>OY998178.1:120010178-120216685 GCA_963921935.1 Galeruca laticollis | reverse complement strand
TGATAGAGTGTGTTAGTCCGTCTGAATTGCTAGATATATGGCATAAATTTCCCAATGATTACAAAGCAAATTTTGAGCTACAAATTCGTCTACCATGCTTCGTTCACTACAACCGCCCCGATTGGACAACACATTGGTATGGTCCTGCTAGTTCTCAAGCGGCTTGTTTTCTATGTCAACGCGCATTATATAACTCTTGAAATGTATTTTGTATGACAAATAAATCTTGTAAAGTATTCTGTGTGTGTATTATTTAAACGGTCTTCATACGTCGACTTACATCAGTCATCATGTCACAGCTGTTGAGAGTGAACAGTACAAATCACGTATTTACCTTCCAACCACCTACACCTATTGTGCTCCATCCGGAGAAAGACTATGAAATAGCGCTGCGTTCATTTCACTCATACCATAGCATACCAAACATTGAAAATTGCAAGTTTTACTACTATGACGACAACAACGTGCTACAAAGTTTCGATTTACCTACAGGATGTTACGAAATCGCCGATATTGAAACGTATATACTCGACAAGTTGGGTGGCAACAATTCACTCAGACCAGAAACTATATTCGCACTAAAACCCAACAACAATACGTTACAATGCATGATTTTCAGTAAATATAGAATTTCGTTTGCACAACGCAACAGTCTAGGAGAGATATTAGGATTTTCTGCAGAGATGCTCGAACCCAAACAGTGGTACTCTTCAGATCTGCCCGTTAAAATTATAAAAGTATCCAGCATACGCTTCGAATGTAACATTACTACGGGGGCCTTCGACGCCGACAGACCTGCTCCCCGTACGCGTCGGGCCTTGGGCCGCCCCCGTACCCGTGTTGCTAGCTTCCGGTGACGTCACCCTACACAAGTTTTCGTGGGGTTTACTTGCGCTACACAAGTTTTAGGTGGGGGGTGCTATATTAGGTTACCCCCATTCGAGCTTCCATTGATGACCTTGGAAGTGTTCCCGTACTCTCCTAGCTCATCTACTGTTCATTATTAACCAAGGTAGAAAAATACAGAGCCTACTTGATTAGAATTAAATCTCAATCAATCAGACAGAATGTGGGGTTAACTTATACAAATACAAAATGAAAAAATATTTTTCCTTACATATTTAATGGTCATATCCACCTACCTATTCAAAAATGAAAATCAATTGACTTATCCATGCAGTTTTCATAGCGATTTTTACAAAACAATTTTTATTATGAAATCAAAAATTATTGGATAAATGTGTTATCGGTTGCCTTTTGTGCAGAGCTGTCATGTCATGTGAAATGGGAGTGACTGGTGACCCGTCCAAAATTAGGCCGACATTATAAATTCATTTCATATTAATTTTTGATTTATAACATATAACTGGAAAAACAATAAGCTAATACTAAACAAACTAGAATTATTTAGGTACTTATTTAAAATTATTATACATTTTGCAGTTATTGCATGTCATATTAAACGTAAGTTGTACTCACACTTTTAACTCTTAGTGAAAAAATCTTGAATTCAAGATTCAATTAAGTTGTTAATAGACTTTATACGGGGTGTTTCATTGGGAAAGGGCCTAACTTTAACTGTAGATGGGGATCACTTTTGTGCTTCCAAAAACCTATATTTAATGTGTCTTCTGCACTTTATAACCGAGATACAGGGTGTTTTATAAATTTATCCTATTTCTTTCGAACCTCATAACTTCCGAGTTTCCCTCTAAATTATTTTGAAATTTGGTACACGTTATAACCATTACCTAGAAACTCTGTCAAAAGCATCTCCAAAATGATAATGCAGGTCCGGCTTAACAAAAAATTTCAAAACTCGTCTTTCCTAAAAACAACACTCTGTATATAGATTTTTTTAAAATTGCTCTTTATAATTGGAAGGAGTATAAAAAATCGAATCTACTTATTTCCTTTTTATTTTTCCGCAGACAATTTTACTATCAAAAATTTACCGTCAAAATTATAATTTATGCACGTTTTGGGGGTTAACAATGGCATCGGAGAGTTTTTATTTTTTAGCTTGAAATGAAACCTATTTAATGCATCTAGAGAAGCATCCTAGAAATTCAATTGAGTTTGTATGTTTACGAGTACAGACCAATAAAAAATGTGATTACAGGGCCGTACTTAGGATATACTCATTCAATATGTTTCTAATATTTCGAACACCCTGTATAAGAATATGTATCTGGAAACTATACACTTCTACATTTAGAATAACAAGAGTAAAATACGAGAAATAAATTTATCCTCCAAAATCGGAGAGATTTTTATTAATTTTATTAATTGACATGAAAAGAAAACAAGAAATTCTAACAACATTGTCCAAACGAAGCAAGTCTAACCTACAAAAATTGCTAAAAATGACCTCCATTCTGCTCTATGCACTTTCTTGCCCTTTTTGTAATATTATGAACGGATCTTCTGATCACATCTGGATTATTTCTGATTTCTCCGCAGGCATTCTCTATTCTTCGAAGAAGTTCTTCTCTGCTTTTGATTTTAGATATCCCCAAATATGGTAATCCACAGGATTGAAGTCAGGTGACCTTGAAGGTCAATTATTGGGACCACCTATGCCTATCCATGAATTAGGAAAATTTTCATTTAAAACATTTCTTACTATGACTGTAATGCACCGAAGCACCGTCATGCTGATAATACATTCCTGCTACATTTACGTCTACATCATCTAATAGCACTGGTAAAATATGCTGCAGAAAATCCAAATAGACTTCGCCAGTCAGTCTATGTGGAAAGATGTGTGGTCCTATTAATTTATTATCAATGACACCGCACCAAACGTTAACAGAAAATTTGCGTTGCGAATGGGCCTCTCTTGTAGCAAATGGATTTTCTTCTGCCCAAATGTGCGAGTTCCGTAAATTATAAACGCCGTCTCTTGTGAATTGAGCTTCATCCGTGAATAGAACTCTACTTAAAATGCTTGCATTTCGAATGATCCAATTTCTAAAATTCGTTCGTGGAATTTCGTCCCCTGCTTGAAGTCAATGTACTTGTTGTATATGAAATGGATAAAGATTATGTTTTTTTAGTCGCCGCCAAACAGTAACATTTGTAGCATGTCCAATTCTTCTTGTACTAATCTCCGGATTATTATAACAATATTCAAAATATTTTCATCCATATTTAAATGCCTTCTTCCCTGACGTTCATTTAATTTAACCGTTGGAAATATGCCGTGTTCCCCTAAGTAATTGAAAACACGAATAAATGTTTTATGGCTTAGTAACCTTCGGTAAGGGAACCTTCTTCCGTATTCAGTTTTTGCAGCTGTACCATTACCATTACAAAATCGATAAATAAATAAAGTATCTGCGTATTCTCGGTTAGAAAATTGATGAGGCATAATGATTTAATACTCACTAGGCAAAATGAAAATACTGTAGGAAGTTCAAAACATCAAACACTTGACAGAAACTAGATACAAATGACACACACTTCAATGATGTGTCTATTGCATAGCCTACTTGAAGTATTATCTAGTTTATACGAGTACTTTTAACGTTTTTTGAAGTATAAATTTATTTCTCGTATTTTACTCTTGTTATTCTAAATGTAGAAGTGCATAGTTTCCAGATACATATCCTTATACAGGGTGTTCGAAATATTGAATGAGTATGTCCTAAGTACGGCCCTGTAATCACATTTTTTAGTGGTCTGTACTCGTAAACATACAAACTCAATTGAATTTCTAGGATGCTTCTCTAGATGCATTAAATAGATGTCATTTCAAGCTAAAAATTAAAAAAACCTCTCCGATACCATTGTTAACCCCCAAAACGTGCATTAATGATAACTTTGACGGTAAATTTTTGGTAGAAAAATTGTCTGCGGAAAAATAAAAAGGAAATAAGTAGATTCGTTTTTTTATACTCTTTCCAATTATAAAGAGCAATTTTTAAAAAATCTACATACAGGGTGTTGTTTTTAGGAAAGACGAGTTTTGAAATTTTTTGTTAAGCCGGACCTACATTATCTTTTTGGAGATGCTTTTGATGGAGTTTCTAGGTAATGGTTATTACGTGTACCAAATTTCAAAATAATATACAGGGTAACTCGGAAGTTATGAGGTTCGAAAGAAATAGGATAACTTTATAAAACACCCTATATCTCGGTTATAAAGTGCAGAAGACACATTAAATATAGGTTTTTGGAAGCACCAAAGTGATCCTCATCTACAGTTAAAGATAGGCCCTTTCCAAACGAAACAACCTGTATCATTTATGTTTTGTCTTAAATGTCAGATGTATGGCACAATAGTCTCTTTTTTCAACATTTATTATGTGCTTGAACCATTCGTATTTAGTGTATGCTGCATATAACAGTTACATTATTTATTATTCACTTGATCGTTACTGCTTTATAATACCTTGGCAACGGTTGTTATTAACAGACCCATAATTAATTACAACCCTTAGCAACCTCTTCAATGTTTCCATGGCAATTGCATAGAAGCTCACTTGTGCTCAGTTGTCGACCAAAACGCAGTAAACACTATGAGAAGAAATTGATGAAGTAGACAACGTCGTTAAAAATAATTTTTTCGTGAAAAATAAAATCTTGTATGCACCACGAGCGTTACTAGGTCCTAACGCCCATCGGGCAACATTCATCCCTCGGGCGTTAGGATCTATATAACGCACTTGTTACATAAATAGCTATTATGCCTTGTTTTAAATGTCAGATATACGTATGTCATATGTCATAATTATCTCTTGTTTACCATTATAACCATAGCTTATGGAATTAATTGAACTATATTTCCACATTTCTCCCTTACGATTGGAACCATCTCGTTTTAGATCATAAAGTGTACATATTGTAAAAAAATAAAGTTGATATTTGTTGTTCTGATCTAAGAAATTACGTAAATCTTTTCTTGACCAGTATTACTTTATCAGTGGTAACATTTCATTTTTTAAATTTAAACCATTTATTTTTCGTTTAATACACTTCCCTAGTGTCGTAAAATTCACGCCTCTGAATGTTTTCAGAAATTAACTAACTGTTTTATCTCTTCTTTCCAGACCGATTACAGCAGACACTTAGACGAGATAGTTCAAGAATTGGAGAAAGTATGCCTCGCAGTAATCCAGACATTTTTAGCGGACGAAAAAAATATAGATGCTCTAAGGCTGATGCAGCATTGGGAAGCTTATCGGCAGGTCTCAGGTAATAACTCTTTTTCTCTATAATTTATCTCTCTGGGAATAGACTGCATATTTTTTCTGGAAGAAATCATTGTCCGTAAAAGTGGAGAATTTTATTATAAAAATAGTCTTTTTATGTATAATTTTTATTTACCTATAATAACGTTAATCATTGAATAAGAAAACGAATATTATGTCATTTTATTTGAGTGATACATAAAATGTAATGTACCTAATTAAAAGTAAAACATTTTAAAGACTGTCTCTAAACTTTTTTTGTTTAAGTATGAATCAAGTTAGGTACATAGTTAAGTAGTAGTTGATTCCTGAACCGATTTCTTTGTTGCCGTACTCGATCCGAAATAATTAGAGTATAAATTAAGAAGACCGTTGAAGGGTGCAGAACTTCAACTCCAACGACAAGTAGTTCTTTTTACTCTTCACATTATGTAATTCTAGCTCTGTATTTAGCGATAATGAATTTGTAGAAACTTTGATTTAACTGGTTGATACACTATATGCGTCTCCGTGTCGATGTTGGTTGTTTTCCTGAAAACTCGGGATCTTCCAATTGAAGACACAAATGAGCGTTTGGTTTCCCTGCTGAAATCCGTTATTTTGTGTTTTCCCATGTTTCGATTAACATCTTAGCTCCCAAATTTCATATCCTTATTTGGTTATGCCGTGCTGAAGAGGCAAAATGAGCCAGAAACATGCATGTCCACGGTTACCACTCTATTTCAGTAGCCCTTATTTTGCGTGAATTACCCATGAATCTCTTTGTTGTTGTTGTTAAAATATCACGCGATATTCCTACATCTTCTTTGTTACATACATATATATATATATATATATATATATATATATATATATATATATATATATATATATATATGTGTAATGGCAGTTTTGAGGACATTTGATAACAGCTATTTTTAAGTGTATACATCCGTATACATTGTGTATACGAACATATGTATATAAGTTTTTTTTCGAAATTTACAAAAATAAGCATAATTATGAATTACTTGTGGATTGGTGTATATGAGGACTCTATAAGTATGAGCGCACAAAACATTTTGTGCACGACTATTTAATACATATATGTGTATATATGCTATTTGTGCTTCCTCAAGTATAATGACGTCCATTACTCAGTCATGAAGAATAGCCGTGGGCATAGGCGTGGGCGGTGTGGGCCACCGCCCACGGCCTCGCGCCTTACAGCCGAAAATAAATTTGAAAAATTATAGAAAATCCAAAAGTACCCGCCACAAGGTTTTTCTTATAATAAATGCATTAGGACGTATTCTCAACTTAAAGATATTCCACTCTTCGGCCACGAAATGAATGTGAATGAAACAATCGATATTTCTGATAAACTACTTATATTATGTTATAAAAGGAATTAATTAAAAAATCTTCTCTGTCGTTTCTGATCATTAGTTTTCATTTAGGACCTTTTCACAAAGGAATGATGATCAGGACTGACCATCCGTCCTATTCATTGTTTTATATGTGTCATTCACATGTCCGCGTATCATCGGTCGACTGATGAAAAGCGCACGGGCATCGGTCCAGCCCGTGGCGTTTGCGAAGAATCGGTTGAAGTCGGAGCCATTTGACCAATAGATATTTTCACATGCAGGCATATCATCAGTTGTAGTTTCGATGCAGTGTTGCAGGCCATTTTAGTTTTGGTGTTCTTTTTTTGTTGCAATGCAAAATGGCAGTAAGTAGTGAAGAAAAATACCGTCTTTGAAGACATAGAGGATGGACCGATATCCTTGAGGATTTTGTTTTTCTTTTCAATTAACATTTTTACGCAAAAAGCGACAACAACGCCATGATGACAACTGATATGATACGCGTCAATGTGAAACCAACTAACAGAGAGTAGGATAATTAACTCGTCAAGCTTACAGGTTTTAACGATTTATCTAGAAAATTCAAATGTATATATTGTAAATATTCAAAGCCCGGCAGGACAGACCTTAGAAGAAGAAAAATGGAATGATCTTCTATAAAATACGCCAAAACCTTTCATCATTATGGGTGATTTAAACGCCCACGATCCGATGTAGGGATGCATTGATAGGAACACAAATGGAAGAATTGTCAGACAATCGTTGGAAAAAGAAGAACTGGTGATATTAAATGATGGACCTCCAACAAGATTAGGAGAATGCAACAAGAATTCTTTAGCAATTGACTTAGCCATAGCTTCCAGTAAAATTGCTAGTAAATGTAGCTGGAAAACGTATGCTGATACTGGAGGGAGTGACCACTTTCCAACAATTAGTATATTAGTATAATCAACAAATACATTCAAAGTCAACTCAAGGAAAATAAAAGAAACTGTAAGAGAGCAAACAATATTCAACACTGATAGAAACCTATTGCTACGATGCTGAGGAAGATCTAATGGAAGATGAAGACTTTAAGAAGATAATTAATAATGCAGCTGCAAGCAAGCTGCAAGAAAGAAGAAAAGCTATAGAAAATTTTAGAAACTTGAATAATCTGGAAATTATATTGAATATAAACGAATCAAGGCAATGGTTAAAATTAAACTCAAGTTAAAGAAAAAAATGTTATTTAGAAAATTCTGTACAACATTGAATGGAGAAACGCCAATTAAGAAAATATGGAACAAGATTAAAGGATTTAATAATTATATGTCTAATAACGATAATAATTTCTCGAAAAAAGAAATATCACAACAGATCCTGGACTCTCTAACAATATGTAATGTAGATCCTGATTTCACAATTGATTGCCCAAATGAAGAAGTCACACCTATTACATACGAAGAATACTATAATGTAATATCCAATAAAAGGGATAAAGCAACTGGAAAAGGTAACATCACGTACTCTATGATTAGAAATCTACCTACCATAAGCCAACATAATTCTATCAAAATATTCAGTAATATCCTAATCAATAATAAAATACCTAATGAATGAAAAGAAACGATTATATTACCATTCCTCAAGCCAGGAATAAATCCTAACTGCTCCATAATTTTTAGACTTATTGCCTTAACATCCTGTGTTGGTAAAGTATTTGAAATTATAATTAAAATCAGAATCGAATGACTTACGGAGAATAGAAAATATTTCCCAGAAACCCAATTTGGATTCCGCAAAAGTAAAGGAAGCAGTGATGCAATCGCAATGTTAACATGCGCTGTATTAAATGCATTTAGCTCCAAGAAACTATCACTGGCAGTTTTCCTAGATCTTCAGTCAGCTTATGACAACGTGAACTTATATGTATTATATCACAAAATGATAGAACTAAATATTCCAACTAAATATGTAAATCTCATTTTCAACTTGCTGAGTAATAGACACATATACATAATATGTATACATGGCACATTAATAGGCCCTAAAGCCAACACTCAAGGGTTGGCTCAAGAATCACCATTAAGTCCATCATTATTTAACATCTACACCATCTCCTTGCATCAGGTAGTGGATGAGGGTATGAAGATAATCCAGTACGCCGATCACTTCATCATAATGATTGAAGGTGATGATGCAAACCACATGATTGGGAAAATGAATCAAAATCTCAACAAAATTTACGAATGGACAAAATTACGTAATTTTAATATATCAACCGATAAGTCAACAGCTATTTTATTCAAACCAAAAAGAAAAAACAATGGAACTTTGACGAACATTAAAGTGAATAATACGATTATAGAAATAAAGGCTAAAGTAAAATATATGGGAGTGATATTTAATCAACATCTGAATTTGGCATCGCAGGTACAAGATATAGGAAATAAAACACAAGAGGGTTGAACATAATGAAAGCGGTTAGTGGTACTTATTGGGGTGCCGATCCAGCCACTCCTCTTTTGATATATAAAGGGATAACTAGATCACACCTAGACTATGTAGCTTTCATCTACAAACCCAGTAATAAACTAACTTTGGTAAAACTTGATCAAATACAATACAAGAGCTTAAGAATCGTCCTAGGTACAATGCATTCCACACCCACAAATTGTCTTTTGGCCGAAGCTGGTGAAATGTCTTTGGATTATGGAAGACTAATATTAAGTACTAAATTCTTCTTAAAAATTATTGAAGATAAAAACAATCCCTTAAATGACTACATTAACACACTTTGTAATTTTTGCAGTAGAAAACAAGGATTTTGGAAAAATAAAGATTGGACTGGTCAATGGAACCAATTAGTCACAGAGTTGGATGTGGTATTTTCTTCCCATCCATCAATTACATATACTCTACCAGATTGAATGACTATATGCAGATCTGCACAGCGGAAGTAATTGGCATCCAAATAGCAGTAGAAATTTGTAAAAAAAAGGTCTAACGAAATGTGTTATTTAGTCGGATTCACAAAGTGCGATTGAACAAATTTCTAACGAGAAAGGTAGGTAAGAGCAGTGACTTCCAACCTTATGAGTTGTATGAGGCGTTACAAAATATCATCCCAAATTTACTCTATTGAATACGTGAAACATCCGCCGCAATATATCATAGAAAACTATTTGAAAGAAATTTACCCAAATGTTCACATTGTCATTAGAATTTTGTTAACAATACCTGTAAGTACTGCTTCCGCTGAAAGTAGCTTTTCAAAATTGAAACTAATTATAAATTACTAAGCCTGAAGCCTCTGGCGGGCCTATTGTGCCATTCCTGCTACTCATGCATCCATGAAGCCAACTCCTTCAATGAAGGAAATGAAGGACTCCTCTTTATTGGGGGCCTGCATGTGTCCCCAGGGGTCATAACAGGGACTCCGAAGACTCTCCTGCGTAAATCAGCTTAATGTGGACACACAAGGAGGGCATGGACCGACGTTTCGTCAGCCAAGCCACAACCCCTACATTTGGGACTTTCCTCTAAACATAAGTTATGGAGGTGTTTCCTCAGACAGCAGTGCCCTGTTAAGAGTCCTGCTATCTTTTTTAACCTACTCCTTAGTAGTTCTATAGCTGCCCTAGCATGTACATCCCCTCAGTAGGAGCTTGGACTACCTTAGACCCTGTAGAGCGTTCCATGTTTTGCGCTTTCCTCTTTTCTAATGTTGGAAAAGCAAAATTGCGGAATGTCGTATTCACTTTTATGGTATTGAGCTCTGAAGGACCAATCGTCGTAATGTGACGTTAATGAATGTTATTCCATGTATGAATTGGTTATTATGTGAAAATGAAATTCGATGGTTTCATATACTTTTCTTTATATTTTTATTATTTACATTTTCTTCGTTATATATCTGCGTCACAATGAAGAATTCACAAATGCTTATTAAAATATGCAATCATATTTTTTTGTACGTTTTTATCAAATTTATGACAATATGTGTCGGTAGATTTTCTGATGCTTTTTATATATGGGCCAACAAAGACTTTCAGCTTTGGCAGTTTTATCTATCGAAGCAGATATAGCATCTATGATAAATCACGAACCAACCATTAAAGAGTTCACTAAAACCACAAGTAGAAAATTTCTGTTTCTTTAATGTTTTCTTTATTTTTTTTTTCATTTTTGTTTAATGTTCCAAAGAAGTATAATTAAAAATTTAGGTTTATTCTTCAATGAATAAAGTGCAGTTGCAACGCCTGAAATCGTCAAGCAACTAATTTCATGTTCCTGAAACTAGGGGAGCATTGGATTATATGGCGCTTGTTATACGCTGCAATGTAACACTTTTCGAATTTTGACATTTTTTTGCTTATTACTTATTGGTTAGTGAAGAATAAAGTTTTCTGAAAAATGAGTAAGGAAGACCACGTACGATGCTGATTTTTTATGATACATTGTATAATAAAAAACCTGTCCATATAAATCATGGTATGATTTACAGGTATCCTAGATTGTCGGCATACATATTTTAACTGAAAAACGATGGATGCGTTTTTTAATAGTCATGGTAAATGGGAAATAGGTTACAAGAGACTAAAAATATGTGATTTCAGAAGCTCAATAATTCAAGTTATTCATAAAACATCTTTTAATTAAATATATAAAGTTTAAGAATATTGTTTTCATCTTGAAGATGAATTTTGGTTCCCAGACCAAAAAATATAAAATTTTGCTTTTTTGTGAATGTATGTGAAAAGTGATATAGTATTATGTATTTCGTCTCGTAGAACTCAAAAAATATGTTAGTTTTTGATTTTAAGTTATAGTTTTCCATGAATCCCATTTTCAATAATTTTCCTGACTTTTCCACAGGAAAAATTTTTTTTTCAAACAACTGACACATTGTTCAGTTTCCTCGTATCAAAAAACCCCTCTATGCAAAATTTCATGAAAAAAACCCCTCTATGCAAAATTTCATGAAAATCGGAGAGAAACGTTTTATTTTCGTTATTTTGACTAAAAAATTGAAAATTTTGCTTTTTTGTGAATGTATGTGAAAAGTGATATAGTATTATGTATTTCGTCTCGTAGAACTCAAAAAATATGTTAGTTTTTGATTTTAAGTTATAGTTTTCCAGAAAATCCCATTTTCAATAATTTTCCTGACTTTTCCACAGGAAAAAAAATTTTTTTCAAACAACTGACACATTGTTCAGTTTCCTCGTATCAAAAAACCCCTCTATGCAAAATTTCATGAAAATCGGAGAGAAACGTTTTATTTTCGTTGTTTTGACCGAAGGAATGGATTTTTTGGTTAATAAATGTCAACTTTGATATTTAATAACTCGGTTATTAATTCCGCTGGAAACTTGCAGTATTTTTTCTATAATAATATTAACTCTCCTCTTCCGATTTTTACCAATTTAAATATTCCCATATCATAAACGTAGGTACTACGAATTTTTTTAAGGTAAATTTTGATAAAAATTTTTAGCTCAACTTTAACCCTATATAATTCCTACAAATGATAAATGGAAGAAACAAAAAATGATTCAGGATGAAGGTACATCTTTCCTCTGTCGAATGGTGTAATAATAATGCTAATATCTTTCTTACTTCTGAAAATATTAAATTTTAAATAGAGACATGTCAAAAAGGTTTCAAAAATTTCGAGGTCTTGGATAAAAATTTGAAAATTTCGATATATAGTAAAAGTATAGAAAAAATGATCAAACATCATGTATTTTTACCCGAAGATTCCATTTCTGTTATCAGTTTTCCAAAATTCTCTTTAATAAAGAAATTAATAAAATATTTTTCGAATTTTCTTCAAATAAACTATTTAAAGAAAAAAATTTAATTGAAAACTTATTATATCATTCGATTCGTCTTAATCGAAAACCTCTTATTATAAATTTTTATAAAAATCGCATAACTACTATTTTTAAAACTTGCAAATATCCCGATTTCTGACGTTTTTATTTTTTTAAGCATGTTAGATATAACTTACAGAACATCTCATTGGCTCATTGTATTTATCATCCCCAAAAACCCTTTTCCCTAGATTTTCATTCAAATCGCAGCATAAAAGTTACCCCTTGATGGGTCCTGGCGAAAATTTCAAGTTACGTTTTGACAGTTAAAAATTCGTTTTGAAGAAATTTTAATGTCGGGACCGTGTTTCTGGGCCAAATCTGTACCCCCATACCAAATTCCGTATCAATCGGCGCATTTTGAAAATCTGACCTATAAAACCGGTCCTGACACATAGTTAACGGACAACAAGAGCTGGGTTTTTGAAGGGGAAGAAAAAATCGTAGAAAAAAAATAAAAAAACTGTCGTGTAGAGAATAAAAAATGATGAACATTGGCGTAGTAATTGAGCCTATAAAAAAATCTTAGGGGGGTCATGGGGGGTAAATATTTTTAAAATAATTTTTGGCCGTGTACCTGATGGTGGGTTATGATAGTCCATCATGGGTAACTCACAGGAAAAATATGCCCCCCTATGGGTGAAGCTTGTCCCCCTAACTACATTGAATATAACGGACAAAATTTTTTTTTGCAAGATATTGAAAAAATGCTAGAGACTAAAAATGTAGAGGGCGCTTAGACACGTACATAGAAATTTTTTAGCCCCAATAAAAGAAGTATACTTCGCCTAAAAATTCCGAAAATTCAATGTTCAAAAATTACGAAAAAAATTTTTCAACACCCTGTACATACTCAAAAAAATTCTAATTTTTTTCTCTATCTCTCGATATATATACTTTGGTAATTTTATCGAAAAAGAGGGCGCCACAAAATGCGCTAAATTTTGAGGTTAAAATTTTTTTTCAACCACCGTAGCTATATACCGAATGCGCACATGCCTAAAAACATCATCTCGAACTTCCACGTTCAATTTCAGTCCACTTCTGGGGGGGGTCATTGGTGGGCCCTAAAAATATTTCAAACCCATGACGCCTATAGGCACTTCAAATCCGGAAGATCCCCTGAAAATCACGATTCCAACATTAATATTTGGCGAATTCTGGACCCCCCAAAAAGGGGGGGCAGGGGGGTATTCTCATACACTGTCGTAAAGGGCTTGAACTGACAAGTTGCCCCATCATATTTATAACCCGAAATTCCCAAAAAAAATTTTTTTAAATTTATTCGCGAATTTTTTCTTGTATATTTCCCCCCATTAATCCCCCGTTTTATGTGTTCTATGCACGTGTCGACTTACTCCCTTCAAAACGTACGAGGCAGTTTTTCGCTATCGTTCATAGCAAAAAAAGCCCCCAGCCCTAAGTACCTGTGTCGAAAAAAGTCGGTTTTCGACGACCTGTAGACCCCCCAAAAAGGGGGGGAGGAAAATGTTATTACATGTTTTTGAAGAGGGTTTGACGTGATCTCTTACGTAAAGATATTCGTTTCTTGAAATTCGAAAAAAAAATTTTTGCAAAAATACTTTTCAATTTTTCCCTGTATAAATCTTCAAATCAAAAAATCGGTTCATGAGCCCCATATACTAGTCGAATTTTTCTCTTCCGGCTACAATTTTTTATTTTTAGCTAGCTAGAATAATAAAAAAGTGGATCTCAGTTGCGCCCCATATCTTCAAATTTAACTAAGACATGCATCTTGCTTCTTAAGAGTTTTGGATGACACTAAATCAAACAAAGACACAAACACGACTAAATAGTAAATCTAAGTTTCACAAATTAAGACTTTTTCTGGAATTCCCAACATGGGTCATGAGTTATAAAGGAACTATTCAATAAATATTTGCTACCCTTTTCAGATAATGCCATCAATAAAATCAAATAGATACTTTTTTCATCGATCATAAATGTTTTAAACTTCAGAAGAATTTAAGAGGGCTACCAAAAGGTATTCAGTGCGAACAATAGTTTTCGGAATACAAAAAGGGTAGTAAGCTGTTTGACTGGATGGAATCTATCCTGTCGTATTCTATTGCTATTATAGACAGATTAAACTGTTTTGTGGCATTGTGGAGCGCATATAATTTTTAATAATTTTTAGTTTGGAGAAAGATCTCTCACCAGACGAAACAGAAACTGGTAACGTGATTAAAAATTATAGTCATTTGTTCGATATGACTAATATACGGTGTACAGTCAAGAATGATACATATTATAATTAAATCGAAAATGTTTCTAATTCTAATTCTATTATTTCATTCTGAATTTTGTCCCCAAAATAATTTTAGTTTACCATTCGTGTTTCAACTTTTTGTGACTTTTGAGTCCGAAGCATATGTTCTGCCATAACAAAATCAATTTTGAGATCATCCCAACAGCTTTTAAAAATTACCGTTATTGTTTTCAAATAATTCATTAGACGTGACAATTAATCCCAGCATGCCAGTGCTGTGCTTCTGCATTCAACAAACGTAGTTGCGTCTGGTTCACAGTTTGTTCTTTTGATAACAATTTTATAAGTTTTAACTGATTTTTAACATTTGCATTGTATCACTTTTTTCGTGCCTTGAAATCAATATTGACAAATGCTGCCAGTTAGAAACACCTTCCTTTTGCGAAAAATTGTTTTTAATTTTGCAAAATATTGTACAACAAAAGTAATAAACTGCATTATTTCTTATTGAATGAATTAACCACGGTCTATCAATTTCTTCTCCATTTGGAAGAGAACGATAGAAATATTTTTTCGAAAACCTTCGACCATTTTCATGAGTAGGGAAATTAAATTGCGTTACCTGAACAGGCCCTCTTTCTACTAAAATTTGTGTTAATGTTGTTGAACCTGTTAACAAAAAATTTTGAAGTGAGTATTTTTCATAACGTCAAAACAATTTAATTTAATTGTCTCGACCCTTACTTCGTGGAGTCTACGCATTTTACTGTTTTTAATGAAACTTACTGTCTCTAGTTAATTCTACAATATACGAGTATTTGAAAGATTTTAAAAATTCTAAGATAATTGACAATTGTTTCGATATTTCTATCATCGTCAGAATGATTACATTTCATTTGAAGCCTATCTGATGTTTAATAATTATTTTGGCTAGACCAAGAAGTGACCTACCTAGTGATTGACTTAATATAAAAAAGAAGAAGAAGATGTGATGTTACAAATATTAAAGCTTAGATATTATTAGCCCTATGGAGATAGCCTGGATATCTTTTTTCCAATTAAGATCAGTATAACTGTGCAATGATATAGAAAACCAGGAAAACTATATCTGCTGATCTTTACAATTATCATTTAAAAAGACACTTTAAAAGTGGGGAACTCCCTAGATTTATCTGTTCATTGTTCATTGACAACTTGATATTGTGGGCTTCTTAAGTGTCTTCTGATTTCTAACTCTTCAAGGAAATCCAGTTCTTGTTTCTTGTCACAGATATGTAGTAGGTACTTCTAGTTCTGTGTTAGGTGTCAATGAATTTTTGGTGTCAAGTAGATGTTTTGCGTAGTGGGACTTATCTGGTTGATTTAATCTGTATGATCGTAAATGTTCACTGTATCTGATCTCAAAAATTCTAAGAGTTTGACCCAAATAGACAGCATTACATTTTGGACATTTAAGTTTATATATACCAGACTTCTTTGAGATCTTTTTGTTTTTACATTTGACAATTTTGTACTTACGTTACTTTTTGTTCTCAAATAAATTGTTGGATTCGTTGCTAAAGATATTATCTTTGAAATATTATTAGAAATATTTCCTGCATATGTGATGGTTTTATAAGTTTTTATTTCTTTAGTTTGTTTAGAAAATATTAGTTGTAATGCCACTTTTTCCTCTTTTTTATTAACTAGTTTATCTATCATATGTAATGGATAACCGTTGGATGTTTCTATTTGTTCAATTGTATTAACCTCTCTAACAAAATTATATTTTTTCATAGACACTGAAAATGCTCTATGTATCATTGAATGATATACGAATACCACAATTTCTTTTAAAACAGAAAGTAACGTAAGTACAAAATTGTGAGATGTAAAAACAAAAATATCCCAATTAGAGAAGTCTGGTATATATAAACTTAAATGTCCAGAATGTAATGCTGTCTATTTGGGTCAAACTCTTAGAAATTTTGAGATCAGATACAGTGAACATTTACGAACATATAGATTAAATCAACCAGATAAGTCCCACTACGCAAAACATCTACTTGACACCAAACATTCATTGACACCTAACACAGAACTAGAAGTACTACATATCTGTGACCAGAAACAAGAACTGGATTTCCTTGCAGAGTTATAAATTAGAAGACACTTAAGAAACCCACAATATCAAGTTGTCAATGAAAAGATGAATCTAGGGAGTTCTCCACTTTTAAACTGTCTTCTTAAATGATAATTGTAAAGATCAGCAGATACAGTTTTCTATATCATTGAACAGTTATACTCATCTTAATTGGAAAAAAGATATCCGGGATATCTCCATAGGGCTAATAATATCTAAGCTTTAATATTTGTAACATCACATCTTCTTCTTCTTTTTTCTATCAACATATATTGAGTCAATCACTTGGTAGGTCACTTCTTGGTCTAGCCAAAATAATTATTAAATATCAGATAGGCTTCAAATGAAATGTAACTTCTGTCATTCTGACGATGATAGCAATATCGAAACAATTGTCAATTATCTTAGAATTTTTGAAATCTTTCAAATATATTGTGGAATCAACTAGAAACAGTAAGTTTCATAAAAAACAGTCAAGTTCAAGTTCGTTTTGAACTGGAAGCCCCAAAAGTATCAATTTTTTTTAATTATTACATAATTCACATATATGATCACGCAACGTCACATCTTTGATATTTGCACATATGTAGTGATTATACTTGTTGCAAGAAAGTTTTAATTTTGGGTTTTTTTTCACCACATAATAAGCAATTTTTTGATATATCATCCGTGCTCGAATGAATTATGTATTTTAAGTAATGACGGTAGTCATTAGGGCTAAAATCCATATCTACATCAATAATAACAATTTTAGCGTAATATACTAATATATACTCCACAGTTCCAGGCATCTTTTTGAAAGGGATAATTAAAAGGTGTCATTTCTAAATTTAAGATATCTACTCCTTTTTGAACAGGTGCTATTATGCTTTCAAAATAATATTTTGCCTTTTTTACTGCAATTCACCAAATGATCAAAAAAATTAACTACATTTTCTTCAATGTTTATATAAACCAGCATCCAATGGGAAGAAATTAAAATTTGAAATAGATTTTTTTTATTTCCAGGATTCCATTTTTTAGTTCCTTTAATAAATCATCCACCATATGACATGAAAAAATTTGGAAGGGAGTATCATGGGATATTACCTTTAATAAATAATCTATTAAATAATTTGATAACCACATTGTAGTAGTATTTTCATGCATATTTGAAGCCAAAATATCCGAAAAATAGAGTTTTTCTCTTTGAAATACTGCTACTGTGTAGTCTTTACAAATTTTTCGATATTCAAAAGGGATTCCTTGAATGTAATACTATTATCATTTTAACAGGCCAACCCTATTGTGTCGGCATAACTAATCACAAAAGATTATTATCCTAGAAAGGGACCGGCAAATTTTCAATGTGCAATAAAATGTTTTGAATTATATCACCAGTAATTTAATTTATTATTTTGCACATTGAATGGAACGTTATGATGTCTTGTGATATTAGTACTCGTTTGTATCCCATTGTATTTATTGGGCTGTTATTAAAAAAAATATCTACTCCCTTGAAATGCACAAGATCTTGTAAAGTGTTCTTAAAGGTAGAAATACGTAAAATAATTTTAACATATAATAACATACAATTAAAAACAAGTATCCCTGACATCATCATAAATAATTGGCGACTTATTTATGGCGTATCATGTTACGCTTTGATAAGGGTGGTTCAAAAAAACAGCAGCATCACAAATTTGTTAGTGAAAAGTTAAACTCTTCTTTCTGAAGAACTTGCATTATTTTTATGTACGGCTTAGCTTCGATGGTATAGTTACTAATAAAGTGAAAAAATTTTAGTAATTGTAATTCCGTTAATAATAACAAATCGGTACAGTGTACAGATACCCCAAAAGAAATATACAAATATAGGAATCGAAATCATGATGCCAATTTCATCAAGGTAGAGTTTTCTATAAAAATAAACAGAGCTTCTGAAGAAAAGAGGGGTCGGATATATTCTTCCATGGAGATTAGAGATACAATTATCACATCGTTTCCCAACCCTGGAATATACTTGCACTACCTAGGTACTCATTCACCGTCAATGGCAAAACTTACTACGTCTACATTATATAGCTAAATTCCTCGGTAATAGTAAATTTGAACACCGTATATTTAGATTCTATCTACCGCACCTCTTAGTAAAATCCTAAGAATCTAGGTAGATTTGTCATTTGTGAATGTCTTTAGATTCGCTGTTGGCGTATTTTTTTAAATGTGTTATTTCTCGCGTTTTGCCCCTTCGTTTGTCAGTATGGAACCCTTTTTGTGGTTATTAATTCTGTAGTGTTAAGGTGAAAGGGAATAAGTTATATATATTAAAAAACGAGTTACCAGCAGGATACGATACTAAACATAAATATCTATTAAGGTAAAAAGGATATGAGTCAGTATTTGTGTTACAATTTCGTTAAACTTGAAGTTGCGAATCGAGTCAAGTCAGAAACAATAGAATACTTAAAAAAGTAAAAAGAGTTAAGTATATTCGTCTCATTATTGGATACGTAATATTTTTTAATTGTGATATGCATGATGAAATAAGTCGACTCGTGAAACCCTGTTTTTCAGCCGTTTTTCAGGGACAAAACAGTCGAAACATCTGGGGTGTCATACTTATATATTCGGGACAGTTATTTAACCAACCATAACAAATGGGTAATGTTTTTCAACAAGGAACCATGTATTCCGTGAGGGCAACACATAGAGGGACTGAAAGGCCAGGACATCGGTCTTACAATTATTTTGTATGTCATCGATGTAATTGTATAAACACAAACTATTGTAAATAAAGTCATTTTTTAAATCTTAAGTCGACTCATTCGTAAATGTGTATTGTTGTACTCCGTCAATCGCATTTCACGTTCGAAGTTGAAGAGTATTGAACTGCGTAAACTAATTATAAATTTGTGTTTCTAGTATTTAAGTGTATTATAAATCTTGAGAAAGAACAGAATTAAAAAGATAATGTCATTGGCTTTAAATAAATGTCCTGAACGTAAGTATAATTGGTTAATAACAACTTTCATTTTTCTGGCAGATATAGTGGCCAATACGAATCGGGTGTAATTAAACTTGAAACAAAATTAGACACCACAAACGAATTTCAATACATTTCTTTCTGTCGAAGGGGCAGAGCAAATGTATTTTTGAATTTTGAGAAATGTAATGAGGGGCAAGTGCCCATAAGTCAGGAAAAATAGAAAGACCTGTTAATTATTCTTCACTTAGTTGACAGTAGTTGCCATGACTTCTACAATAAATTACAAACAAATACAAGCGCAATTGACATAGATCCCGATATTGAAGATTTCAATGATGTTTAGGTTTTTAGTTTTTTTTAATTTGTAAGCAAACCCTATTGTCTACTCCAATTATAATACTATACTAATATACAAACTTGAATTGAATCCTGTTTCAAAATTCTTACAATATTAAAACCATGATTAATAAGCAAAACAAAACAACAATAAACATTGCATAACGAGACATGTCAGTAATATGAACATTATATATATTTTTTTCTTGTTACGGGAAAACAAAACATGTCAATTATTTTAATTAATAATAAATAAAAACAAATTATAAAATTACGATAAACAAGAGACAATATTGTTAGATAAAAATAAATATAAATTTGTACTATATACCTTTTATATTCTTAATTAAAATACATTTATCATTTGGAACAAAAGAGTGTTCACTTTATTCGCACCTGGTGAAAAAATGTGTTTATTGACTTCTGTTTTACTTTAATACCACAGAATTATCCTGTGTGGAATTTCGCTGAGATCTGTATTGTTTTGTAGCAGATAAACCTATCCATTGAATAAAAAATCTTTATAAATTTTTTTGACGTTATAAAAAATACTTACATCCCATTTTTTTGTTAATAGGTACGTAATTAAGTGTTCTTTGAAATAGTTGAGAAGAAAATTTGAAGAAATTTTGGGGCTTCGAGTTCAAAACGAACGTGGCGCGTCGGAGCTCAATCGTAATATTTATGAATTTTTTTGACGTTATAAAAATACTTACATCACATTTTTTTGTTAATGAGTTCCTAAGTAAGTGTCCATTGGAATTTTTGAAGAACATTTGAAAATATTTTGGGGCTTCGGGTTCACAACGAACGATGGGCGTCAGCGCACAATCGTAATCTTTATGAATTTTTTTTGACATTATAAAAAATACTTGCATCACAATTTTTTGTCAATAGGTTCCTAATTAAGTGTTCTTTGAAATAATTAGAGAAAATTTGAAAAAATTTTGTGGCTTCGAGTTCAAAACGAACGATGCGCGTCGGCGCTCAATCGTAAACTTTATTAATTTTTTTGACTTTATAAAAAATACTTACACCACAATTTTTTGTTAATAGGTTTCTTATTGTGTTCTTTGAAATCGTTAAGAAGAAAATTTGAAGAAATTTGGGGGCTTCGAGTTCAAAACAAACGTGGCGCGTCGGAGCTCAATCGTTATCTTTATAAATTTTTTTGACGTTATAAAAAATACTTACATCACAATTTTTTGTTAATAGGTTCCTAATTAAATATCCTTTGCAACAGTTAATAAAATTTGAACAAATTTTGGGGCTTCGGGTTCAAAACGAACGATGGGTGTAAGCGCACAATCGTAATCTTTATGAAATTTTTTTCACGTTGAAAAAAATACTTACATTACAATTTTTCGTCAATTGATTTCTAATTAGATGTTCTTTGTAATAGGTGAATAATTTTCATTTTATTTTCGGGTCTTCGATTCAGAATCGTGAAATATGTACAAGAACAATTATTTGAATTGAGTGAATGAAAACGACGAATACTCAGTGTGTATTTGTTTATTAATTTCCAGCTAAGCGCTTTCGGCTATTAAGCCATTATCAAAGCTGTCGTCATTTAAAAAGTAGGTGTCAAAACCATCAAATTGATTAAGAACAATGTTCAAAGTTGAATCATTGTTATGATTAAGTCATTGGAATAAAAACATTAAAATAACCCTATTGGAAGGGTGTAAAATTATAATTTACATGATGTAAATTCATTCAAAATTAAAAAAAAAATTAAAATACACACTGAGTATTCGTCGTTTCCATTCACTCAATTTACATCTAGTGTGTACAACATATCCACAGACAGTTCTAATTATTTGAATAATTTTATTTCACTTAATCTTTAATTTTTGGTAGAAGATTATGTAGCCTATTAAAATGGCATTACCTATATGTTTCCTATATTAACATTTTTTTGCAAAAGTACATTTTATTTTGTAAAAAAGTATTCGTGGATGGTAAAAACAAAATCCATGGTCACACAGCACAACGCATTGTTGATATTTATATTACTTACAAATTCGTTATTTAGACCAGTAATTCACAGGTAAACATAACCTGTAAATCGAAAAATATCTTAATACTATAGACCTATTACAGTACTTCTTCTTTTACATGGTTCTAATATTCACACGCCTTTTTGTGTTCAGTTGAGATCCGGAAAACGCTCGAAAATATCAATTTTATCCAAAAAAACTTCTCAAAATCGTCTATAACAACACGGTTATTTTATGTAGTATAAATGTATTTTTATTTGACATTTGACTTTAACCTTGAAACAAATTATAAAATGGTCTAGCGTGGTTCTAGTTAGCAAATTAATATATCTATCTTCAAGGTAAATTGGAACAAATTATATATTAAAATTTATCAATTGTTTATTTTTATATTATATAGGTTCAATATGTTTATACATAACGTTCGAGTTTTGGGATAAATTACTAGATATCTATGTGAAGATATAATTCTGTTCATGATATAATATAAATAGAACGCAAGCATATACGAAAAAGCTCTTTTGAACCAATAATCATCCTCTATTTGCTTAAATGAAAGTTTATTAACAATTTACACAATTGTTCGATCATATGTCAAAAGACGAAAGTACTGAGTAAAACCATCTGTGAATTGACCAATCAGGAATCTACAGAATTGCCAACTTAAATTCAAATCACTCCTCCTAGTTTAAAAACAGGGATTATGTAATTCTATTCTATTTAAAAACTTGAATAAACGCGAATTAAATTTGTTACGCTTTTTGGATCCAAGCTCAGTTTGCACAAACTCTCGATTTTCCTGCTTTCGGGAAAAGATGAAAATTTAAATTGAGATTACGCTTGATCCAAGATGGACACTGGGGAACGCAGCAAAACTGGTTGATTTAAAACATATCCGACAAAAACAGTACAACTACAAGAATAATATAAACACAACTGAAAGCTGAAGGTCTAAGTTTTGTCATAAACCACAACAACGAAAATGACCGCACAATGGCTTTTATAGGGCGTATCGCTTAGCACTAATAACGAATCCTCTATAGATGTTTCACATCCATAAATCAATTTCAACTTAACTTTAACCCAGGTTAATAAAATAATTAGGGTATCAAAGACCCTCGACTTTTTATATGAATAACGGAATTTTGTTGTTTTGAATGAACTGGGTATGAAGTTTACAACAAATGTAAAAAATGTTGTTACAGTGTGAGTAAAAATGTAGTTTTGGCTGATAATTTTTAGAAACACCTGTTATTAGAATATCTAGAAGTTATATTTAGAAAGTTTTGTCCTAAAACAAATTACTCATTTTTTTCTATCACATGTTCAACAGAGTATTTGTGTATGCTAGACTTTAAGTTCGTGACTTTTATTTTGCAGCTTTTGCTTGATTTTATGTCTCGTATTTCTCATCGTATCTTTCAACGTAGTGACCAATAAATTATCATCTTCATGTAAATGTTCATTTATTTCAAATTCGAATTTCATCAATATCACAGCTATTAGCATTGTGTTCCATAGGATTTATTTATACTTGTAAATTGCGACTATACAGAAGGACTTGCTTTGACCATAAAATATAATAATAATATAATATAACATATAACGTAAGAGATTTCAGTGAATGTGATAAGATTTTTAAAATAAACCAAACTAATTATAACTTTACTATACTTCATAACAGTGTTTTAAATGAAACTCAACGTTTCTAGCTAATTCCACAATATAATGAAAAATGTTGAAAATGCTAAAAAATTGACAATTGTTTCGATAACTGAATATCATCGTCAGAATGACAGAAGTTACATTTCATTTGATGCCGACCTGATGATTAGTAGTTATTTTTGGCTAGACCAAGAAGTGACCTACCTTGTGATTGACTTAATATATATTAATAGAAAAAAGAAGAAGATGTGATATTACAAATATTGAAGCTTAGATATATGATATTCAGTTATCGAAACAATGGTCAATTTTTTAGAATTTTCAACATTTCTCATTATTGTAATGTTTTTTTGTTATTTATTTAAACAGTAAACGGGAGGGATAAATTCATTTAAACACTAACACTTACTTTATATATACTTAACTAATCACTTAAATTTAATTTATATGCACACAAACTTGATTATATTAGCACTTTACTGTTCGGTGTATTTCGGTTTATTTATTTCACGAGATCACTTTATCAACTTCCTCACTCTTCCTGATCGGTCCCTTATATATTGAAGCCTTTTTTACTAGAAAATTCCGGACTGCGGCTTACAGACACAAAACCAATTGGTTCTGGCGTTTTCTAGATAAGTCTGGTCACAAAAACAGTGTTTAGATAAGATAGTCGTAAACAGTTATAAAAGAACCCTGCGTATCCGCTATAATTTTAATTTTCATACCTGGCTAAAACAGAGTCGGATTTAGGGTCTATACCAGTGTGCTGTTCCGTAACAATATATTGTGGAATTAGCTAGAAACGTTGAGTTTCATTTAAAACACTAATATGAGTAGATTCCACGAAGTAAGGTTCGAGACAGTTAATTTCATTAATACTTCATAACAATCTCAGAAGTATAAGCAAAAATCTAGAGGCGCTTAAACTCTCGTTATCTAATGTTACAGATTTTGATTGTCTAGTTCTAACTATACCTGGAAGATTACTGACATCAATTTCTATAACATACCGGGATATAATATAATATACAACAAAGGCGATCTAAATCAAAATTATTGAGTCGTGGCTAACATAATCTGCAAATACCCTTTCGAATATGATGTCCTAAAATTAGGACCCACAAATATTTTGAAAGTGATTGTAACTATCAATAATAACAATAAAATTACGATTCTTGTTTTTTATAGATCACCGTCTAATGAAAATAATTTCCAAAATTTCTTATATAATAGTGCTATCAATTCTGAAAATTGTTGTCTATTTGTTGGAGATATTAACATTTATTTATTGGATTTAAATGATACCATGGAATATGTAAGTGGCCTGAGTGAGTGTGGATTTACGTTCACCAGTAATAATCCAACCATAATGGCAGCTTGCTTGGATCATTTATTCATTAAATCAAAAACTAACATTTTAGAAAATATTATCCCTGTAGTAATATAGAAACTAATATAACAGACCCCTATACAATAGCGCTGCAAATAGTTTTTGATAATAAAACAACTAAAAAGGTAGCGGAGTATTATACTAAGCATGCCAAGTATAAAAAACTTGTAGACAATATATCCAAAGAATCATAGGATATTATCCTGAATTGTAATAATCCAGACCCTGCAACAGAAAAATCAACGACAATTATACAGAAAAACATCAATGAAAGTACCTATTTTAAAAAGGGAAATAAAAAAAAACCCAAAAATTGCGCCATGGGTTACAAAAGCTCTCATCGAATCTATTAATGAAAAAAATAGATTATATCGACAAACAAAATTCCATCCTAATGACTGTAATTTACAATACAAGGTATATAGAAATAAACTGCAATCGCTTATCGAAAAGACAAAACGCAAATTTTATACGGAAAAGATCATGGAAAAGTCAAATAACAATAAACAATTATGGAGCGTGGTGCAAGATTGGAGTGGAACAAAAAAAAGTAAAAATGTCTTATGAATCTATTAAGGGTCCAATGGGAAATATACTGAAAAACCGCATGTGACATTGCGAATGAATTCAATCGTGTATTTTCAGAAATGGGCAAGAGATTGGCCGAACAAATAAATAGTAACCCTCACCAAACATATGCTGATAATGCCTTTTTACCAAATTCGATTGTTTTATTACCCACAAATAGGTATAAAATTAAAAAAAATAATAAATGAATTGAAGAGTAAAAAGGCAAATGGTATTGATGAGTGCGGAATGTCTGAAAGCAATTTCACCATTTATACTTGATCTTCTAGTGCATATCATAAATATGTGTATAGAAAAAGGTATATGGCCCAAATCCTTTAAAAACACTGTAGTCATACCCGTATAAAAAAATTAAGATAAGACCCTTATCGCGAATTATAGGCCTATATCACTTATTCCACACATGGCAAAAAACTTTGAAAAATTGTTGAAAAATAGACTTACATCGTTTATAAATAAATATGATTTAATTTCGTCCAAGCAATTTGGTTTTAAGCAAAATAACTCCACATAAGATCCTGTTTTAAATTTAACATCAAAGTTTATGAAGCATTTGATACTGTTCGCCATAGCAATAATCTATTGCAAACATTGAAAAAAATTGGCATACGAAACAACTGTTTACAACTATTTATCTGTCAGACAGACAACAGATAGTAAGGGTTGCCGGACAAGCGAGTGGTCAAAGAGATATAACATATGGAGTACCTTAGGGAACAATTTTGGGCCCCGTTTCATTCAATCTTTACATAAATGGATTATTTTCATTGCGCAGTGTAGGACATATAACTGGGTTCGCTGATGACACTGCTATTACTTATGAAGCAAATAACTGGTATGAGCTAAAATTAAAAGCAGAAACTGACCTAAAACTAATAAAGACCTGGTTTGATAATGAAATACTAACAATAAATTTCGAAAAACATTTTACCTACCACTATTCAACTGCAATTTAAGCATCGAACTATTCAAACCTCTTGAAATATCACAAAACGGACAATATTTTAGTATCAATCCTGTAACAAATGTGAAATATTCAGGTATTATCATAGATTCAAATTTAAAGTGGGATTGTCATATTAAATTTATTATAAAAAAACTACAATTCGTCCTTTACAAATTTAAATACCTCAGAAAATGCATACATGCTAGACACTTTCGAATGCTGTATTTCCCACTAGTGGAAAGTCACCTCCGTTATGGTATACTGGCTCGGGAAAGTCCCTGAAAACTCACAATCTCCCGTTAGAAATCATTCAAAAAAGATTTCTGAAGATCATTATGTGTAAACCCTATACCTATTCTCCAGATCGATTGTATACGGAAAGCAAAATATTTGACCTGAAACGGTTGTACTTTCTATGTGCATCTATAAAATACCACACAATAAAAGATGTAAGTAACTTACCTGCACCATTGTATAAGGATATAATGCCTGCACATAGATATGTAGCTAGAAACAAGTACCATTACATTGTTCCGAGAATGATAAAGTCCTTCTGTCAACGATCTTTTTCATTTTTAGCTCCGAAAATCTATAATTGTATTCCGGATAGTATCAAGAATATGAGTAGTGTTATTGTTTTCAAAAAAAATTCAAAGAATTTCTCTTGGAACAGACAATAAATTTCTGTCATATTGTTATGGTCGGGTAAACACATGTTACTTTACTTAAAAAATATGGAAGTTACATTTACTCAAATTTCTGCGTTCGCTTAAATCTAATATTGTCTATATGGACATATATTTACTTTGGTCCTAATTTTATTTCATTTGTTTAATTCAAAAGTATTGAATAAGAAGCAATACTGTTAAATTTAGTGTATTGTATTTTTAATTGTGTTAATTTGTGTTTTGCCGAAACAGGTGCTTACACACCTCTCCGATACCTTAGGGTTCATTTATTTATTCACTCACTTAGTTGTTTAGTCGCTCTATAATATTTTGTGAATGTTTTAAAATTATCACGATTTTTAGAGTATCAATCAAACTTAACAATGCAATTTAAATTTTAGATTGTTTAGATAATGTTCAAGATTTATATAAATAGGTACTTATATTTTATATATATTATTCTATGACACGCACGAGGGTATGCCCTGCTGTTGTTTTTCTAAATTTTATGAGATTTTTTTATATGTATATATTTTGTAATTGTGAATTTACATGGTGAATAAATATTATTATATAAAACTACGTGGCCAATCGTTCACAATAGGTATAGTGCGATTAAAGAAAATTACGAAATAATTAATAGTCGTGGACAAAGTATAGTATTCTACTCGCAAAAAATGGCTATTATACAATTATGAGTTTATTTAACTCATCTGAAGTTCGGGACATAAATGCACATTTGAATCAAAATTAATAATATATACCATAACATTTGTACATTCCCGGCAAGTTCTGCCGATTGATGCTCAAAGGTGCGAATAAACTTTAATCAAGGTCGAGGATCGAGCCACTGGCACGACATTTTTATGTTTCACCCTAACTTAAATCTAATTCAATAAGTGGCGTTTATCCTTGGCATGTAGCCTGTAAATAATAAGCCATTATCCACACCTATTATTCACAAGTAAATAATGTGCGCTATTATACTTGAGGAAGCAAACGTAAAATATGTACATAATCAAATAGTAGTGTACGAAACTGATTTGAGAATACATTTTTTATTTAAAGATAATCTAGTGTCGGAGATTTAGAAGAAGTATATTTCATGTACATCGGCAATAAAGTTTCGTTCTCTCACAATCGACAAAAAAAATATCATGCATAGGTACATAAATAACTATTTTTTGAAATTGTTTGTCTCGACCCTTACTTCGTGGAATATGCTCATATTAGTGTTTTTAAATGAAACTCAAGGTTTCTAGTTAATTCCACAATATAATACTAGAAACCTTGAGTTTCATTTAAAAACACTAACTATTTTTTGGTTAACAACCCTCTACTTGTTCTTTTTTGTTGGTCTAGAGAGCTTTAACTAAATCTTCCCAAATTGAGGATGATTCAGGCTACACCGTGTCCCGGCCAGGACATACAAATCTTAATATTGGCTGATAGAACAATAATAACCTACATCTACAATCAATGAAATGTAAATTATATCATATTTCATTTTAATACAACTTATTTTAACAATACTCTGATTGTTTTGTCGCTCGATTATCCATGAGTATCAATAATTTTTCTTCATGTTTGATCTCCGTATCTCAAAATTGTCCATTATATCCATAAGTAGGTAGCCATGGAGGCATTTGTTAGGACATTATGAACTATTTATATTAAATTCCACTGGGACCTATTTTCCATAATAATAGTGAGGGATCCTGTCACATAGATATGTACGTCTTCTGTTACTTATGTCAGCAGTCATCACTATTAATGGTTTATTGTCACTGTGTAGAATTGGTTTGTAAACAGTAGCTCAACAATAAATTCTCTAAAAAACTTCATATTTCTTCCAGACCCCGCTCATAGCTACAAAATATGATATAAAGAGTGCCGGTTCATGTTTCCCCATTATTAAAAAAAGTAATGACAGCAAGGAAAGGGGCACTTTTTTTCGTTGAATTTACGAAACCAATCAATAAATATTTTCTACATAAGTACTATATACCGTCCTCCTAACAACCAATCCATATACAATCCATATGAGGACCGTCCCCAAACCTGCCAAATCATATAAAATCTTACGAGGACCGTCCTCATAAGCACCAAATGTCCTCAAATCTACCATTACAACTACGGATTTGTCCTCGAAACTGCCCAACCATATATATATATATATATATATATATATATATATATATATATATATATATATATATATATATATAATATGAATTGGCTATGGTGTAATAAGAATGTTATACTTATTTTATTTTAGTTTAAATTTACTATAAGTTTATTGTTTGCCCGGTATATTGATGATTTTATATATATGATAAACAGTTTATATTACTAACATGAAAACTTCTCATCTCAGGGTAGAGTTCAAGTATTTAGGATAAAATGATTTTAGAATTCTATATATATTAGCGCCAAAGTTAATAAATGCTTTATATTTCAAAAATAAATTTGTTAATCAGAATATGTTACTTGTTCAATGATTCCAAACTAAATACGGTCCTGTCCTGCTTAAAACAAATCTGCATAATTCAATAGATGTCATTCAGAGCCTCTGCCTATGGTAAGTAGATGGTGCGCAAGTCACCAGATGAAATGAATAACTGAATAACTCAAAAATAGTTTAAAAACGTTCTTCAAAGGAAAAAACGATATTTAATTTAATGAAAATAAATACATTACACTTTTACAAGTGTTCTTGAAGAAATTCAACTATCTAAAAGGATGACTCTTTCATACAACATACACGCACTCTGGTGAGATATTATTATAAGAGTGAAATACAATTATACAACTTCATAAACATATGATTTTTAGAAAATGGCGAAATACACTCCTAAAAGCGTCTACGCGTCACAAAATTTTAGTTCTTTGCATATATTGGTAAGTACGCTTGACTTTTTAATATATTAATAAATTAACTTGTACTACCTTATTCACTTCACTGTTTTGTTTGTTCACCTCATGATCCGTTTCTTTTATTTGTTTCAGATTCTCCTCCTGGAAAAACTCCATGCTGGCATTCCGTTTCTACCAGAACAGGAATCGATGCTGTATTTCATTCAAAGTCCAAGCAGTTTATATAAATTCCATTATTCAGTGTTTTCCAAAAGCTATTGTGGCTATTTTACTTCCACAAGACACAAGACACCATATTATAAAATAAAAATCATGGTTAGTACTGTACAACATTCGACAATTCCTTTTTTAATTATTAATATAAACTTAACTACTTACACTGATGTATATCTTGTAAGTATAATGTATTTGTTCTTGAATTCTATGGTCAAATTTTTATCTTCCAAACAATTTCAAATGATTTTCTTTACCAAAGAGTTTTGCTGCTTACAAATTTTTCTTCCCAAAAAAAAACCTCTAGTCAATAGCCCCCATAATCAACAACCTTCTTACATTCCGATTTTTTTTTCGTTAGCAACATAATTGTCGCCGATATGATCTTTTTTAAATGTTTATTTACCAATCAAATTTGACTATTTATTTTATCACTCAAATTCTTCATTTCAACCAGTGAAATGTTCATCCATTATATCAGGATATTGTATTCTAAGGTTTTTAATTGCTTAGACTTCCTATATTATTTTCATTCAATAATATTTCCTAGTATTGTTAAAATGACATTTCCTAACCTCTAAGTATGTATGTCAAATGAATATTCTTAATGTTTTAATAGATGACAGCTGTTACCTTTAAATATATATGCAAAATGAAAATTCGTTTTTTTTATGAGTCATGTTCTCTGAAATTCACATTATTATATACTTTTCTGCTCTGTTATGTCTAAACAGCTACACTAACTTACTTTAATGTTTTAATCAACAAATATTATGAGATTAGCTTGACTTTACAGAATAAAGCATTATTAGTTTCTTATCATGAACAAATTCTGATACTTGATCTTTTTAATAAAAGTTTGGTTAATTTATTTCACATAAATTGTTTATCACACCTATTCGCAATTATCCCTACATTATACAGTCTGTCCTTTCTGTATGCCTTCTCTATCGAATAGTGGATCGTACAGATTGTCTCCATTCAAATGTTAAAAAAAATTTTTGACTTAAAAAAATTCTTCTAGATTACAAAGCACAATCTTAATTCTTTATTGTTTGATATACAGGGTGTTTCACTCTATAATAACATCCCCTAAATTTTGCGTTTATCAAATTTTGATGTTCTGAAAAATTTTATGAACGCAAATTTTACCTTAAACATTTACTATTTTGCTTTTTCTTTACTTCTTCATCAGTTATTGTACTTATATATATCCTTTATATTGAAGACACCTCTTATTTCATAATTTTCCATATATTTTAAAACATAGCTATTTATCCCGTTTTCATTATCTATAACATATGGTCCCTCGAAAGGTGGTTTCAATTTCGCACACATTTGTTTGTTTCTGTCTGACGATTACTAAATCCCCCTTTTTAAATGTTGTTTTTGTTTTTCCTTTTTTTTTTAATTCTCCGTAGGTATTTATTTGCATTGTTTTGTAAATTTTTATTTTTAAACCTGCTCTATCTAGCTCTTTTAAAATTGTTTCTATATGTTTTAGGTGTTCTTCTTCATCATTTGAGAAGATCAATATATCATCGATGTAATGAAGGGCAAAGTCTTCAAATTTATTTAGTATTTGGTGTAATGCTCTAACCAAGGCCGAACAAGCACTTTGTATACCATATGGAGCTACACAAAATCTGTACAACACACCATCAATAGAGAAGCCTGTGTAATCTCTACTATCTTCATCCAAAGGAATCAGCCAAAAACTGTGTTTTAAATCAACTTTAGAAAATATTTTTGTGTTCGTAATGCGCCCAAAAATTGCTTCCACATTCATCGGAGCCTCGTATTGTGGTACAGTGTATTGATTAATATTTCTTGCATCTAGGCATAATCTTAAATCACCATTTGCTTTCTTTACAACCACAATAGGGTTTACATATTTTGTGTTACATCTCTCTATAATACCATCCTTTAGCATATTTTGTATCTCTGAATCAACTTCTTTCCTATATTTATAAGGTATGGGATATGTTCTTATTCTGAAATTTTCTATTCCCTTAACTTCTATCTTATGTACATAGTTATTTGCCATTCTCATCTCTTTTTTAGCTAATCCTTTATACTTAATTATTAAATTCTTCACTTTCCCAGCATATTCCTTATTTCCACATACTAATTCCAATTCTTCCATTATTTCATCCCTCTCCATATTCCATAACTTCCTACTATCCTCTTCAAATTCCAATTCTTCCATATTTCCACTCCTCTTTATATTCCATAACTTCCTATTATCCTCTCCAATTGCCAATACTTCCATATTTCCAATCCTTTCTATATTCCATAACTTCTTATTATCCTCTTCAACTTCCAATTCTTCTATATTTTCTTCTTCAAATTCAATTTTATTACCATTTAATTCAATCTCCATCTTTTCAAAATCAATTCTTGCTTTATATTTCGTTAATTCATCTATTCCTATAACTATATCTGATTGTAGATTATCTACTAACAATAATTGCATCTCAACTTCTTTCCCATCCTTTAATTCAATACTTTGTATTATAGATCTGCTAACTTCACACAATTTCTTTCCGTTTGCTCCTATTAATGTAGTTTTCGGTATTTTAACTAGCTTATTTTCATAATTTTCAATATTTTCTTCAATTAGTTTTGTTTTTATTATGGACGCTTCCGAACCTGTATCTATTAATATTTTAACAAATTTCCCATTTAATTTTCCTTTAATTTTATCAATCCCATTATTCCTTTCAATTCCAAATCTTCCCCAAATTTAATATATTCCCTTGGATGTTCATATGTTATCACTCTCTCTCTCCTTTGAATACTGTTCTCTGTAATTGTTATTTTTGTTGTTATTATATTTAAAGTTTCTGTCATAGTTGTTTTGGTTGCTATCGTTCTTATTATAGTTATTGTTATTTCCTGAATTGTTGTTATAATTATTGTTATAATTTCCATTGTTATTATATCTGTTAATGTAATTATTTCTGTTTTTCATAATTATATCTTTACATATACTAATTTCTATCTATATACAAAATTATATTTACATATGTTTTTTTTAAATTATTATTTGTTATTTATAAACTTTTTATTTACATGTGGTTTTTATATCCCTTCTTGACCTTTTACAATTCCTAATTCGTTTTCTAGATTCCAGTCCTATAATACAGCCTTATTATTCAATTTTATTTTCTTTTCCTAAATTTCGTTTTGTCCTCTTCTCTTATTGTTTGATTCTCTTCTATCTGCTTCCTAAGTTTCTTAAAATTTTCCACTGTGTCTTTTTCAATTTTGTTGTCCCCTATCTCATCAATTTTTACCAATAGATTCATCAAAATTTGCGTTTCCAATTTCTTCATATTATTGTTTCTTCTTTTTATTATGTCATTTTCCATAATACTCTCACTTCCTATCATTTCATTTTTAATTATCCTATTAAAATTTCTTGGATCAATTATCTTTATATTTCTGCCAAGTTTTACTCTCATTTCGAAATTTTCTGCATAAATTATTGTTTCTATATTCTGTCTTATGGTTTCTTCTATGTCTTCCTTGGTTTCTTGTAATATCTTATTCATTTCCTCTAACTTCCAATTAAGTTGTATCCCCCTATTATTATTATTATTTGTCTTACCATATGTCACTATTCGTTTTAATGTATTAACATTTGGGTCTGTTATTTTCCAATAAATCTCTTTTTCATAAATTTTCATGACTTCCTCACTTCCTAGATTCTGTAAATTGCTATCTATCATTTTCTCATTTATTTGTCTTTGTATTTTTACTTCATCAAATTCCATTTTATTACTTAATTTTTGTTCTATAGTATCATCATTTATATTTTCATTTTGTATCTTTACATCCATTTGAATCTCTTCTTTGAAATCCTTTTCTTTCTCCTCCATTTTGTTAATTCTGTTAATCTGTGAATTGTCTATTTCCGTTATTTCTTTAATCTCATCTCCTCTTATTTCTTGTTTAGTGGATTCTATTTTATTTTCCATGTATGTGTTTGATTTTTCCAATATCTTCTCAAAATGTCCCAATTTTTCTTCCATTAATTTTATGATTAAATCCTTAGTTTGTTTTATTTCTTCTCTATTTTGGTCCATCTTTGTGTTCATTTCTTGTTTTATTTCTTCTTTATTCTGATCCATTTTCCCATTCAAATTACCTTCTATTCTGTTCATATCTCCCCGCATATTTTTTTCGATACTATTCATATTATGATCCATTATTTTCATCATCATTTGGAACATACTCATTACGTCCATTTGCTCTTTTTTTTCTTTAGGTTCTTGTTTATCCTCTTCTGTTTGTTTTTTAGACTCTTGTCTAGACTTTTGTTCTATTTCTTCTTGCAATGTTGCATCCTCTTCTTCCTGATCTTGTTCTGGAATATCTTCGTCTGAACGTTCTCTTCCTTGCTCCAAATATTGTACTTGGAAATCTCCTCTTCCATGATTTCTCTCTTCCCTTTCTTGTTCAGAGCCACTTTCTCCTCCTACTTGTTTCTCGTCTCTCAAAGTCATTCTTTTTTCCATTTTTGTTTTTAATTCTTCTTTTAATACAGTAAAAAAATTGTTTCATTCCTTTTTAAATTATTCGCCTTTGTTTGGTGCGTCACTTTATAATAGATTGACTATAGCCCCACGTTGGGCGCCATATTAATATGAATTGGCTATGGTGTAATAAGAATGTTATACTTATTTTATTTTAGTTTAAATTTACTTTAAGTTTATTGTTTGCCCGGTATATTGATGATTTTATATATATGATAAACAGTTTATATTACTAACATGAAAACTTCTCATCTCAGGGTAGAGTTCAAGTATTTAGGATAAAATGATTTTAGAATTCTATATATATTAGCGCCAAAGTTAATAAATGCTTTATATTTCAAAAATAAATTTGTTAATCAGAATATGTTACTTGTTCAATGATTCCAAACTAAATACGGTCCTGTCCTGCTTAAAACAAATCTGCATAATTCAATAGATGTCATTCAGAGCCTCTGCCTATGGTAAGTAGATGGTGCGCAAGTCACCAGATGAAATGAATAACTCAAAAATAGTTTAAAAACGTCCTTCAAAGGAAAAAACGATATTTAATTTAATGAAAATAAATACATTACACTTTTACAAGTGTTCTTGAAGAAATTCAACTATCTAAAAGGATGACTCTTTCATACAACATACACGCACTCTGGTGAGATATTATTATAAGAGTGAAATACAATTATACAACTTCATAAACATATGATTTTTAGAAAATGGCGAAATACACTCCTAAAAGCGTCTATGCGTCACAAAATTTTAGTTCTTTGCATATATTGGTAAGTACGCTTGAGTTTTTAATATATTAATAAATTAATTTGTACTACCTTATTCACTTCACTGTTTTGTTTGTTCACCTCAATGATCCGTTTCTTTTATTTGTTTCAGATTCTCCTCCTGGAAAAACTCCATGCTGGCATTCCGTTTCTACCAGAACAGGAATCGATGCTGTATTTCATTCAAAGTCCAAGCAGTTTATATAAATTCCATTATTCAGTGTTTTCCAAAAGCTATTGTGGCTATTTTACTTCCACAAGACACAAGACACCATATTATAAAATAAAAATCATGGTTAGTACTGTACAACATTCGACAATTCCTTTTTTAATTATTAATATAAACTTAACTACTTACACTGATGTATATCTTGTAAGTATAATGTATTTGTTCTTGAATTCTATAGTCAAATTTTTATCTTCCAAATAATTTCAAATGATTTTCTTTACCAAAGAGTTTTGCTGCTTACAAATTTTTCTTCCCAAAAATAAAATTCTAGTCAATAGCCCCCATAATCAACAACCTTCTTACATTCCGATTTTTTTTTTCGTTAGCAACATAATTGTCGCCGATATGATCTTTTGTAAATGTTTATTTACCAATCAAATTTGACTATTTATTTTATCACTCAAATTCTTCATTTCAACCAGTGAAATGTTCATCCATTATATCAGGATATTGTATTCTAAGGTTTTTAATTGCTTAGACTTCCTATATTATTTTCATTCAATAATATTTCCTAGTATTGTTAAAATGACATTTCCTAACCTCTAAGTATGTATGTCAAATGAATATTCTTAATGTTTTAATAGATGACAGCTGTTACCTTTAAATATATATGCAAAATGAAAATTCGTTTTTTTTATGAGTCATGTTCTCTGAAATTCACATTATTATATACTTTTCTGCTCTGTTATGTCTAAACAGCTACACTAACTTACTTTAATGTTTTAATCAACAAATATTATGAGATTAGCTTGACTTTACAGAATAAAGCATTATTAGTTTCTTATCATGAACAAATTCTGATACTTGATCTTTTTAATAAAAATTTGGTTAATTTATTTCACATAAATTGTTTATCACACCTATTCGCAATTATCCCTACATTATACAGTCTGTCCTTTCTGTATGCCTTCTCTATCGAATAGTGGATCGTACAGATTGTCTCCATTCAAATGTTAAAAAAAATTTTTGACTTAAAAAAATTCTTCTAGATTACAAAGCACAATCTTAATTCTTTATTGTTTGATATACAGGGTGTTTCACTCTATAATAATATATATTGTATAGGTTTCAATAATTATTTATTATTTATTATTTGAAAAATAATTAAACATGTATACCAACTCTTTCAAAGGGTGGGGTTCAAGTGCGCCATTCAAATTTACTCTAATTATTGGTTTGTGAAATTAAAATGAACAAAATTATGATTTCAGGATTTTTTTTAAAACATAGAAATTTACAAACAGAAAATGTGTACAGATATACTACAAAAAAATAAAACTACTATTACTATTGAACAATTAAAATGTTTTTTAAATAAAGGCCTTTTTTTTAATTTAGAGATCTCTAATATAATATTTTAAAATGGTACCTTTTATTTACTAGGTTTGTATCCACTTCAAACTAATCTTCATTTGGACATTTGATCAGCTGAGGACAAAGTTCTGAACAGTTTATTTCTTCTTCGCCTTTTGGACAATTAATGATTCCGTCACATTTGTCTTTATACGGGTCGAAACATCTATCTATAGAAATATTACTGCAAGGGGTAGTTGATGAATTACAAATAGCACACCCCGTGAAATCAGAATGGTCTGTACAAACGAAATCTGCTGTTCTACAAATATTTGTGGAATTGTAACAACCAGATCAATCCAAACACATAAAAAACACTGGGTTATTATATTTTAAAGTTACGGAGGGTTTGTTTCTTGAAGATAGTACAACAGGTTTGGGTAGTATGTCGTTACTGCACACGTTCAATTGAATATTGTCGAAGTTTCTAATTGACAAGCACGTGGAATTTCTTGAGAAGTTCAATTTTAATATTCTTAATGTAGTTATTGTATTTTCTGGTGAAGGTATTACCCAATTACATAAACTATTACTGTTTCTGTCAGATGATATATACTGTATGCTTCCTTGTAATTCGAACGAGGTCGTTTCTCCACAATAATCCGAAAAGTTTGCGTAAATTAGCACGTTCTTCTTGACGAGATCAATTATAATACGACTTTTCACTTTGACATTTTAAAAACCAACTGACTTTTTTGATTTCCATCATAATCTATCACGTTGCGGGTTGCTATCGAAACTTCTCTATATCGTATGAATTGTATAGATATTGTGTGATTAACGACGATTCACTGTTTATATTACCATGAAATTTTAAGCCGTATATGAAACATGAAAATGACATTTTTGTATTAGAAATTAGCATATAGAGATAAAGATTTTTCTACATATAAATATTAACATAACTTATTTACTATTTATTAAAATTCCTGAAATCCCTTGCATAAAATAACCTAATTACTAACTATATGAAAATTTGACGCGTTTCTTTTAAATTATTTTGAATTTCATTCTAATTTCAACGGATGCTTTTGAAATTACATCATGTACTGCATTATTAATTTTAATCTCTATTGTATCTGAATCAGATTTCAATATTTTCGATTCTGATGGTTCAAAGAGTATATCGTCTGTTTCAATATCTTTGGTCACATTTTCTTCAGTATTATAATGAGGATTTTGTTCACTGTTTTTACTATCAGCATCTATAATTAATTTAGACATGTTTTTTTTTCTACAATTTATAAATATTCGTTAAAATGATGGCTAATAAAGTACAAGATTGAAAAAAATCAATATGACTTATTTCAGTTATACTATTAATCCTTATTAAATTGAATACAACCAAATGAAAGTGCTTCAATATATATATATATATATATATATATATATATATATATATATATATATATATATATAATTATATATATATATATATATATATATATATATATATATATTAATACATATCCTCTATCTAAATTCTAAAGAAAATATTGAAATAAGGAAAAATGTGCATATTTGGATGTAATACTAGTGATACACACTGTATTATCAATAATTTTATAGTTTCAATATACAAATAAATTTTGACATTTCAATTTCGGATGACATTAATGCAGAATATACTTTATAACGATTTGAAAACAAGAATACAGATGTCTCTATTAGCAAAATTATAGCAATTATATTAAAAGAATGAAAATCTCTCTTTATTATAGGAAAACGTAAGTTTGTATTTTTTTTTTAAAAAAAAGAATTTTTTGGTAACCATAGGAGAGGAGAATTATTTATATAGAAAGTTGAGTGAGTTGATTTTGATAATACCACGAGGCAACATCGAAATAAGAGTTGCCTCAAATTTATTTAAAAATATCATAGTAATTTATATGAATATTATCAGATCATCAGATCATCAAATCCTGTATTGTAAAGCCAGTGCGTGTATAATTCGCAACGAATTGCATCGATAAAGTGCGGGTGATTTTCCGATTTCTAAATTATTAATTTAGAAAGTTGTTTCTGAATTCTGAACACGGTTTAGAATACGAACGAGTTAACCAGTACCTAGTTGGTGAGTGCTATCCAGTTTATTTACATTATTTCTCGAGAATTAATAGGCCTTTATTAAAAATATTTCAAAATTAGATGCATCTTATGGTAATAAATTCGATTGAAATTACAGTAACGTTACTCAAATAAAATTCAACGTCAAGCGAAGATAATTTTGGAATAGACAATTTAAACGGAAATTTGCGTATTTTGACATTGATATACATCAAGTATATAATCAAACATTTTGAACTTTGATAAATTATTTAGCGAGTAGATTTATAATTATAGGTTGTTTTAATTTTAAGGTTGATAGAAAATTCTATCTTTGTTTCTGCGTTTATATAATATTTTTTGTAAAGTTCTAATTTCTTGTAATTTGTTATTTGATAATATATTATATAAATTTGAATTCCAATCACTCTTTAGTACTCATTTCATATTCATTTCTCATTGTATTTGATAATTTTCAGGCTATAGAAATTTTGATATAATAAGTGACATTTGGTTAATTTCCTGAAAGTAAAATCATATATGTCATAAGATAATTTAATTGTCTCGTAGTATATTGAACAAACAGTTACTCTAGATTTGGAATAGCGTAATACGTAATTTGGAAAATTCTTTAAAAATTTATAAATTTGAATTATTATTTGAAATCTTTGATCCCTCACTGATATAAGAGTGAGTAAGTCGATTGTGAATTGATTTATCTTTCACAATATAAAATTTAATATTCATCTGAGCCGGGCATATTAATTTGACAACTGCTGTCAAAAATTTCAATAGGTTATATTCAGTGGTAAATGCATATTCACAAGAGTGTAGTTACAATCATAAATTGTGACATCATCAACAAATAAAATTAATATCGTATAAATTCATAAATTAAACTATTAAATATTATTATAAAACATAGAATATATTATAATATATTATATAATATATTCTATGTTTTAATAATAATATTATATATATATATATATATATATATATATTAAAGTGAAATATTAATAACAGGAAAATGAACAAATAAAATTTTGTATATAAATGCCCATTTGCAACCAAAAAGAATTATAATGCTCATAGTTACATGATATTTAAATTCATGATAAAAACAATATTGATAAACGAAACTATTAACATATAGTTGTGTGTTGCACACACGTGAGTCAATTATAAAAAGATATTATTCATTCGTAACATAAATTTTAAAAAAAAAAACAACTTCTATAATTGTATTTTCCCGATTACTATAACTTTTGACAAACCCTGTATACGATAAAGTATTTTTTTGACGACGATTAAAAAAGCAAATAGACATGAATAGTATTATATATAAAGTGACAGCTTTATCAATATTTAGATTAAGTGTAAATAAAGTGACATTAGTGCAATCGCGGAGGTATTTTCGAACGGAGTGAATAATTGAAAAAGAACAAGACGCGGATAAATAGATTTTTTTTAAAAACAATAACTGTTTACAAGTTAACAAGAGAGGATCGGAAAAAACAGAAGGAGGTTGTTGATTGTTGAGCGTCGAGAGAGGGTTGTTAGGTTGAAAAGGTGGTATGGAAAGATGTGAGAACGAGAATAAAATAATACAATTAAGTTAAAAAAATCATAATTAAAGGACAACATTTTGACTAAATACTGTGACAACGTCATTGGCAATAAATGGAATGATCCAGTTTCCAATAACTGAATATCAAATAAAAAAAACTTTTCAATAATCGTCTACTAGAATTTGGTAAGATAATTTAATTTTTACCTTATTTGTTCCTGGCTATTTGGTTACGTTTTCCTCGTAGCAGAAATTACTTATATTGAAAGTAATCCGAATATAATAAACTTTAACTCCTTGTCGAATAGAGAAGCTATTACACTTTAATCATCACAAGTTTCATTGAACTGAAATGAGTGGAAACACAAGACATTTGTTATCTTCAAGCTCATGAATTTCTGTATATATTCACAAACATTTGGTTTCTTGAATTATTATTTAGGTTAGGTATAATATTATGAACATATCTTTTTGAATTTACCTAGTTATTTAAGAATAATCAATTTCCACTATCCTACTAATTCAATTTAATCCCAAACAACGACGAAATCACTCACTGATTTTATTATTAAGGACTAAATATATTAATAAACTTTAAAACTATTACTTCTAAACACCCATTTTGCGATTGACAAGCTATCTGGTCATATGACGTGATTCACGCCACCATCATTCTTCTGGTTTAAAATGCTAGAGGTGGGAATTGATTGCGGGTTAACGATGATATCATGGTTACACAGTATTTATTAGTTATTTTTGTTACTTTATCATAATAATTTCACTTAAAACATTTAACTATGAGAATTATATATAGATGTTTGTAAATAATTATGTAATTTGTTCTGGCTTTATCATCAGTAAGTATTGAGGGAGAAATGTTAAGAAATACATAGAATTTTTGATAAATTATACAAAACTACATTCAAACCTCCTTGTTTTCCTTCAAGTGTTCTCAAAACCTATCAGTTTCCTGTTACTGTTCAACGCTAGTGCCGGACACACCCCTGAGATCTAAAAAAAAAGGAATAAAGCTTTTGGTATTAATATTTGAACTTGCATTAGGTACGAAATCGCTCTGTTTATAATAAGCAGACCATGCGAGTTCTGGCGCCCATGATTAAAAAAGGAAATACAATGTTTAACACATTTAATGTTCATAATAAGCAATAAAAAATTCTACAAAAAATATTGCAACTTGACATCGCAATTTTTTTTAAAAACCCAACCTGTAACTCAAATTAAAATACAGCACAATATATATATATATATATATATATATATATATATATATATATATTGTTGTTATATTTTTTTATATGCGTTTATTATAGTTTATTATATAATTTTATTAATTTTTCTTTACATATATATATGTATGTATGGCTAGCTCAGTGATCTTTATATTGTTAATATTTTAAATTGTTATATGTATTTATATGAACGGTGAGCATGAGAACACTTTACTCTCGTTGGGTCCCGGATGATATGAAAATATATGAAATTGTATAGTTTGAATATTGTCTTACCATAATTTACTCAACATGTGCTTAGAATCTGTGCGCGGAACATACCTATTTAACCTCTATGATATCACTCATTTTATGTTCTGTGGATGGTAGAAATGAAATACAGACAAGTCAACAAAATTTAGTTTATATAATGGTGAATCGTGATAAAATTGAAAAACATTATGATTATAATGAGAAAATTTGTGAAAACCCTTACTATTACTACTAAATTACATGAAATGGATATTCTTAAATTGATAAAAATTGTTCATAGTGAAATTTGGCCAATTAAATTATAAGTCTGACTTTTTATTATGGTATACCATGTAAATTATTAAAAAAAACACTGACCTGTGTATCACTTAAAAGTTTAGTAAGTGCACTCTGTTCCCGATTCTTCCTCTGGTATCAGGCTGGACTCTCTTCTGGAATCTTGGACACCAACTCGATATTTTCGAATACAGGTAAGTCAATAAATTTATTAAATTGTTAGCTATATTCGCCTTATACAGTTTAAAGATGCTTCTGAATGTTCTTCACTATCAATTATAGCTTTAATGTGATAATATAATCAAAATTCTTGCATAGCGTCTCCAATTAAATTTTAAATTCTATATATATTTCCACAAATAATTATGTTTTACGGTTAATTTCTGGTTTAAACGTTTCTCGTATTCTACTTTATCTTTTGTATTATGTTTTTATTTCAAATTTACATGATTTTTGCATAATTTCAATAAAATTTTAAGAAAAAATTCTCTTACATGTTCATCCGCTTCGGATCACCCCAGATACCTTCCTTCTCTTTTAAATCAACAACTCCCGGTTGCTAGCATTGTTATTTCAAACAAAACACTACCAAGTTGCTAGATATTACAACCTTGTTTATTAGATGTTTTATATTAAATTTATCTTTTCTTTCCCTCATCATTATTGTTCCTAATTATTTGTGAAAATTTTAAAATAATTCATTATACTTTTCTACCTCTTAAATAGTTCCAAACTATGTCTTATAATTTAATACACTAATAACATCTCTCCCACTTTAAATGAACATATCAATAAATCTACAATCAATAATTCGTTATAATCCTTTATAATATTTTTCAAACCCTTTCTGTTATTTTACTAGACCATTATCTTATATAAACTCATCCTATTATTTAGTACAATAACCTTTTTTATATAAACAGCTTTAAAAAAATCAATACTTCAGACTTCGAAATATGTCTATGGTTGACTATTCTGCTATGAATCTTCTATGATATTTTTCATCCGCTTTGAATTGACATTTCAATATTTGACTTTCGACAATTGTGAATAATTCGTTTGTATATTCGTATCAAAATTTTCTGTTTATTATTACCCAATAATAATTTTTATTTTATTTCAGATTCTCTTAATATTCTAGGTGAAATATACATGTCATCCTCTGTGCTGTGAATAAATTATGAATTTATAATGTATCAAGGAATGAAACTTGCTTTGATGACTCACGATGTTTACAATATGAAAAATTCAGGTACTGATTTCTAATAATACTAGTGTATTTATAATTATAAAAAATAATTGATATCATAGACGTTCAATTGGATATGAGATATATTTCATTATATCGGTTCATACGTAAAAATGATAATTATATATATTTTTGAGTAGATAACCTCTATTCGTCCTTTGACAATGTTACAATTTCATATATTTTTGGGAGTTATTCTGTTTAAAATTTATGACGATAAGTTTAAATCCCCTCAAATTTAAATTTAATAAATATTAACATAGTTAATCTTTGTTTGAATTTGAATTTCCCCAAAAACAACTTATCGTTCCATTACTATTTGCTCACATAATTGGCAACTTCTATACTAATTTTGGTTGTATAACTATCCTATCTTAATCTACTATTTACAAACAACTTATTTCCTATGAATTTAAATGTTTGTAATATTATCTATTCATCGTTTTTAACACCTATTCTTTAAGAATAGAATTTATAAATGTGTTCGATATTAAATATACCCCTTAATATTTTTGTATTTGGATATACTAATCTATAACTATTCTGACCATTTTCTGTATCAATGATATACGGACCTTCGAATGGGTATAATAGTTTCGCACATTGACCTTCCTCTTTCTTCGGTACCTTTAAAGATTTGACAATGACCATATCCCCTTTATTAAACTTTATTGGCTTGGGCTTCTTTTTGTCTTGTTTCTTAATATATTTCTCAGCATTACTTAAGATTCTTTTATTGACTTTTTCAAGTACACTTGCCATTGTTGATTGTCTATTTAAATTCCAGTGACGTTCAGGTTGTATACCCTTCATGATATAAATTGGATTCTCCCCCGTTACTCCGTGTGGTAACTCATTTATGAACTTTTCGATAATATCCAATCGTTCATCCCATCTTTTATGATTTTCTTGGCATAACATTCTTAAATACTTAATGATTTCTTTGATATATCGTTCTGCTGGATTAGAACTCGGTTTTCGTATACTTATAAATTGTAACTTTATCTGTTTATTGTCAGTATATTGTTTTAGTTTTCGGCTCTCAAAATACGTCGCATGATCAAGTATCACGGTTTCTGGTGTTCCAAACTCTTCTATGTACTCTTTAAAACAATCAATTACGACTTTTGCATTTGTCCTCTTACATGGATATATTTTCACATATTTACTATATACATCTACCATTACTAATAAGTGTCTATTGCCCATTGTACTTTTAATTAAATTCCCTATAAAATCAATTGCCACTATTTGCAACGGTTTACTTGTTATAATTGACTTTGTTGTCATATAATTATGAAAATTCTTTTCTTTGCCTATTTGACAAAATTCACAATATTTACAAACTTCTTTTACAATACTTAAATCTTTCTTAGCTATATAATTTTCTCTAAATAACATCCACAATTTTCTTGTTCCTATATGTCCATTTTCTATATGTAAATGTTTAATAATCTCCTTAGCATAATCTCTTGTTATTATATAAACTTCTCTATCCTCAATCTGTTTATACCATACATCTCCAATTTTCACTGCTCCTCTAGTATTTATACTATCTATTTGTCTTTGATCCTCTTTTACTCTGGCTAGAGTAAATATCCCTTCAGTTTGGTATAATGTATTTACTCCTATTTGATATTTCCTTGGCTCGTTTCCATTATCGTTTACTCTACTTAATGCGTCCGCTACAATATTTAATTTTCCAGGTACATATTTTATATCAAACTCATATTCTTGTAGGAGTAGAATCCATCTATGTATCCGATTATTAGCATATCTGTTTTTTAACATCGATGTTAGTGCCATATGGTCTGTTTCTAGTGTAAATTTCGCTCCTAGTAAGAAAAATCTTAGCTTACTTATACAAAACACCACACTAGCCATTTCCAACTCAGTTATGGAATATTTTCTCTCCGCTGCTTTTGTTACCCTGGATATGAAACTTATGGGAACCTCCTCTTCATCTTGGATTTGTATCAAAACTCCTGCTAATCTTTCCATAGATGCATCTGTTTTCAAAATGAAAGGTTTATCATATTGTGGGTGATAAACTTTGAGTTTCTTCAAAAATATTTCTTTTAGTTCCTGGAAAGCTTTGTCCCGTCTTTCATCCCATTTCCATTTTATGTCCTTCTTTAATAGTTCAATTAGAGGAATCTCTCTTCTACTTAAGTCTGGAATTAGTCGCTTGAAATAATTTAGAATCCCAAGGAATCCCCTCAAATTTTTTAGATTCTTAGGTGTTTGATATTCCAGTATCGCTTTAACTCTTTCTGGATTCATCGTTACTCCTGTATCACTTAGAATATATCCCAGATATTCTACCTCCTTTTTATAAAATTGGCATTTATCCAAATTTAATTTCAATCCTGCTTCTTCCAATTCTTTAAGTATGATTTTTAAATGTTCCTGATGTTTTTCTTCTGTTTCAGAAAATATAAGGATGTCATCGATATAATGCAACGTGAAGTCTTCATATTGGTTCAAGATAGTATGTAGAGTTCGTACCAGTGCAGCACAAGAACTTTGTAACCCGAATGGTACTACACAAAATTGATACACAATTCCATCCACCATAAATGCTGTATACGGCCTACTTTTTGGATCTAAAGGAATTAACCAGAAGCTGTGTTTAAGATCTAGTTTTGAGAAAATATTAGCTTTTGTAATTCTACCAAAAATACAATCTATGTTTAATGGACTTTCATATTGTTTATTTGTATAACTGTTAATATTTCTAGCATCTAAACATAACCTAATTTCTCCTGTTTTCTTCTTGACACATGTGATGGCACTGATGTATTGAGAATTTGATCTTTCGATAATTCCATCATTCAACATCTTTGTGATTTCTTCATATACTTCCGTCTTCAGCCTGTATGGTATTGGATATGTTTTAATTTTGAAATTCTTTATCTCTGCTGTTACTTCCAATTTATGTACATATCTGGATGCTACATGAACTTCCTCATTAAATAGTCGCTTATGATGTTGTAGAAGCTCATATACCCTATCTTGATATTCCCTGTTACATAACTCTTCTAAAACTTTTATCTCTTCACCAATTTGGTTTATTTCCTTTATGTTCGAATTTTGTATATCATTATTAGAAAATTGTTTTATAAAATGTATAATTGAATTTTGATATCTAATACATCCCTGATTATAATCTATAATTATCCTATGTCTATTTAATTCATCATTTCCTAATATTATATCATATTTTAAATTTCTAACAATTAATAGTTGTACTGGAATAATATTTGCATCGATTTTTAAATTAATTATAATAGTTTGATTTGTTTCATAAAGTTTTCTATCATTCGCCCCTACTAATGATATTTTGTTAGTATTAATCACCGTAATATCATCTTGTTTCACATTTTCTATTACATTCTGATTTATTATAGAAACTTCCGATCCTGTATCTAGTAAAATTTTACATTTCACATCAAATAAATACCCTTCTATGAAAATTAATTTTATGTTTTCAGTACATTGTGAACTTTCATCTATAAATTCTCTTGGATGTTGATAATGAGAAGAATAGATAATATTACGAATGTAAGGACGATTTACGCAAAATTTCTTACCAAGCTTTGCTCTTGGTTTGGATCATTACTTGATCCTTCCTGTTCTTGTGTTATATGATTCACCTGTCTTCTCTCTTCCTCTCTATTATTTTCTTGTTCATAATTCCTTTCTGGGTTCCTTTGATTATAGTTTCTTCTTTCACTATAATTGTTTATTCCTTCCCCTCTATTCTGTTGCCAATTTCCATTCCTGTTTCCATTATAATTTCTTCTTTCGAAATTTGCCTGATTTCCTCTATTTTCATACTGCCTACCATTGTTTCTGTCTCCATTTCCATAATATCTATCTCCATTTCCTGTATTTCTTCTGTTTTCAAAATTCCTGTTTCCATAATTTCTATATTCATTTCTGTTATTATTGTCCCTTCTGATAAATCCATTTCCATTCTCTCTTGTTCGATCATTTCTTATCTCCTCATTCCTATTCTGGTATCGATTTATTCCATTTGTGTTCACAATACTCCTCTCCACTCTCTGTAGGTAGCATGACAAATTATCCATGGTTTTAATGTTGTGGAGTGCAATAGTCTCCGATACTTCTGCATTAAATTGTCTGCCTACATATAATACCAGTTCCTCCTCTTTCATCACCGGTTCTAGATACTGTGCCATATTATACAACTGCATCGCATATGAATTCAAATTTTTACCTTTATTATAGTCGAATTTACCAAAGTATAATTTTTCCCTAAAATTTGCTTGCTGTAATTCCCCCCAAAAATAGTTTAAGAACTGATTTTCAAATTCTTCCATATTTCTGATCTGCTCTTCTTTATTGCAGAACCAGAGTAATGCGTGACCTGACAACATACCTCTTATCGCTATTTTCTTCTCCATCAAATCCTTTATTCCCCTCAATTTACTTTTTATAATTTTAATAAAAACTTTTGGGTGTATTAAATTAATGTTCCCATCGAATTTCACACCTACATCCATATTCCCATTGTATATGATTCCTCCTCCATTTCTTCTCACAGTATCCTCCATTTCTTCTACCGTTTCTTGTAGTTTCCTATTCATCTCTTCTAATTCCCTATGAAATGATCTACCCATGACTTCCGACCTTTTTTCATATGTTCCTGTTTGTTCTTCCAGTCTCACATTTAAATCTTGAAATTTTTTATCCACCTTCTGTATTACTTCTTCATTAGTTTGTCCTTGTACTTTTATATGTTCCACTTCTCTAATTATATTTTCATTTTGTTTGTTGATTTCCATTACAATAGTTCCTGTTAGATTTTCTTCTAAACATCTACCCCATTCTTGAATTTCTTGATCAACATGTTTTTCTATCTCTTCCCGGATTTTGATTCCATTATCTTGAATCTCTGTTCTTAAATTTTTATTTTGCTCCTCAATATTTTGTTGCATCTTATCCATTCTTCTTTGAAATACTTCGTTTTCTTCCCTGATTTTCTGGATTTCTTTAATACTTTCAGATTTCACATCATCAATTTTCTTTTCCAATTTGTCTATGTTCCCACTCATCTGGTCCATTTTTCCATCTATCCTGTTGATATCTCCTCTCATTGTATCTATGTTTCCATTTATTCTCTCCTCCATTCTGATAAATAATTGTTGCATCCTGTCCATCATCTGATCATCTCTATTTGTACTTGTTCTTCCTTGTTTTTCCCTGCTCTCTTGTATCCTCTCTTCTTGTTCTTGTGCTTCCTCATCTCCTGTTGAGTCTTCCTCTGGTACATTTTCTCCAGATTGTCCCTGTTCTAAGTAATGTATTTGGAAATCCCCTCTACCATGTCTTCTTTCCTCTCGTTCCTCTTCCGATCCACTATCCGTACCTACCTGTTTTCCGTCTCTTAACATCATTTTCTTTTCCATCTTATATTTATAATATCGTTACTAATTTTATTTAATATTACTTGTATATGTTTTATTTATACTCCTCACTAAATCCTACCAATTATTTCTAAATCGCCCCACGTTTTTGGGTGCCAATTTGTTGTTGATAGTTTATAAATTGGATATTTTAATAGCCTCACGTTGGGCCGACAATTTGTTGTTATATTTTTTTATATGCGTTTATTATAGTTTATTATATAATTTTATTAATTTTTCTTTACATATATATATGTATGTATGGCTAGCTCAGTGATCTTTATATTGTTAATATTTTAAATTGTTATATGTATTTATATGAACGGTGAGCATGAGAACACTTTACTCTCGTTGGGTCCCGGATGATATGAAAATATATGAAATTGTATAGTTTGAATATTGTCTTACCATAATTTACTCAACATGTGCTTAGAATCTGTGCGCGGAACATACCTATTTAACCTCTATGATATCACTCATTTTATGTTCTGTGGATGGTAGAAATGAAATACAGACAAGTCAACAAAATTTAGTTTATATAATGGTGAATCCTGATAAAATTGAAAAACATTATGATTATAATGAGAAAATTTGTGAAAACCCTTACTATTACTACTAAATTACATGAAATGGATATTCTTAAATTGATAAAAATTGTTCATAGTGAAATTTGGCCAATTAAATTATAAGTCTGACTTTTTATTATGGTATACCATGTAAATTATTAAAAAAAACACTGACCTGTGTATCACTTAAAAGTTTAGTAAGTGCACTCTGTTCCCGATTCTTCCTCTGGTATCAGGCTGGACTCTCTTCTGGAATCTTGGACACCAACTCGATATTTTCGAATACAGGTAAGTCAATAAATTTATTAAATTGTTAGCTATATTCGCCTTATACAGTTTAAAGATGCTTCTGAATGTTCTTCACTATCAATTATAGCTTTAATGTGATAATATAATCAAAATTCTTGCATAGCGTCTCCAATTAAATTTTAAATTCTATATATATTTCCACAAATAATTATGTTTTACGGTTAATTTCTGGTTTAAACGTTTCTCGTATTCTACTTTATCTTTTGTATTATGTTTTTATTTCAAATTTACATGATTTTTGCATAATTTCAATAAAATTTTAAGAAAAAATTCTCTTACATGTTCATCCGCTTCGGATCACCCCAGATACCTTCCTTCTCTTTTAAATCAACAACTCCCGGTTGCTAGCATTGTTATTTCAAACAAAACACTACCAAGTTGCTAGATATTACAACCTTGTTTATTAGATGTTTTATATTAAATTTATCTTTTCTTTCCCTCATCATTATTGTTCCTAATTATTTGTGAAAATTTTAAAATAATTCATTATACTTTTCTACCTCTTAAATAGTTCCAAACTATGTCTTATAATTTAATACACTAATAACATCTCTCCCACTTTAAATGAACATATCAATAAATCTACAATCAATAATTCGTTATAATCCTTTATAATATTTTTCAAACCCTTTCTGTTATTTTACTAGACCATTATCTTATATAAACTCATCCTATTATTTAGTACAATAACCTTTTTTATATAAACAGCTTTAAAAAAATCAATACTTCAGACTTCGAAATATGTCTATGGTTGACTATTCTGCTATGAATCTTCTATGATATTTTTCATCCGCTTTGAATTGACATTTCAATATTTGACTTTCGACAATTGTGAATAATTCGTTTGTATATTCGTATCAAAATTTTCTGTTTATTATTACCCAATAATAATTTTTATTTTATTTCAGATTCTCTTAATATTCTAGGTGAAATATACATGTCATCCTCTGTGCTGTGAATAAATTATGAATTTATAATGTATCAAGGAATGAAACTTGCTTTGATGACTCACGATGTTTACAATATGAAAAATTCAGGTACTGATTTCTAATAATACTAGTGTATTTATAATTATAAAAAATAATTGATATCATAGACGTTCAATTGGATATGAGATATATTTCATTATATCGGTTCATACGTAAAAATGATAATTATATATATTTTTGAGTAGATAACCTCTATTCGTCCTTTGACAATGTTACAATTTCATATATTTTTGGGAGTTATTCTGTTTAAAATTTATGACGATAAGTTTAATATATATATGTATATTTATATATATATTAACATAGAAAGAAACCGGCAACACTCTGTATACTATAATATGGAATGAAAGACTACACACTATAAGCAAATACAAAATTTTAGAATTTAATTTTTTTAATCATCCAATATGAAGACAATCTGTATCATTCATTATTCAATAGAGAAAGAAAACAAGAGTCAAAATGTAGAATTATGAAGGAAATTTTAAATACCTTTTGTAAATACATATGTGAAATATATAACATGATTTTAGCCTTTGAGAGAGAGAATTTTGAACGTTGCATCATATAAATTATAACAATCTATTTCTCACATAGTAAAAGTAAAAACATTATGATTTGTTTTCAAAAGTAATAATTAGATATTAAATGAAGTTTTCTGATAACATTGTGTAATTTTTTAAATATATGTCAAGGTAGAAAATCAAATAATAACAGTAAGTTTATAAAGTATGACATTTGTGAAATGAATTGACATTCCGCATAGATCTAATTGGAATAAAAAGAGCTGTCATTTCTAAATATTTTGAAACATAATTTAAAGGAAGTAATATATAAGATTTAATCATTTAAAGACTTTAAACAGAATGTCCTAGAAGGATAGAGGAGCAATTTATAACTTGAAATGAAAGTTATCAACAAGAATTTTTATAGCCAATTTTGATTGGTGGAGTCAATTTGAAATATTTTTATCAGCGACAAGCGTATTAATAACTAAAAAAATTGAATAGAAAAATTTGTTGATAATATAGACTATTCACTAGGTAGAATTCTTTTTTGGTAGAAGTGAATGGGTGAGAAGCTAAATTTTTAGAAAAATATTTCAAACTATTCAAAAAGCAGCATATTGGAGTGGTAATTATAACAGAAATGCATTATTCTTCAATGTAACGCAACAGATTTATAAATCAAGTAAATAAACTTAGATTTGACAAATAATTGATAAAAATTATAGAGTACTGACCGTAAGATTTCATTTATATAACCAAGTAAAATATTGTGTCGTGGGAATGGTGTCTCCACGATACATTTCAGAAAGGACTGGACTATGGAATTCCTTTTAAAATGTATTGATGTGGATGAAATGTAATATCAACTTTAGCTATTGTCCAAGCACAACAGGCTGTTTGGTTTTTCAGGAGGTAATCTAAAAACAATTATTGAGGTGTATTAGTATGGAACAGTGAACAGGTATTTAAAACTATTTCATTCATATAAAAAAGGTTAAATAAACTTACTTGTGTTGTGCAAAGATTTGAACTTTGATATTTCATATATTCTAACCATCATTATTTTCGCCATCTTTATTTCATAGACAATTTGTAACAAGATTCGTTTTTAAATGTGTATATAATATTGCCTATTTTGTAATCACATATAATAATAATATTTCATTTGAGTGTATGTTTTGTTGAATGAATGATCATCATAGATAGTTTTTTCCATGATTTTTTTGTAAAAGAATGATGTATTTGTTTTAAAAAATATTAAATAACGTTTTTCCATTTGAAAGACTAGAAATTATATTGTTGAGAAGCTTCATTTCTTGGTGATTGCTCCATCTATATTCAGCAGTTGGCAGTATTGACCAGACATTTTTGAATCGTGGAGGGGTTTGAAATCAAGCATACAGGACCGTCTCTAGGATTTTATTAAGAAATCAAAACAAGTATTTTCTTTGATTAAAATGTTTTATTTATTTAAATGCAAGGATTTTATTTTATTTTGGCGCTCATAATTGAAATTAAAATATTTTCGTTTTAACAAATAAACCCTACTTTGAGATCATAGAGTTTCTCATGCAAGATATAATTATTTTATGACATATTTTAAAATTTATAATATACCGGGTAAACAAAAAAATTAATAATTCATAATAATCAAACATTAACAATAATAATTAGTTTTCTCTCACCTATCTTATTCACAATAATTTATCGGCCCAACTTAGGGCAAATAGAGAAAGTCTATTCATGTTAAAATATTAAAATTATACACCTATTAAATCACAATAATATATATATATATATATATATATATATATATATATATATATATATATATATATATAACAATAAAGAGATTCTTGGGTAATTCACGCAAAAAGAAAAAGGGCTACTGAAACAGAGTGGTAGCCGCGGACATGCATGTTTCTAGCTCATTTGCCTTCTTCAGCACGGTATAACCAAATAAGGATATGAAATTTGGGAGCAAAGATGTTAATCGAAACATGGGAAAACACAAAACAACGGATTTCAGCAGGGAAACCAAACGTGCTGAAGAAGGCAAATGAGCTAGAAACATGCATGTCCGCGGTTTCAGTAGCCTTTTTTCTTTTTGCGTGAATTACCCGAGAATCTCTTTATTGTTGTCGTTAACATATCACGCGATATTCCTACATCTTCTTTTATATATATATATATATATATATATATATATATATATATATTGTTATATTTTCAAACCTTTGAATATAATTGCTAATTGCCCACGTTTGGAGACAATTTGTAATATTTCAATTCTTTCGATATAATTGCCCTACGATATGGAAATAAATTATACTATCTAGTCGCAGCGACAATTATTGTGCATACCACTTAAGTACGTATGGAATTTCAAATTTGACAGTAATTGTCAAATTAAACATGCTCGGCGCCAAAAAATATCAATATAAAGATGAATTTATGTACAATCAACTTATTACTCCTATCTCAGGGTGAGATCAAATTTATTTGTTTTTTTAAGATATTTCCAAATTAAATGTTTCACTATTATCAAACTCTCAAATAACTGTTAATTCAATATAATAAAAGGCCCTTTAATTATTTTATGACATTTACTAATTTACTGTCACTAAAAATTTCAACCAAATGTAACTGATTAAATTGAAAATTTTATCAATGTAAAATGATAAGTTCAATGAGATTGGATACTGAATGAATACTACAGGTAGTTAGAATCAAAATTATATATTATACTATCAGATACGCAAAATTAACAAAATTGTTATTCCCAGAAATTATGATAAAAGAACAACAGTCGTAACCTCTACAAAAAAAACTTAAAATTAGAATACAACTATGCTAAAATTTAACCTAATGAATTATTATCAAACGTTCAAATAATAATTTACACTTGACGTGTATCAATGTCAAATACCGAAACTTCTGCTCAAAATGGTCTATTCACTTGATGTTGTAAATGATAGGTATCAATAAATTTGGTATATTTCAAATTTTCTTATATATAGATGCATCTTTTAACTGTATTGAATTTAAGGCCTGATATTTCTCGAGAAATAAATTTAAAACTGGAGAGGACTCACCCAATCGCTCAGGAAATCTCGTACTTATTCTAACGTATTTAGAATACTGCAACTTTCTAAATATATACGATTTAGAAAAACTGGAACCACATACACTTTTACGATATAATTCTTTTCCGAATTATGTACGCACTGAATTTATTATATGGGTTATTTATCTGATTGTATGATATGCAATTTATGCAATCTACCAAAAAATTCGAGACAGCTCTTATTCTGATGTTGTCTCTTCAAAGGATAAAAAGCTACTAACTAAATTTTTGCAAAATAAATAATTCTCCTTTCTGTTGGTTACCGATTTTTCTTGTTTTTGAATAAAATTACTAATCTATAATTTTCAATAACCAAGTGAGATTTTGAAATTCTTTTATTACATTTGTAATCTTGCTAGCAGAGACCTCTATATTTTACAATTTCAAATATTTTCTCCAAATCCTATTATGTTCTATCTATCATTAGATATATTCTACTCAAATGTCATCGAAATTATGAAATGTCATGTTTGATATTTCTACTGAATCTTTCAAAATTCAGGAATTTACGTAGAGTACAGTGTGTATCGAGAGTATGACAACTAAAATTAAATAAATTTCCTTATGTTTTACTTATTCTTTAAATTTCAAATAGATATATATATATATATAATTTTTTTTCATTTTTCTTGGGCATCAGGTTAATCGAAAATTCTGTATCAATTTATATTTTTATTTTACGTTTCGCTCCTTAGTTCGGATCATTTTCAAAAATTTTTACATTGATGTTGTTAAACAATAAATTGTTTAACGTAAGTGGAGTTACATTTGCCTGGCTCAACCATAGATTAGGACTTACGTTCTTACAACCCTTAGAAAATGCAAAAAGCGAATTTCCAACGGACTTAAGTTGTTATGGCTTCATGTAAAATCAAATTCAACATTTAATGATGGTATAACCTGAAAATTGGAATGTTTGTACTTGCGTTCGTCTGGTTCTGAGGTACAGATATTTTGTCCATGAAACGAACAAAATTAAGTGAAATTTCGACATTTTCATAAAAAATCAATTTTTTCTCACATCTTGTCCCTAAAACGAATGAAATTAAGTGAAATTTTGATTGATATTTACATCAAAAATCAATTTTTCCTACATTTTGTCCATGAAACGAACAAAATTAAGTGTTATTTCGATATTTTCACAAAAAATCTATTTTTCTCACATCTTGTTCATGAATCGAATGAAATTAAGTAATATTTTCACAAAAAATTAGTTTTTCACACGTTTTCTTCGTGAAACCAGAAAGGTTTAGTAAAATTTTGGTATTTTTTGATAAAACCAAATTTTTGATGGTAGCCACCATGGGCCTCTGAAATCACTAGAAAATCGATAATAGGCATAGTAAAAACCATTTCCGACCACTTGTTTCGATTTACAATAGCTAAAAAATGCATTATTAACGAACTATTCCACTCACCTGTACTGTACACCAGAAACCCGGAATATTCTATCTATGTCGTTGGAAAGATCTTGAATAGAGCTATCTGTCATTGAAAACCGAATTAATTGGAAAAATATGACAAAACGAAAAAAAATCAAAGAGCGGACCATTTATTTTGGCTATAACTCCACAAGGTCTGTGATCAGAATGTTATCACTTCTATTAAAATTGAGGACCATGTATCTCAATAACGGCTATACATGTTTGTAAGAACTTTTCGTCTAAAAGATGAATAACTAATCCCCTTAATTTTAGATTACTTTGGAAACACGTGGTATAAACAGTAGAAGTCATATACGTTATTATAATTTTGGCTCTAAATTTTGTAATTTCATTAAATGGTGATCGATTTTCGCGTGAAATTAAATTTAGTTAGTGGTTTTGTGAACAGTTCATTTTGGTTGGCGTTAATGACAACACCATTTACATACAAAACCGCTTTACATATATACGATACGAGTATCCCAGGTCCATTGATATCATGCACCTGACAATTTCAACTACAGCTTTGAGTCTGATTCACGCATTTCGTGCATTTTAATATACATTGCGGTTATTGTGGATACATAATAAATTGTGAATTTGAAATGAATTTACATTTTTAATATAACCTATACAGTACTAATGCCAGCAAAGTAGGAAAGAGTACGAAGTTGTATATATTTGCCATTGTTTTTCATTGAAAATTGGACCATTAGATATTCGAAAAATGGGTTATTTGTGATACTGCTACAATGGAACATTATTCTCGAGCGCAAGGGTCTGCAACTGCCATCAATCCGGCCCGCGACAGCTTAAGACTAGTGTCATCAATCTGGCCCATGACAGCCAATGTTTTACTGTTGTTACTATTGCTGTGATAAGTTGAATGGAAGAGAATGAAAACACAGAATGATAATTACTCGGTTTTATTTACTTGCAAGGTATTACTTTACGACAGAAATTATGATGCAGAAAACTCAACTTAAGTATTTTAAGCTTAAGCGTATTAATAACTAACAAATAATTAAATTGAAATTAATCCCACTAATAAAACAAACACTAATGAGATTTATGTAATTGTGATTTTCCATCGACAATTGTTTGTAGTTGTGGACTAATTTTACTTGTACCAATTATTAAAAGAGATTTAAGATGCTGATCGGTTAATTTAGATCTGTAAACATTTTTTGTGTACGTCATCTTCAAAAACGTTTTCTCACACAAGTACGTAGTACCAAAAACAGAAAACAACCCACGAGCAAATTTATGCAAATTATCAAATTGTGCCAGTGGACTGCACTGTAAATCAATAATTTCCATTTGGACTTCCGGAGCCAGGGCTTCAATGTCAGAATCAAAAGGATTTTGAAAAAGCTTAATTTCATTCACAATGACATCAAAATCTGAGAAACGAGTATCGAAATTTATCTTTAAAGCACTGAAAGTTTCGACTGCAAAATTGACTGGAAATTCAGTCTCTGTAGTGTGGCTGAATATTTCACATGTTTTAAAATGTGTGAAACGTTTTTTACGTAACTGCGATTGAAATAGTATTATTTTCTGCCTGAACGATTTGATATTGGTGTATAAATCAGGAAGAAACTGATTTTCTCCTTGCAATCTCAAATTCAGTTCGTTCATATGATTTGTCAAATCGACATAGAATGCTAATTTCCACAGCCATTCACTATTTCCTAAATCGGCACAAGGGCGATGCTTCTCATTCAAACAAAATTCGATCTCTGCTTGAAGTTCAAAAAAGCGCTTAAGGACTTTTCCGCAACTAATCCAGCGTACGGCTGTATGATATGGCAAATCATTTTCTCCGATCTCTTCAATAAACTCGCAGAATTGTCGGTGATTCAGCCCTGTGGATCTGATAAAATTAACAAATGATATGACTGGTCTTAGAACTTCAGACAAATCCAAACATTTCTCGCACATGGACTGTTGATGAATGAATGATATAATGTAATACTAATGGTTTTGAACCACCATCATTATCTACAGCCTTTGACACAAGTGCGACCCCACCTTTATTTTTATCACACATATTTTTGCCTCCATTGGTGGTGATAGATTTCAAGTTTGTCCATCGAAGGTTTTTTTTATTAATGGCATTTTCAACTCCCTTAAAAATATCTGCCCCAGTTGTCGTGCCGTGAATACTACCAATATCAAGAAGTTCTTCATACACTTCATAGCTTTTATCGACTCCACGAATAAAAATCAACACCTGAGCAGTATCTGACACATCCGTTGACTCATCCAAGGATAGAGAAAACCACTCAAGATGTCCATTTTTGTCAGACTGTTGAGATGATATATTTTCTGCGATGTCTTGCACCCTCCGAGCCACGGTGTTTTCTGACCAACTGACACCTTTCAATAAATTTACATTTTCGGGGCATATTTCTTCAGCATTCTTTTATCATTTCTCCATCGGTGAATGGTTTTCCACGTTTTGCGATTTCAAGAGCCACACGAAAGCTGGCGCGAGTTACAGGCTCTTGCTCAGTATTTGCTTTTGTAAACAAAGATGGCTGCGATTTCAGTCCGCGCATCAAAGCTTCAAATTTTTCCGTCCGCAATATTCCTGTATATTTAGAGTAACTTTGAAGATGTTTCGATTCATAGTGACGTTTAATGTTATATTCTTTGAGAACAGCTATGGTTTCATTACAAATTAAACATAGCGCCTTATTACTGCACTCAATCACAAAATACTGAAAGTTCCATTTATCTTGGAACGTTCTGCATTCACTGTCTATTTTTCGCTTTTTTTCCATACCAATAAATCACACATAAAAACAAGTCTATTCAAAATACTCTTATTACTTTATTTCACAATAGGCAACTTCGCTTCCTTCGCCTTTCCCACGCAAACTGACAACTGACTCGCAATGGCGCCGCTAGCCTTTTTATACCTATGCAATTCCTGGCATCTAGAAATGATCGGAAAAACTAGCCAGAGCCAGAACTTTCTTGAACCAATGCCACCTGTTAGTGGGTAGCTGAAATAGATAGTAACTAGAACAGTACATAGTATCACTATTCGACACTAGATGTCGTTACGTGTCACAATACACAATCAATAGTAATTGAAATGCAATAAAAGCCTATGTTTAATTAGGTGGGCAAAAAATTAAAATTGTTATGGCCCTTGCAACATTCCGAAAAAAATATTATGGCCCCAAGGCTTCAAAGTTTGGAGACCCCTGCTCTAGAGCAAACATGTTAAACTCGAACATTAACATAAGCCACTTAAATTAATCCGATGTATATGGGGGCCGCAATTACTGAATGATCCATGGTCGAAAAACCTGCTAGGATCGTTGGCACCAAGACAACCTGATATTTTCCGATTCTTAAAAACAAATTATAATTTGAGCACTAATGGGCTTTTCAGATAACTATATTCCAAAAATAAACGGTTTTAAAGATTAAAACTAACTTTTCCGCATCTGTGCGATGCCCTGAACAATATTCTATCATAAAATTGTCACTTGCATGCATTTCGGGGGATGTATCGTGCTAACAAATCGAAATTTCTCCAAAAATGTAGTATATCTGGATTTATGGGACCCTCTGTGAGACACCTTGAAAAATATCCAATTATAAAATTGGTCACTTGTATACACTCTGGAGGCTGTATCGTGCTAACAACCTGAAATTTCTCCAAAAAGGACCAAAAACGTGGTACTCCAGTTACCATAGCACCCGTATTACTAGTTCTTGTGAGCTAAAAATCAATAAGGTTCATCTATAAAACGCCCTGAATAATATTCAATAATACAATTGGTCACTTATATACACTCTGGAGGCTGTATCGTGCAGACTGAAGATTCTCCAAAAATGACAAAAATTTGATACCTCTAGTACCATAGCAGTGGTTGTAATATCGATAGGGTTCATCTTTGAGACGCTTTGAATAATATCCAATCATAAAATTGGTCACTTATATATGCTCCGGAGGCTGTATCGTGCTAACAAATTGAAATTTCTCCAAAAATGGCAAAAATGTCGTACTTCAAGTACCATAGCACCCGTTGTACTCGCTCTGGTGAGCTGAAAATCAATAGGGTTCATCTGTGAAGTGTCCTGAACAATATTCAATCATAAAATTGGTGACTTGTCGCACTCCGGAGGCTGTATCGTGCTAACAAGACATGTAACGAAAAGTGGCCGACGACGACGACACCAACGACGATGAAAAACGTAAAAATAACTCTAAAAATGTTGGGCGGAAAAGTAATATAATATTAGAACAAGGGATCATGCTTACACAAAAATCTTAATATTTTTGTCCTGACACTTGGCATCGCTTCTCTGCCACCAACTTATCTAATTCCGAGCTAATGCCAAACAGCCCTGACCCAATTTTAAAATTACACAAAGAAATTATATCTTTCTCAATACATCCAATGCCTTATGGAGGAATATTAGAAAATACAAAGTATAACAAAAATATCAGTTCTTAATTGGAATCATCATCTGCAGGCTTGAGCACATTAAGTTCAATATTTCAATTACTTATACAAATTGTCACAACTTTATTAGAAGCAAAAAACATAAATGTAAGTAAGGAAGAACTGGAAAATTTAGTTAAATCACACTAGATGTAAATATGTCGTCACATTCTCAGAACTAAAGCACATAAATATTTTGCAATGGAACTGCCGGTCGGCAGTCTCAAATAAAACAACAACAGAATACCTACTACTTAAAATATCTTGAGAAATATTGACTTTATCGTTGTGAAGAAAGAGTACATTATTTATGTAAAAAGTATAGGACAATCGAAAAATTGAGCTAAAATTTCTATTCCACCAGAGGCGTAGAATTTGGGACCGATTAACCAGTCACTTACCCCTGTCGTACGTATCTGGTAGTAGCTAAAAACGTTTTTTAAACATAATTTAGTAGAGTGTACAGTGTCTACACTTCCTGCCAAATATGAAATGGATACGTAAAATAGGTTTAAAGTACTGAGCACAAATCGTTTTTAAATTGCACCATGTAACTCAATAAGCAGCTACATTTTATTTAGGTATTTTGGGTTAAATCTTCATAATTTGAAGTCAGGATTCCGCTGTTAAATTATATCCAATTAGTAATGAATCGACCTGTATAAAACCATTTCAAATTATTTTTATCATTACCAAAACCTATTATTCCTCTTATATTGTCTTCCTGATAAGAAAAGAAACTGTACTAATCACTAAGATGGAGTAGAATTTGCTCCGAAAAGAATTTAATTCAAAAATTGGAGGGTTCAATATTCGAACGTGAATAGACGCTCGACTCTAAAATTCAGTTCTCGAACTTTATTTACAGATAGCAGTATGCAATTGCATGATTATAGCATCTAGAATTGCATACTAATTAGTATCTCTTAAAAAGTACAGTAGCGAAAGTAAAATCTAGGTTGTGGCAGCATTTTTAAATACAGATTAATCCTATTTTGAATTCTGAACCGAATGAACATTCTCAAGCTTCCCTCTCAAAAATGCAAGTAGATATTTACCATTGCATCGTTCTTTAGCTTATCAATTCTTGATTTCGGCAGATAACGTAATAAAATGGCAAGAACTCATTGAAGAGAAAACGGAGGGACTGAAAGTGAAATATGAAAGCTATATGGAAAACTAGATAGTAGCACACAACTGACAAGTGTAAGAAAGATATGCAAATAATCCGCAAACTATTATGGAATTCTAGTTGCCTTCAAATAATCCAATACTGTTCTCTAATAACGAGGAATGTTAACAATAGAGCAATTCTACATCGAAACAGTGTAACAAACAGGGTTACGAAAAACTTCTCCACAAAGATATGAACAGCGAAGTGTTAGAACTTCTGAACAATGGAATTTGACTTTTTGGGTATATTGAAGTTGATTGATAGACTTCGCTTGAAAGTTAATACTTACTTTGTAGAATTTAAATAGACGTATCATAGTCCAAATAACAGTTGAACATTCGCAACTAAGATGTTTATTTTTGCCTGGAGCTGACTGTAATAATAGGGATGTTGACTATTTTTTGGAATTACTTTTGTTTCAAAGATAAACCCTATATAAACACTAAAATAACAGTTTTATAAAAAAATATGACAAATTTCAATAAAAAAATACGAAAATAAAAATCGGTTTCAAAATTCCCGCCAAACCGCTCCATACTGTTTCGTGACGTAATCAAACGAATCTCGCGTTCTGTTAAAGTTAACTAATCTTGACTGAATTCATAGGAATAAATTAAATAAAAGCCGTAAAAATGAATAGGTCGTCTTACAAATGCTGTACAGTGCTGATGAGCTAAAGTACGTCAATCAGAACACCACAAAAACTTTTCATAAACGTTCCAAAAAGTGCACAATGTAACGAGGTTTTCGTTACCTAAAGATTATTTTGTGTCACCGAGTATATTTTTATTTTATAGTTTATGTCACCAAGTATATATTTATTATTATTATACAGGAAACAATATTACATATTTTGTGCATTTTGGACCCCACGCGACTAATTGCATAACAGTTTTGTTTCGGGCGGATTATTGGTATTTGGCAAGGTAAGTGTCCAATTATTTGTTTATTTCTATAATGTATGGTATTTCTTTTTTTGAAACAGATGTTCATTGACATTATTGTTTGTAATAACTATAGATACATTTTTTTTCAAATTGATTCATTTTTTTTGTGATAAAACAATAATAAAATATTAATTTCAGGATGTCTTTATCGGATTCAAAAAGACCCCTAATTGAAGCAGAATTAAAGGCGATTATAGATAATCTGAACGACGACGATGATGATCCGGTTCCTGATGAAGTCGGTAGTGATGACACTGATACAGATCATCCTGATTAATGCAGTGAGCATCTTTCTGACACGGACCAAGATGCTAGTGAAGGGAAGGAGGAAAAGTACAATCAGTAAACTACTTTTACACAAGAGACCAAAACGTAAAGTGGAGAAAAACAACTCCACCGATAAATGTTAGAACCAGAAGACATAACATTGTTTCTTGCTTACCAGTTACAAGACAAAGTGCAAGAAATGCATCCACCCATCTCGAAACATTTTCTTTATTTTTTGATGAAAGAATTTTGAATTTACTTGTAAAATATACAAATATGTATATTGCGAATGTGCGAGGAAATTTTGCAAGAGAAAGAGACACCAAGGATGTAACACATGAAGAAATGAGCGCATTTATTGGTCTGCTTATTCTTAGTGGCGTTTTGAAGTTTTCACATCTAAATTTTGAGAAGTTATGGGCAACAGATGGCACAGGATGTGAAATGCTTCCCCCAACAATGGTATACAAGCATACCTCTTGTGAGGTCATTACTCACAGATTATAAGTTGACGATGGTTGGTACCTTGCGTAAAAATAAAAAGGAGATTCCGAAAAAGTTTCTTCCTAAGAGAACGACGCCAGAAAAAAGTAGTCTTTTTGGTTTTACGCAAGATATAACAATAGTTTCTTATGTACCTAAAAAATCAAAGAGTGTCATTTTAGTGTCAAGCACGCACCATGATGATAAAATTGATGAGGCCACTGGAGATTGGCGTAAACCAGAACTAATCACATTTTATAACTGTACAAAGGCGGGGGTGGATGTTTGTGATCAACTTTGCCTAACATATAAAGTAGGAAGACGAACAAACAGGTGGACAATAGCAGTATTTTTCCATCTTCTAAATGTTGCTGCTCACAATGCTCGGGTTATATATAAAATGAAAAAGGAAAACACAATGAACATTAAAAGGAGGGTATTTCTGAAGCAAGTTGCAATGGAATTAGTAAAAAATCATCAAATATCTCGCTCCTCGTCTCAGTATCTCCCAAAAAATTTACGAAAGCGAATTCGCATTCAACAAGATATACCTGACAATGTTTTGCAACAACCAAATGTACCTGGACCTTCACGGGGAAGGTGCGCAAAGTGTCCAAGAAAAAATGACAACACACATTCAGTTAAATGCAATAACTGTTCTAATTTTATTTGCAAAACTCACATCATGTCAATTTTATGTACAGACTGTGTTGACAGTGATTAACTTGTTATAAATATGATAATTTTGTATTCTATGGATGTGTTTTATTTGTTTTTACGCAGGCGTAGTGTTTTAATTAAAAAAATAAATAATTAGACTTGTTAATGCCTAAAAAAATCACCGCGACCAGCTACGTGATTTTCTTTCACGCGACTGACTAAGGGTTAAAATTGCTACGTGGGACAGCGTTTAAATGATATTTTAAATAATTTGAGATTTTTAGGAAATAAATTATAGTTTAATAAAACTAAAAAAATACTCTTTAATAGCAAATCGAACTAAAAAGTAGAAAATAATTTTTATGTATAGAAGAGTTTGTGCTACTACGAGAGAAAATCCAACAATAAATTATGACTAATTAATTTGGAATAAGATCAATATGAAAATTAAGATATTAACAAAAAATTCAAATAAAAAAGCGTCGCGTACAATTAACGATATTTTCATAATAACTCTAGTTTTGTAAATAGCAACTAACACAGTTAATATCAAGCACCCTACGATTTTTCGCTATATTTGAATTTTTTGTTAATATCTTAATTTTCATATTGATCTTATTTCAAATTAATTAGTCATAATTGACAAACAAACAAAACATTCAAATATAGTAAACAATCCTGGGGGGCTTGATATTAAATGTGTTAGTTGTTATTTTAAAAATTAGTATTATTATGAAAATATAGTTAATTGCACCCCACGATTTTTTACTATATTTGAATTTTTGGTTAATATCTTAATTTTTATACTGATCTTATTCCAAATTAATTTAATCGTAACCGATTGTTGGATTTTATATTGTGCTATACTTAAAAATTATTTTCTACTTTTTATTTCGATTTTTTATTAAAGCGTGTTCTTTTAGTTTTTTTAACTATAATTTTGTTTTCACATTTGATGATTTAGTTTGATTTTCTACAGAACTTAAGTCAAAACTATTATTTAGTAACATTAGTGGGAAATCTGGATTCATTGTTTCTCTTCATACCTTCCCTATTATTTTTAATTTATTTAATTTCGAATCTTTTATGTTTTAGATGCTTCCACTCATTCGATGGACGAAGAAATACAACTGTTTATGAGAAAAATAACCAAACTAGAGGAAATAGTACATTATTTACCACCCAATTCTGTGGTTGATAAAATACAACAACGACTTGATAAAATTTATCAATCAATTAAAACGGAAGGTTCTCTTAACGCTGGAGGGAAGTTTGAATGGGTAGATTCTGTACTTATAAAGGTAATTAACAATATGCATGATACGAGGATATATTGAAAAATTCTTAGCCTACTATAGAACCAAACAAAATTTCAATGTCAAAATATTTTATTACTCAACATATTCTTCTCTTAATTGGATATATTTATTACAGCGAGACTGCGAACATGCACCATCTCTAGACCTTTAAAAAAAATGTTTCTTCTTGCTCTGCAAACCAGACCTCCATAGCCTTTATTACCTCCTCGTTGGAAGAAAATTTACGACCTTTTTATACTTTTTTTCAGTTGAGGAAAGAGATGATAGTCGGACGGAGCCTAATCTGGTGAATAAGGGGGGTGTTCAAGTAATTCAAACCCTGAATCACGAATTTTTTGCATGGCAACATGAGATTTGTGTGCAGGGGCGTTGTCCTACAAAAACAAAACACCTTTGGATAGCTTTCCGCGTCTTTTCTCTTTAATTTCTTCCCGTAGAGTGGTCAGTAATGTCGAATAGTAATCTCCAATTATTGTTCTACCCTTATCCAAAAAATCAATCATGATTACTCCATGGCAATCCCAAAAAACTAAAGCAAGAACATTTCCAGCAGATTTTTGGACACGAAACGTCTTAGGTCTTGGAGAACCAGAGTGTCGCCATTTCATCGATTGTTGCTTTGTTTCTGGATCGTAGAAATGTACCCAAGTCTCATCCATAGTAACAATTTGGTTTAAGAAGTCTACATCGTTTTCAAATCGAGCACAGATCGAACGCGATGCTTCTACCCTTGCACGCTTTTGGTCAACATTCAAACATTTGGGGATCCATTTTGCAGCAATTTTTCTCATGTCCAAATTGACTATATGATGAACGCGTTCGTATGAAATATTCAGTGCTTCAGATATCCGTTTTAGCCCAATTCGACGATCTGATAAAATCATGTCATGAACTGCATCGATATTTTCGGCGACTGACACAGAAACTGGCCTTCCCGATCGGTCATCATCTTCAATGGAAAATTTACCTCTTTTGAAGCTTGCAGTCCAATTTTTCATGGTCGCATACGAAGGACATTGATCACCAAGGGTATTAAGCATATCTTCGTAAATCTGCTTACCTCTTAACCCTTTTAAATACAGGTACTTGATGATGGCTCGATACTCCAATTTTTCGATTTTCACAATTTCGGTGGACATCTTTTTTCTTTTAATTTATTGCGTAACTCTGGGTTACTTTTTTGACGTCAAACTTTACACTGACACTTCTAATAAATTATTGTTCGTTGCTATGGTAACGCAATATTTTGTTTATGCATGGAACTGGTCTAGGTTAACTAGATATCAATACATCCTCGTATATTCTGTGTATGTATAGGAGTAGGACAATAATAGTTAAACTAATGCTGTCAATTTTTGTGTGGCATCAGTTTATGTATGTAATGTATTTATTTTATATTTTTATTTGGACATTCGACACACATCCTCCAATAACCACTCTGCAAGTATTTTTCTGTTACGCAAGCTTTTCAATATATATCACCGGAAATATATGGACTGTGGAACGGCTGGATACAGGAAACGACATAATATTTACTAATCGGTGGATAGAAACGCTTCGTTGGAATGGAATACGGTTTATGGAAATACTACTTAATAGAATATTTAAAAAACAAAATCTCAAGAAGAAAATTGCAATTGGGTCAACCTCATTTCAGATGTAAGATATGGTTAATGTATTGCCAAAACGTCTGTGAATAGTAATTTCAATATCTGTATTATGATTTATATATTATTGGTAAACTAAATATTAGTGTGCTGTTGAGAATTGTCTATACAAAGGCCATTCAAATATATTAACACATATTTTACTTTTGATGACTAAGAAAAAGTGGCTGAGATATTCGTAGTTTCGGAAAGGGTATTGGTTGCGCAAAGCATACAGTTTTTAAACAACGGAAATTCGGCAAAGTTTGGGAAAAATGCACCTTTACGTACCAATCCAGAAGTACCAATTTCAAAGAAACGCGTGAGAAAGTAGAAAATCTGAGTCATCGAAGTCACGCCTGGAAATGACGTAATAGTTCACACGCTGATAAAGAAATTGTCACTCACAGTAGTAGATATCAGTAAGGAAATGAAAATCCATATTGTAGGTGTTTACACGATCATCCTAAACCATTATAAACTCAGAAAAATGTCTGCGAGGTGAATTCGACATCTGCGTGCCCCAGAAAACAAAAATACCAGTTATTTCACAGCGCATTCTGACCTACGGAGAATTTTGTTATCACCACTATACTACACTAACTCAAAAAGGGTCAGTATGTTGTGGAGAAACAAGGGGTACTGATGCCCATCAAAAGCAGAAAATCGTTTGTCATTTGGAAAGGTGACAAGAAGATGCTGTCTGTCTATTTAAAACGTTCTGCTGATGCATGACTCTGCGCACTGCAATAACGTAAAAATTTCGAATGACTAACATGTTGAGCAGATTGTTCGCAATTGGTAGGATAGCCGGTCCAAAACTATTCTGCTTGGAAAAAATGTATTACGATAGACAGAAACTATGTAGAAAATAACTATCCTATAGTTGGCTACAATCTTTTTAATTCTCACAGTTTTAGATCAGATTAGATAATCGATTTTTTTAATGCATTTGCCCGTTTTTGTCTTGTAGTATCATTTTATTCCCAATCATCTTGGTATCGTTTAATAACTCAAATATACGCCTTCATGATAAATATTCATTTCAATACTAACAATCAATATTTTTCAAAATGTTCTGCTTTATTAAAAAATGAAATTATGTAGTGCAGATTTGATTTAACTATAACCTGTATAACCAAAATATAGACTTGAAACTACTTGATTTTCGTATGTTTTCATATACTAATTCTTTTCGCAACTATTACAATTAACATATTAAACTACTTATCTCATTATCGTAACATTCTTAACCGACTGTCCGCTATTCGGAAATCCTAATTTATTTATATATAAATATCATGTGCAAAAAATGTTTTAGTGCTTACAAGATGGATCGTGGCTATTGGTAGACAACGTAAATCTGTGCAGTTCTGCAGTTCTCGATCGTTTGAACGCACTTCTGGAACCTCATGGAGTTCTCACAGTCTCGGAACGAGGTGTGGACTCTTCAGGTCAAATGATAGAAATAAAACCACATAAAGACTTCAGGCTGTTCTTAGCTATGGATCCAAAGAATGGCGAAATATCAAGGTATGTATGTTGTATATATTACTCAAAAATCAGATGGAATAAAATGGAGTAGAAAATAATAGTTATTTATGTACCAAGGCAGTAAAGTGATTCTTTATCGAACGAGTCTGAAATTATGACACGAGCAAGCGAAGCGAGCGAGGCGAATAACAGGCGAGTTCTATAAAGACACTTTACTGACGTTGTGTATCCAAAATTTTATCGTCGACTGTTAAGAATTCAGAATATAAAAAACTGAGATATCACTCATTGCATTTTATTATGACCAAGTTAACAGCAAATATAGAACAAATCTACTTATTGCTTGTTATATTGAAATTGAACTTACACCCTGAAGCATTATGAAAATTAATACCTGGAGTGGAAGTAGTTCCAACCGAAAACGTTTGAGGGTTAATATCTATTGTATGAATCTAATTATATCTGTGTGTAAAACAGCTACCCTTCGATAACACAGCTGGCCTCTCATTCCAATCGATGTAAGGAAAGGTGCTTCAATAAATACCACTTTGTGATAAAATAACGAATATATTTCTTATTTTAAAATTGCGAAGGACCGGAGACTCAGTGGTTTACACACTGAGCAACAAATAGTTTGTGGTGGTGTTGTAATCATATTTTTGTCCATTAATTATACGATAAAGATAAATATCACCTTAAATTCCTTCAGAAGAATGCACAAAAACACTGCAATACGTACTTAATCACTTTCTATTCACTACAAGTGCTATTATGTCTTTCTGTTGGAAATATGGATATAGGACTACAGGATAGGAAGTTCTAACCACCGCGTGGTTTGGAAAAATATATTAACAGCCCTTACAGAATAGAGCAGAACACGTGAGGAAAAGGGACTTGTTAATTCATTACTCTAGGAAGGGTACGGTACTTCTCCCCTTGCGTGCGGCATTTTCGCTCGCAAAACGGGTGCTTGCATGCGCAGTCGTTAACTGGGGATAAGCCGGCCAGGTTAGAAGGTTCTGAAAGACTTTTAAACAAGTGGCGTGCTTGCATAATCAAAAAAGAGGGCTTGAATTACAACATCTATATTGAAAATGTGCAAATCTTCTCTTTTAGAATTGATGATAGCTGTGTTCTCAGTTGGATCATCGCCTAAAATTCTCTTCGCAATTTTTGTTTCATTGAACACAGATTCTTCAACATAGGACTGCAATCGTGTCTCTTTTCCACCCTCCGTGGCGTTTCAAATTTTCTTTACTTTCTCCTGCGTTGGTGGTTCTGGCAGAAACAGATGTTTGGCAATTTTGCTTGGAACACTTCCGATAGTATGAATTCCAATTGGCTGAACAGTACATTTATCGTTCCTGTAGGTTAGGAAAAAGCTATCGTGAGACGTGTTCTTAGGACGCAGAGAGAAATATTTATTAAATAATTCCATGGATTTCACTTTTCCTTCAAATTCTTCAGTGACTACAAATAAACGAGGCTTGTTGGTCTTTGTTTTGGGTATATGAACAACCAGAATTGTTTCTTTGTGCTCTATGTCAGATAATTTTGAATTCAAAAGATAGTTCTTCACTATGTAAAGCTCCAGCAATTTCATGTAAAACACAAATCTAAAAAATGCTACATTGTATCATTTTGTTTTTGAAAAGTTTGTACAAATTACCTTCATCATCAAGTAGATTTCGTCCGGTGCATCCAGTAAAAATTTAAGTATTTCTCCTTGTGAAAGAGTTTTGGATTTCTTTGGAACATGATTCCTTGCTTTTTGTTTTAAAAAAGCTGTAAGTTTTATATATTCACCTATGTTGACGTCTTGCTTCACTGAAAGGGTTGCTTTAAGCATGGAATTATAGGACCACATTGAAGAGGAACAATACTTCTTTGATAAATTGGAAAAATATGCCAATAACACGTTTTCACTGTATTTCCTAACTTTCTGTCTATTGCACCACTCCATAAAAATGTCGTACTGGCGATTGTATTTTTCTTTGGATTTTTCTGGCAGAAGTTCTAAAGACGTCTCTAATGACTTCAATTGAATTTCAGGAGGAGTGCACTGAATATCTTCCATAATTTGTTATGAGGAAATTTTTAAACTAGCAGAGACAAACTGAATTGTTTCCTCAGCTTATTAAAACCGCACGCCCTTTGGAGGTAGATGAAATAATGGTAATAATAATAATACCTTACCGATATTATCGGTTCGTATGTTTGTATGTATGTTCGTATGTTAATAAAAATATTTTCGCACATAAACCACGTTGGCACCAATAGCAACCAAATTACAGAGTTTTCTTATTTTAAAATGAAACGACTTACTGCCTCATTTAGAAACTAAGGAAAGCTGTGACGGTTTTAGAACGGGAACGATAATGGATGTGTTCCATTGAGTAGGGAATAGTGGAGAAGACCAAATGGTGTTACAAATGTTTAATAGTTTAGTAAGACTACAGGTGGATACCTTTTTAAAAAATGTGTAAGGGATGTCGTCAGGACCATTACATGGAGATAAGGCAGTTGTTAGGTCAGTAAATGAAAAAGCGAATTAATATCGTCGATATCTTCTAAGTGAGGTAAAGTGAGTTTGGGGGAGGCATATTCATGAGGAATAGATGTAAAGAAGGGCTTGAGTTTGTTTTGTGATGTTTCATCAAATTTATCAGCATAGATGTTAGAAATAGTTTGGCTATTGCTAGCGGAAGTGCCACTAAAAAAAGATTGAGAATAGGCTGTTATGGCAATTGCTTCAAGATTGGTAGTAAGGGGCAGATGAGTTGAATAAAGATCTTTGGATACAAATATCGATACTCCAGCACTGGCTCTGGAGCAGATGGTTCGGATGTAATGATATCCCTCAAAGTCCTTTGGTGTAGGGATATTGGAAGATGTAAAATGTGTTTCCTGGAGACATAGGAAATCCGGACGGTAGAGGGAAATACGTTTTAGAAGTCGTTCAAGGCGCGAATAGTATCCGTCGCAATTCCACTGAATAATTGCAAATTTATTAGTTAATATCCATAGAGGTCGGTATCGTCACAATTGGAGTCACTTTCGTTAGAGCTAAACGATTTAAGGCTAGCAGAATCGACTGCTTCGTTAGGATTCATGGTACATTGTATTTTCTTTGTTGGGCGAGTAATGCGAGTCTTGATTTGAGTGACCTATCTGAGAAGGCATGATACATTTGACGAAAGTCTGCAAGGAAGGATTTCATTTTTGAAGTAAATTGCTAAGCTTCGGCCAATGGATCGTTGCTTCCGCCAATGGATCGTTGCTTCCGAAAGAGTTTTCCAGAAATGCTATTAATTGTTCTGAAGTAATTGAGAAGGATGTTGGGTCTGTTTTTGTTAAATTTTCATTGATAGAGCGTGCAGAGGGGCTGATAGTTGGAGGAAGAAAGACGTTGTCAGAGAATCTGAATCTATTTTGTCTTGGCTGAGTGTGAGTGGAACAGACGAGATAATTGCAGGGGGTGATTCAAGGCTAGAGTCAGTAGAATGAGGTCGTTTGAGACCAGAAATACTAGGAGTAGGTTGGTCTAAAGCATGGAGTGTGCTGGCGGAATGATTGTCGGTGGAGGATATAGGGGCAGTGGTAGGAGAAAAAGTAGTATCAGTGGAAGTAGGATCAGTAGAAATATTATCGGTAGAAACATTCTAGATAGGGGTAGTTGTGGAGAGGGAGGAAGTGTCAAGAGTATTTTGGCAGTATGTCCAGCTTGTTTGCATAGCAAACACTCTAGTTTATCTGAGGTAACGAAGATCCGGAAAGCAGAATTTTTGAAATGTATTACAACAGAGCTTTGTATTTCGAAGTTATCTTTGTCTGGTACGACATAGATGGCCGACGAAAGCTTAGAATATGGGAATAATCTTCTTCAGGTGAGCCAGTACGGATATTGGTGATGAGGGAAGCAAGTTGAAATCCAACATCGGTTTTTAGAGCCTGTTCGATGAGTTGATTAGGAATTGAGGGACATACATTAGATATTAGTAATATTTCAGAAGGGCTGAGGACGATTTCTTCTTTAATGGCAACTGAAAAATGGTTTTTAAGGCGGTTATCAACGACTAAAGTAGAAGAGAGAAAGATGCAAACTCGTTGGTAGATATATAGGAAGCATAAGTGATTCCTTTTGGTGTCACAATTTCACCGATTGCCTTGATATAATATCACCAGGTCGAGAGCGTGTCGTCATTCAAGAATGTTCGAGAAAGTTCGATTACACTTTAATTACGCAGTAATCAAAGATAAATTACTATAAATAGAAGACCGATTCAAGATAGATTGACAGAGAAGAGTCGTCCATCCAGCCGAGAAGTCAACAAGTGAAAAGTGGAAGTGAACAGTAGTGAAGGCTCAGTAAGCTGATCTCATAAGTCGATCAGGCATACGGTACAGCATAGTATCTCCACACAGTCATAGGGCCGAAACCCGCCGACTAGGCAGATAGCTGATACTAGCAACGACACGACTTTGATCAGAGCTTGCTTCCTGAATGAAGTCTCGCGCTCCCGCAAACCACTCCTATTTCCCCACCCTATCGTCACGCCACGCCTGGTCGCCCAGAACTCTTCTAAGACCGAACTGCGCATGTCTAATAACTTTTGAAAGTGCATTTTATTACATACATGCCCGGCCAATCAGGAACAATAATAGTTAATAGTTTTTGAACAAAACTAAGTGAGACTAAATAGTGAAAAGGATCAGGAAACAATAATACGCATTTTAAACAAAACTAAGTGAGAATAAGTAGTGAAAGGAATAGGAAACAATAATACGCATTTTTAAACGAAACTAAGTGAGGATAAATAGTGACGTGAATAGGATTAATAATTTTGAAGTGAAATAAATTGAACGCCTTCGCCAAAGCGCCTTCGTCATAAAATGATTTAAAGGACACTAAGTGCTTATAAATAATCAAAGGATAAATAAATTTTAAGTGAAATAAATTGAACGCGTTCGCCATAAATGGATTTAAAGGACACTAAGTGATTATAAATAGTCAAAAAGGATAAATAAATTTAAGTGGAATAAATTGAACGCCTTCGCCACAAAAGGATTTAAAGGACACTAAGTGTTTATAAATAGTGAGGTCGGAATGTTAATAAATGCAAGCGAACTGCATTTAGCGCCTTCGCCAAAGCGCCTTCACCATAAAAGGAATTAAATGAGACAAAGTGTAAATAAATAGTGGGATCAGGAATATTAACATTTTAAATGAAACTATATGTTGATAAATAGTCAAAACAGGAATTTTAGTGAAAAGAAGCAGGGAGTGTAGCACAGTAGCTAGGAAGTGCGGAAGCGTAATTTTACAGATATTCATCATACCGCTAAGACAACATAACGCAATGTCTTTTAGCAACGAATTTCTAATTACGGACAGTCTCGGCGAATCGTCGGATGTAGCGGTCTCCAATCAAAATGGGATACGCCCCGACACACCCCCTTGCAAACAATAATTGAAGAGAACTGTATCCGGAAATGCGTTTATTACGATTGTTTGATTTCTACTAGGATATATTATAGGTGTCAAAGTTGATTTTTTTGAATTTGCTTTAGTGATCGCAGCAAAACTTCGTGCTGTAGGTTGAGTTACCATGTTAAAGTATTTTGGATGCTAAAATAATTAATAAACTACATAGACCAAGCAATTGACCGATAAATGAATTAATTGTAATTATCAAATAGTGTAAATAGATACATACCAATATGGGCCAGCAAATATAAGACACAAAAAATTAATCACTTTTGTTAAAGATAATGTTAATGAGCACTCGAACAAAAATAATACCTTCAAGTTCGGAGGCCACACGGGGAATCCAAAAATCTGTGTGGTCACACTATCAAAATGGTTTTTATGAAAACTTGTATAAACATTTTTATACAAATTTTTACAGTGGGACATGGACCTTTTTAAAGTACGGCGTGACAAAGAACACAATAGACATTATTATGTGCGGTAGAGAAGAATACACGATAACAGCTGAAGCATCAAAGTTTTGTCGATTTTGTGGCTCTGAATCTTCATTGAAAGTGTTCGAAAGTATATGTATCTCTGCAGTTGTTGTTATCCATCTTTCTCTACCGCATATAATAATGTATATATTGTTCTTTGTCACGTGGGGTGAATCTTTCGGCTTGCTATGATTTGAAATGCCAATCATATACCGTTGAATTCACAATAAAATTATCTACATTTACATATATGGCCTGTATTCCAAAATTCATACTAGTACCCTGACCAGTGGTTGTGACGTCATGAATTGACGCCATACTGGTGACTTGTTCCGAAATATGTTGGCCAGTGCTCTCACGTCATAAATCGACGCCATATTTAAAACGCCGGGTCTAGGTACACGTACACGTGAAACATAATTAAAGATACAACGTCACCTTTTAGCGTGTACGGATTAATATTTTATTGGTACACGCTAAAATCATGCCAGTTTTGATTTTTATCGCCGGTTTTATTTACGAAGTATGTAAAGTAGGTAAACGGGTTCACTGATGCTAGCGACCCGCATATGCATCCTAGCCATACTTCACTGTGCGCTAACGGCGCCCATATGCGTCCACTGCAACAATTTGGTTAACCTGTCAGCTGTGAGTATTCTCTTAGCACAAGTCTGGACCAGTTGTAATTCGGCGAGGCAAATGCAGAAAGGATAAAATGACCTTACTTTAACCGCCGTTTTGAATTTTTGTAATTTAGTTGACTCTGCAGTAATTATAAAATGGACTGGCTCTGAAGCAGCCAATAAACCGTTAACTGAGGCAGAATTGGAAGGATTATTATCAAATTCTGATAGTGATGAAGATGTTCTCTTTTTATCAACAGAATTTGTGAACAATATGGTCGCGTGTGAGGCTAGGTTAACTACAAGTTAGCGTGTACCTAGACATAGCGTATTGAAAATAGTTCTCATGCAATACGAGTCGTTTTTGTTTCAAATAATTGACACGCCCGCCAAAATAGTTCTATGATACACTTTTCTCACCAGTGCAATATGGCGTCGGATTCATGACGTCACAACCACTGGCCAGTATAGTGATGAAATTTCGGAATGCACCCATGATGTTTTTGGAAAAAGAATGAGGGAAAATTCCTAATACCAATTAATCCGTTACCCCTGATTGGCGGGTATTATTGCCAAAAAAGAGGTACTCAATCGTATAGCAGCATTTTCTATATTGTTTTTGCTTTCAATTGCTACCAAATTTATAATAAAAAAATAATTGCCGTAGCTGGGAGAGAATTTAAAAAAAAATAATAATCAAAATTTTCTTTACCAAAAAAATATTTCATCAGTAAAAAGGATCAAGGGCTTAGGTTTAGGTTCGGATCTCATACTATCACTTCTTTCATTATTACACTTCAATTTCTCCTGTTAATTTATCTATCTTCTCACCTGCCTTTTTCACTTTTCAGTTTTTCAATTACATCATAAACAGAAACTGCAGCTCAATCTGAACTCTTATGAAAATATATAAAATATTGTCTATATTTTGTCTTCTCTCAATTTCTTCAATAATTAAATACATCTTAAAAACGAAGTGACGACAAATTATTAGCTCAGTGTTTTTATGTGTTAAAGCAAAACTAATTGTTTATATTTATTTCAGGGCGATGAGAAATAGAGGCATTGAAATCTACATGTTAAATGATGCCGAGTATCAAGATTTTCACGATATTGACAGAAGCAGTCTCATTCAGTTGGAAGGACTTAACTCTTCAGATGCTATGGTGCTCATAGAACTACATGAATACATTTCTGAATTAATAATTGGAGAAAACCCGAATATAAACGAACTCATACAAGTATCTACACTAGCAGCTCAACAAATTAAAAATGGAGTAAAGCGTTCTGAAGCTTTCACGAAAACGATCATTGAAATTTACTTTAAGACAAGATCTGCAAATGAGTTTTCATGTAACGATTTTCCACAAATGATATGCGAAAAAGTTGATGAATTCATTAATGTAGAACGAAATATCCCAACTAGTTTCAATAAAAACTCTACTCTGAGAACACAAGAACTCTCTATGAACTCCGCAATGGAAAAAATCAAACAGCAGGGTGTACTACTCTTTAATCGTTTTGAAAATGGAGTTAAAATGTCTGATATAGATCAAGAAATGTATTATCTTCTTTTGTGCTTCTATTCCATAACATCTTTAAAAGACCTCAACTTTAGACATTGTTATTTAAACGAAAAAATTAAATGCGATGAAGGAATAAATTCAGAAGCAAAAAATACACTAACAAGTATAATCACTGTTTTGTACGATTCAATACTAGATTATGAAACGAGTGATAGTTTACCTCTAGATCACAATTGGACCCCAGAAATATTCCAGGATAAATCTATTTCAAGAAGTAACGCTATGAATTTGCATTTGCTTAATTCTCTATATGGTTTTAGAGACTATGCAAAATTAACAAAACATGGTATAATAAGACTGGAAGGAAATAGGCCTGTGGTGGAAAAAGTCAAAAAGGGTATTGCAAAGGTTACATTATACGAGTACGCTTGTCTCGTTAAAAATAAAACTGTAGAAGATCATTTTAATGATATCATCATTAGAAACATTGCAGATTTAATGGTGGAATACGAACAGTTATTGAGGAAAATTTTAAGTGACAGTGATAACATTTATAATAAGGACGTTATCAAAATAATATATGTGCTATTTTGGAAATCAAAATTCTATGAACTGTTTCAATTTGATACGGACATGGATAAAAAGAAGCTACGAAAAGTATTTGCTGACTTACCAGTTCATTACAAATGGTTCTATAAGTTTGCCATATTATTACTTACTGAGGTAACAAACGTTCCAATACATGATAATTTAAAAGACGTTTTGGGAATAATTAATTCGAAATTAGATAAACAATTTTCTATTATGCATAAATTGGGCAAGAGTTTTCAAAAATATAGCAAACGACCACCTCCTTTTACAAACCGTGAGCAGTATGAAGTTGTCAAGGAATATAACGAATTATATCAACAGTATAATCCGAGCATAAAAGGAAATGACATTGTTCAAGTTTTTAACAATTTGAAACAGAAAAGTGGTCTTAGAAGCTCCTTTATTGAATTGAAAGCGGAATTAAGTTATGATTTTGGGGATATAAATGAAAAAATATATTTATTGTCCAATATCAAGAACCAAATCGATTTAAAACCTTCAAACGTTTATACAAGATTTGAGTTACAGCTATTGCCAATTTTAGATATTTTGGCACATTTAGAAGCAAGAAAATCATTCTTATTGAAAGATTGTACCACATTGGTCAACAATATAGTAGTACCGACTGACTTAAGTGCAGCTATGGTCTTATATCATAAGTCTAAAGATGAGAGGCTTCTGCATGAAATACACAAATCATATTATCTTTATTTGATTCATTCTCCCTCCGTTGCGCTGGGTAAATTTTTAGATACAGAAGATACTGAATTGAACGAGTTCAGTCCTAAATTGACATATTATTTAACAAATTTATTGATTGGTAGGAAGGAAGTGGAAAATTTGGGAAAAGTCACCTTAGGAAATTTTAGAGATTCAATGAAACAACATGATGCTCTGAGTATGACTTTGTGGGGAAATTTATATCAATTGTCAGAGGAATACGATTTCATGTAAGTATCTTTTTCTCCGATTGGCAGCAAATATTAATTTTGCTGACACATATCAATCAGCAAAGTATTACTTTTCCTGTCTAGGCAGCAAAGTGGGTACTTTTCTGCCTAGGCAGCAAAGTGATTATACTCAATTGGAATAAAACATTTGACGTAAACATTTATTAGCAATTATTACATAACACTTTTAACAAGAGTTTAAAAACATATGTTTAGTTGTTATTAACATTGATGGTAAAATTACTACAATTTTGAACGAATAGGCCACCTTTTCTCTCCTCAGATACCGTTCTCTCTACATTAATTATATTGCCAGTTCGATGACCTAACTTGGAACATTCAGTTTGAACATAATTCAGTTTGGAGTTGGGTATAATTTGAAAATTTTGTTTTCATTAACTGATATTTTTTAATTATCAAGTGTTCAACTTTTTTTCAAATTGTCTGATGCTCGCTTTTGAGATTACTCTTAACCAAACTTGACTACATTTTTAACACTGTTACAGGAAATCGTGGTGTTATTTCATTTTTAATAATTTGTTTCCTTTTACTTTTTAGATCACTTGAAAAACGAAATATCGCTGCTATTTATAAGAAGTTTTTATTCGAATTTACAAATTCTCTCAAACTGGAAATGGATATCAAAGATAGCGAATCACCTCTACATCTAACAGAATTAATCATTATGCATATTGAGAAAATACAACATGAAAACAAGAACATCGAGTTATCAACGCTTTCCAAAAAACTAAACGATTGCCTCAATCGCTTTGAAAAGATGAATACAGTCTCAGGATTTGAAGAAAATGTAATAAACATTTCGAGCTTATATCAAATTATAAGCTACTTGAAAGCCATCCTTAACTCCAAATTATCCAGTATTGATCCACTTACTAAAAAAACTTTAAAACGTAAATATTATTCAGAAGCTTCAGAGATGTTCGATATTTTAAAAGAATGTTACAATAATCTTAATAATGTTTATAGTAACAGAAAAGAAACGAGACATGCTTATTGTGAATGTATTGAGGAAGCACTGATGCAATTGAAAGAAAAGTACGATGAGCTTAGCAAATATGTAGCTTATAGACCTGATGATATATTTTACGACACAGTTAGTGAGGTAAGTGAAATATGTTTTTCAAATCATCAATGTCTAACATAATTAGCAGATAATGATAAGTTCCTAACTTGACATCTAGAGGAAAGTTGTATAATTAGAAACTTATTTGCAACCCTATAATTGTATTTGAGCTGTTGAAGTTCTAAGAATAATATTTCTTTTAGTGTTTTCACTGCGATTCCAAAAAATGTTGACGTCTGTGTCCTTCCCTGCATTTCCATTAGAGACCTCTACGCCTTGCCTGACAGGTCTTCATCTTTTCTGTTGTTATTGTCAACGTTTTTCAACCAAAATTTATTGAAATCTCAATCGACAGCTAATTCTCTTGAACTCCAATTTTATTACCACCTGTATACTCTAGGAACGTAAACCATTGTCAAGTATATCCTCAAAAAAATACTAACATGTCAGATAACTATTCAGATTGGCAATTGTGACACACATATAAACTGTCGCCGCATGTGCAGGCATCGTAAGCCCAATGCTACACTGGACCCAGTCTTCTCCAGGCCTACTTGTACCAAAAGTCTCCATACACACCAGGGAAAAACATTCATCTTCATCCTCATCGGAATCAGAAACCGTCTTGGCGATATTTTTCATTTTGTGCCTGCCTGCTCCTCCCACCCTTCTTTTGACCTGCTTGGCCCGTTTTTTTGATCTGTTTTTCTTCATGCTCTTTTCTAATAGCCTTGTGAGGGTTAGTCAGGGTGGTAGAGCATAAAAGGGCGGGATGGTTATATATACTTCATTATTTAACAGTGTGATGTGTTCAAACTAAAATAAATATTTACAACTAAAATCTTATACTCTGTTCAAGAATTATATACACGATATATTGGTCCTGGAGGCGGGCAGTCTCTCTAGGGTGGTCGTCGGATCCGGTCGCGGATGATTCTTCTCTGTTGTCCGGGTTGTCACGGTTACTGTCTACCCCTCACGGCTCCGGTTTACCCTGCTCGGGCGTTGTTGTACTCTGTTGTCCGGATTCCTCACTGGGACGATAGGTTCCTATAACCAAAGGAGTGTGTCAGGATCGAGATCCCGCGTTCAACGCACAGCGTAATCTCGGAGGTTGGGAGTTTGCTTCTGTCCCGTGCTCAACGTGCTTCGAGATTTCGGCTAATCGGGAAGGCCTCGGTCCTGCGCTCAACACGCTGCTGGGCTTGACCTAGGGTAGTTGGCGTCCGCCCTAAGCTCAACACTCTTTAGGACTTCGTCCGATATACAGGGTTTGCTTAGCGTCTAGCCTCGGGTTCAACGCACACCGTGGGGTCGACAACAAGCCAGATGTTTATGTGTTCACAATCCCAGGCTCAACACGCTCCGGGATATAGTGCAACACTTCGGTTATTTTCCGTTGAAGCTTTCTATCGTTATTATACGTAAGGATAGAGCTTGCCTGGTATATCGCAGTTCGTCTGCTTTGGTAGTATCGGTCAAGTTATTACCGGAACGGCGAAGGTGATGCCCTCTCGGTGCTGGGTGCCCAACTCCGTCTAGTTTGACCTGGGTAGTGTTCTGTTTTCTGATTATTTATCGGGCTTATTTCTTGTTCAGACGACAGTGTCGTTATAGCCTCTTTTTCCGGTGTATCTGTATAGATAGCCGATCTCCGCTTTCCTCCTCTAGCTTTATTGTCCTTCCTGGCCGGGGCTTTGGGAAAAGGTGTCACTGTCTCTGGGGAAATTTCTATTTGATGGCTCGTAGATGGTTGAGATTTGTCAAAACTGTAGCCTGCTTCAGCAGCTTCAGTGGTCTTATTGTCGTCTTTAATGTCATCTCTCGCTTGCAAAGCAGTTCCAGAAGTGACGTTACTGGGATCAGGCCTATCGGTGACGTAGGATGGAGTGAAATCAAGATCCGTGAAAAGGTGTCGATTGAACGGATAGATGCCAGTTGATTTGAAGCCAGCCTTGATATTTTCTTGAGTAAGAGCTCGTGGAGCAGCAGAAGCCACAATGCCAGGAATTGTATAGATGCTCATTGTTTTTCCGGGATTTTTTCGCATCCAGGCATCGCAACAAGAGTTGACAGCTTCCTTGAATTCTCCATAACAAGATCGGTCCAACGGCTTCAGCTTATCGGAACAGTGGGTGGGAAATGAGAGCAACACTATTCCATTTTCATTGCAAAAAGCAAGACAATTAATGTGAATATGTAATGAATGTTTATCTAACACTAGTAGCACTTTGTGGTACATCGAAGACTTCCTATGTTTTTGGAAGTGCTTTAAAAATATCAAAAATCCTTCATCTTGCATCGTGCCCACTGGACCGTCCCTGATAAAGTGATCTTGGAAAAACGAACATAGGCGGTAAGACATTTCCAATAGCGTTAACTGCAAAAGCTACAGTCACCTAAGTTCCACGCTAAGCTGACGTGATTGAACCGACTTGTCTGGTGCCTCTTCTCCCTATAACACTGTCGGGATTTTGGACGGTGGTGATCCCAGTTTCATTCACGTTATATATGCCTTGAGCCTCGAAGTGGTGGCGATCCATCACTGTTTGTAAGTTGTCGTAGAACGCATCGACGTTGGTTCGATTAAAACTTGTCGCTCGTGATAAACTTGTAGCCTGAGCGGTCCTTACAGCTATTTCTGGTTTTTTTTCATGAAGGCTCTGAACCAATCTTCTCCAGCTAATTTCTTATTGTCCCAAGACGTTGGTCGTTTTAGATTATAGTTTGCTGCCAATTCAAAGGCTAGTTTTCGCACCTCATTTTTCGAAAGTCCATGACATATATTGGCAGATTTCGTTAAATATTTGACTAGTGACTTTTCTTGTGAGTCACTAAAAACTGTTGTATGGTGAATAACCCATGGCCGGATCGGAATTTTTATCTTGTTTTCGTTTATAGCGAAACAATGACGTGTAGTTAAGACCGTGTTTTTCGGCAGCTTTTCTTAGGGTTATTCCCGTCTTTAGATCATCGTAAGCGTGTTTGTACTGATCCAAAGAGCTTTCGCCTCGATTTGTTTCTTTTGTCGAATTCTGGGCATCTGCAATAAAAATAATTGTCAGGATTATTGTATTCCTCAGACTTAGGGTCAATTGAAACAAGTTTCAATCGATCCCGAAGAATTTGTTTCAATCGCCCCCAACCGCATGTTTCAAATATTTTATCTTATAACAAAAAATCTACGTGTCTATCCCAATTCTAGCTTATATTGATAGAATCGGCAATATTCAAAGTCACATTGACGAAAATTTCACTTGAAAATCTATTGAAATCAAACGTTAACCTCCAAAATGGTAAAATTAAAAATACTTACTTTACGTTTCCACAAAATTGCAGGTGCCAACTAGACGTAACGCACTCTCTGTGGCAGTATAAACATTGAGTGGAGACTTTGTGCATTGCAGTTGATTCTTTTTCTCGTATTAGCCCCCACCGTTCCCGACATAGCTCGAGAATATTCGACGTGTTTCAATCGCCCCCCGTGTCAATCGACCCCAGTCTACCCTACTAGGAATATCTATCAGCATAATTAAAAAAAAATATGATAATCAGTCTTCTCGCGTATTACCACCCCTAACAAAGTTCCGAAAAAAATGTCAGGGTGCGAAGGTGATTTTAACCCTTCTACAATTTCTTTTGGGTTTCTTTGATTACCGAAAAGAGATTATTCCTCTAAAATGCACTTCTGTCAAATTTCATTCAATATGTTTCACTCTATTCTGAACAACGTACAAAAATGTGTTTTTATGTAAACTTCTCACTGGGTAAACGGTACATTTTGGTATATAAATAAATTGGGTCCAATCAGTTTATTTTGACCTCTATTGCATGTGGTAGCTCTGTGTTCCAGCTATTTTGGGAGGGACAACCTGTAGAAAGGGTAAAATCAACTTTAAGAGTAAAGTCAGCTTCAGCCACTGACGAGGTTACAAGTCCATTTTTTTATGCGCGAGTAATAATTTTTGCTATCTTCAAAGAGAAAAAGAATCATTTACAAGAATGTTGTGAGCCCATTGCGTTTGGATATAAAAGCGGTAAAAAAGGGGGTCGTTGTTTTAAGACAATGCTCCTACATATCTGGTCGTACATGTTTCTAGTGTATTACTACATATGAATACATCAGACTAGTATTGTTATAAGTAGAGCATTCTTAAGTTCCTTTGGAACAACCACATCTCTATGTGTCAATCGTGATTCTGATACAGCAAAGAATGACCAACCAAAGTCAATGTTGTCTTTGTATTAAACGTTAGATGTTTGCTAAAGTAATTGCATAAAATAGTTTTCCAAAAAATAGCTCAGCATAGTAAGTTATTTTCAATCTTCTAGAATCTACAAATAAAGGTATTCAAAAAGCTTTCGAAGTCCTATAGTTGTAGCAAGAACATTATAAGACCTAGAGTTATACAGAACTATTCAACCTCGTTAGGTCACTAAAACGGCTGGTACTTCCGGGGTATGAAAAATACCAGACTCAATGTTGTGGATCATTCGCAATATAGGCATTTTTCTGTTAGCTTCTAATTTCGTGCGCTGGCCCACAGGAATAAAACATGATAATGAAAGCTCAACTTAGATAAACGTTACTAGGCAAAGGTAAAAAGTGCTCTTTCTCCCAGTTTTCAAATTATCTTGATTTTTCTCTAAAAGTTTATTGATCATTTCATTGTTGTGAAATACTTGTGATTTACTAGACCAATTACATATCTCAGTTTACCGACAAGTTGCCGTGTTCTAAAAACCCAAAAGTTTTGAATTCTTATTCATTCCTTACACATCTTGTTCAATACTATCTATTTTGGAGAGTTGTACTGATACCTAATTAAAAAATCATTCCAAAAACCAGTATTGACTGTTTTACATGTGATTGAATGAACGTTTTTATTTGAGGCAAAATGCATAAAATATCCCACATTACCATTTAGAAATATGTGGTATTGTTTTTCGATGGAAATATATTGTACATTATCAATTTCATTTTTGTTTTATTTATAGACAATAAACCATGCTTTTTCCACCATCTTCTCTGAAGACTTTGTTGTCGAAGTAAATGATACCAACAGAGAAAAAATAATCCAGGAAAGATCAAATAAAGGTAGTGTATCTAATTTTGTATGTTTAACATGTAGTTACAAATAAAATATTCGTACCATGTCAAAAATTAATATATTTTGTATTTAATATAATATCCTCAATTTCCTAACAAATATTCTACAAAAAATATCAAGCTTATTAGTAATGTTTCATTAAAATCACTTTTCAATGTTCTAATAATTTATTTTTACAGTGGCCAGTTATGAGAACCTCATTCATGGGTTGAGTCAATTCAGAAATAGTTTTCCGGACATTGTCGAACCCCTTCTATGTAACATAAGTGAATATTTGTATGGGTTTAAACTCTATTTGAGCGCATTAAAAATGCAAGAGGCAAAAACCAAACAGTCGTATGCTTTGACTCAAGTGAATTGTTCCGATGCTTTAGCTTCTTTGATAAGATTCCCATATGACAATGAGAAATATAACTTATCAGTTATGAATAAAATTGTTAAATATTTCTTGAATGACGATGAACAGTATATTCAAGAACAGGAGTATTTCAGGTAAGTGAGATACTAAATCACACTTTTTTAATTTGTTACATGTTATGTAGTTGCAGTAAAAATTTTGTGTAATACAATTATTAGTTCTATAAATTTGTAAAGTCATTCTACTACTATTTGTAAGGACAAATCATTATTGACACGTATAATGAAATCTAATAACTATTTATAGAACTATCTTGTCCAACGTGACAAATGATAAGGGTTGGAAATCAGTACTATTTGTATAATAGTGCACCTTCAGACATATACAGTGTTACGAATATTCTATGGCAACATAGGGTTTTTAATACAGAGTCCAAAAGCGACAATATGTTGTAAAGAAACGAGTATATTGAGTGTATCACCTATTTTCTTTAACAGGGTATCATAACATGCCAAAGAAGTATCATTGCAACTGTTAATTTATTTACAAATATCACAAAGAAATAATTCCTACGCTCCTGATAAAACGATTTCGTCTACAGCCGTAATTCTTCTATTTTTATCTATCCCCTCTCTTCATTTTCAATCTACACGTTGAAAGTATAAGTGCCCATATAATATTCCTTTTTAGTAATAACAGAAATTATTCTTCATTAAATTTTAACTTAAAACGATAATTCCTAGTCAACGGGAAAATGTAAGGGTCACACGGCATTACCAGTGTGTTAGAGAGAGACAATAGTGAGATAGACAATCAAAAGTCAGCGTAGATTATTACAGTTAAAATAAGGATACTAGAATACACGAATCGCGCGTGCGCCTCTCGAGGGTGGTACCTACCAGACGAATACGAATCATGCGTGCTCCTCCCGAGGACGTTTAACTGTACGTCTAGGTACGTCACTACCTGTTTGTTTGCGAATGAGGAACGATATTTGTAAATCTTATAAAATGAGTATACTGATACACCAAAAAGTGCAAATTGTAAAATGGTATTATCATGTTATTATCATATTAAGAAATAGGGGAAAATTTGTTTATTGTTGCATTCGAAAATACCTAATCAATTTGCTAGAAACAAGTGAGAACGGTTATAAAAAAATTTGATGACCATGGATGTATCACTCCTACAAAACTTGGACCGCGTACACAAAATCGTCAAACCCAACCCGAAAAAGAAGAGATATTTTAATCTGTGCAAGTGTGGAAAATAATCCTCTACAGCCGTCCACTCATTTAGCCAAGGGTTTTGATGTTGATCCGAAAACGATTCGGACTGAGACAGGAAATATTTCCAGACGATCAATTTTGTAGAATAGAATTTTGTGAATTAGTTATGGAAAAAATACAATTGGACGCAAACTTTTCGAAAAATATTTGTTCACAGATGAATCGACTTTTCCCATACACGGTGCGCATAATTCATCCGTTATGCGATATTGGTCCAGGACAAACCTACACAAACACTACAATAGTAGAACTCAATATCCCCGACAATTAAATGTTTGGGATGGAATATTAGGTGAACATTTAATTGGACCATTTCTTATTGACGGCAATTTAACCGGACAAAAACATTTGATTATGCTGCAAAATCAAATTACCCTGCCCTTATATAATTAGGTGTCACCTTCAATGATATTTGGTACCAACATGACGGTTGTGCATCACATAATTATCGATTAGCAATAAAAAAATTTAAATACACAATTTCCCAATCAGATAATCTCCAGATGGCCTGCTAGAAATCGAGAATTTATAGATTCCAGGAGAATAGGGCTAGCTCTCGGAATGAACTTAGAGAATAAATTCTACAAGCCTGTATGGAAATGACACCCGAAATGCTCACACATGTTCGTCAAGAATTTTATAACCGGCTCGGTTACTGTTTAGCTCTAAACGGGGGTTTAGTCGAACATTTTATTTAAATGCATTGAAGAGTGCTTGAAGCAACTGCGATGCCATGCCTAAGTGCATTTTTTCAGCCTGCAAGTTTTTGCTTACACTATTTACAGCAAAGAGCACGTCATACCAAATAGCCAATATTACTAAAAACTCATAGTTCCTTATTCCATTGACAAGGGATAGAGCATCACTTTTTGCTTTAGTGTCGTCAGTCGCTTCTACTACTTCATCTAAAGCATCGTGTACATCCTTAATCTGGTAACGAAGTGCTTTCACACTTTTAATTTTACTTTCCCATCTATACCAGAAGTTGTAAATAATAGTCAGTGACGTCAGCATTAGTTCGGAAACAGTACATTAGGAGCGGCTCAAAATAATATGTCATTACACATTATTTATTTAAAAGCGAACTGTTTCCGCCACTGGAATTGCTTCTCTCTCCCCTGCCCCCCTTGAGATACCTATATGCTAAAAATTAGTCACTGACTATTATTTCCGAGCCATGGTATAGTGTCAGATGACTTTTTAACAGTGATGACAGGAACATGTTTTTTTAAATGTCCCACCGCTTCGTTGATGCTGAAAAAACAACATAAATTCTCTGAAAAATTCCGAAAAATGTTATAGCCTTAGGTGAACATTTTGTGGCATCACAAATCAAGAGACTCAAACTGTGACTTGCACAAGGCATGTAAAACGCCCTCGGATTTACTTCTAAAATTGGAGCTTGAACTCCAGAATACGACCCTTTCATATTTGAACCATTGTCGTATCCTTGGTCTCTTCAGTCCTTAATCTCTAAGCCTATTTTATCTAATTCCTCTAATAAAACATCAGTTAAATGTTTGCCTGTTGTTTACTTAACGTCTAAGAATTCGAAAAAATGCTCTTCAACAGTCACACCCTCACTTTTATTCTTAGTAGCACTTACATTGTTTTCAGTCTTAACAAACCGTTTCACCAAAGACAACTGCTCTTGGTGGCTGAGATCAGGAGTGCAGTCTAGTAGTACAGAAAAATATTTACCTGCCTTAATGTCTGAAACAATTTTCTCTTTCACCTTTTCAGATAACAGTTTAATCAACTCATTTTGAATATTCGCTCCTAGATAGGGATCGTGAATCTCGGACGATCTGATTCGCCTCATATGCTCTTGCATGAATGGATCAAAAGTAGCCATCATTTCAATAAGTCCTAAAAAGTTCCCATTATTAGGCTCATACAGTTTAGAGCTCGATCCCTTGAAAGCAATATTGTGCTGTGCTAAATATCCAATGCCACTATCAACTTTTTTAAGAACTTCACGCCAATTTCCCTTTTCTTTGTTTATCAATTTCATATGTTGGACGCTTCAGCTAAACGTATCGCACAATCTGTCCACTTTCCAACATTCTGACCATGAATTGCTGAATTTTCGTAATTACCAAGAGCTCTGCCCAAGTGTGCCCAATCACTATACCCTTCGTTAGCTAATTGAGATCCAGTGTCATTTCCATACAATTTGCAGCAAAAACAAAATGCTTTATCAGAACTTTTGCTGTAAACTAGTCAACGTATGTGCACTTGTTCTCCATTATTCATAGTTCGTTTGTAAAAATTGGCAGAAAATGTCTTTTTTCTGCATTTTTCGGAAAATTAAAATGTTTTACTTGTAACGGGCCCCTTTATCAAATTGGGAGTGAGTTAGTAGATTTGACCATATAGCAGGATCATAAGCATCTGAAAGTAGTTCAAATCCACCAGTTAAATTTAAAGGGTTACATGATTCTGTTGCTCTGGAAATAGTTTTAACAAAAGCAGGAGCGACATTAACACTTATACTACCAATAGTCGTCTGATCGACTAACGATTCAATAATGTCAGAATTTATTTTTTGACCATGAATACTACTTGTACTAGTAGTTATATCATTACTTACGTCATCATGAGTTTGAATTACGTCATAGTCGTCAACTTCTTCACCTCTCGGTTTCAGAAACTTTACCAATGCGCCGGTTTGCGACTCCAAAAATGTATCATGTTTGATTTTTTTCTTCTGCTTGTCAGACCCACTTTCATACTTACTGAATTTACCACGATCACTCGGCATAATATTGTTACGGATCAGGTTCTTTTATAAGAAAAAATACTCACTAGCACTTAAATATTTATTTAGCACTCGTACATACACTTACTAATAAATCACTAGGTATTTATTTGTTTACACTTCACCGATAATACACAAAATGACCGGGGCTGAATGAACTCTCGTTTTATATATTTTTCCTTTTAAGTTCATGAAAAAACTAGATTTTACGAGCAATGGAACACACCGGGAATTTTCGTATAAATAAACCTCAATAATTCCGAAATATTCTAGTTACTGAATCCCTTTTTTCTTTTTAGTCGCACCGCCTAATTTCCATAATGGTACGTGACATTTTATGCTCGTTTGTTTGTCTTTGTTCGCACCACCGACGCCGCTACAACATAAAACGTTTATTATTAGGTAATGGAAATGTAAAAACAAAGCAATATCGTACGCATATAGCAAGAAAACTTCAATAACTAACAAAATAAGTTTTACTACAAATCAATATTTGATAACGGCAAAATTTTATTTTAAATGGCCCTGAAAATGGAAAATCTCAGAAAAATCTCATATAACGTACATAATAAATGTTTAATGCGGAAATCTAACAGGTGCACCTGTCAATTAAAAAAAAAGATTTAAGTTTGAATGCTTCCATCGCACAGAAATTTTTTTTAGGAAACCCTGATTATAACAGACAAACTCTAATCTGATTCGCTGAAACTGTGTACTTTTAGGGCGCCTGCGTCGTAACATGCTCGGTCAGCCGTCGCCATTTCTGACTTTATTCGAAGTCTAAGGAATTAGAAAGTAAAAAATTGGAATACCTAAAGTTGAAATGTTTAGAGACAAACAAATCCAATATAAACCATTGAAAGAGAAGGTTTTAACTATTGAATTTCTAGTCCGTATTATCTTATTCTAAGAACATTTTATTGTGAAAAGGCCCTTCGCCGCGGGGCCTTGAGCAGCCGCTCCACCCTAAGGGCGGCCCTGAACATTTGCTACCACTTCTCGAGTTTGACAATTTAAAACTTTTCCTTTCAACTTCGACTGAAATTCCATTTTTATTCGCCGCAATTCCTACTTTTTCGCAGACTATACCTAGTTCTGTACTCGTAAACTGTCATATCACCTACTCTCCGTATTGTGACCAACGCGCATCGTGGGCGTGTTCATTTTCAAACATTTAGCTATTTTTGCTAACCTTAACACATAGTCGTCGATTATAGACATGTATTGCACGTTTTCCACTTTATGATATCCTATTAGAGAAAAGGAGTAATTCACTGAATGTATATGTATTTGTTTATTTCTAACACATTGTCGCTTAAACATATGTGCCCACAGAACATTCCTAATACTGTATATGTCTGAAACTATCCGATTCATACAAATTGATATAGGGCAGGCTTTTATTCAATTATAGGTATATATGTGGACAATATCAAATGGATAGCAGTTAATTTTTTCAGCACTTTCTTAAAAAATCGAAAAATGCACTTTGAGATCATTATAACTTGATACAGACAATATTATACTATTTTTTAATTTGCCTTCTCGCTTCATAAAATTAACGTGAAATATAAATTTATCTGAAGGTAACTATTTATGCTGCATAACTCTCTCATCTAAGAAAGAACTATAAAGTCCCCAGAAATCGAAATTCGAAATCTTTTTTTGTTTGATTTTTCATATATTTTTGTTCGCATGCCTCTATTTTGTTTAAAAGAATATTTTAATTATTACAAAGTTTGTATAAGTGCACTGAGTCTTGCAATTATGAAAATTGTGCTAAACTGTTATCAAAGTTATTTCTCAGCTAGGGACTTTTTTCCTCAGGGCGTAAATCCATTTTATGTTTTGTTCTAAACTGAATTGATTATATTGGAACTAGCATCAGAGTTAGGACGCCACCATATTTAATCGAAATAAAACAAGGATATTAAAGATATAATACCTATCCATATATGCGAAGTTTTGTTAAGTTAAAAACACAAAAACAATGTCATGAAATAGAAACATTAGTTGCATATTGGTTTCTTCGATAAAATAAAAAAAAATGAAAGTCAAAGTAATAAAGAAGTCTACTGTTAGTTGAAGTCTGAGTGACATGACAGTTGGGCTTTTATAACTACTAGCCCCCTAACAAAGTCTTTGACAGAATTGACACGCCTTTATTAAGTTTTCCTAGCCGCATTCTAACTTTTTCCTAGTGCCGCCTTATTGAATCTTCCTTAAGAATAAATATCGAATTAGAATGTTGAAACGCAAAGCAATTTGATATAAATTATACACAGCAGTGCAAGCTGACATTAGAAGAAATGAAATAGGTCGAAAGACGTATTATAGATTATTTGTAATCAATTTTCATTCAAATTTTGAATCTTCATTGGTAAATTATAACTTAGAAAGGACTATACTAGAAGTAGAATATTTTTTATCTATGTTTAATATAATTTCAATTTTATTTCAGATTATTGAAGTGCAACATCATTGATAGCATTAATTCGGCAATCATACATTCACAACCTTTGAATATTTTAAGTAAAAGCCGGTTTTCACAATTTAATGACCTACTCAACTTGTTTGTCAGTGCATACAATAAACAGCAAGTCGATAATGAAATAAAGAAGAAGGAAGAGGAGAGCTTATATAAAATAAAGTAAGTACTTGAAGTTGGAAATTAATTTTTTGGGCTTCTGTTTATATCTCAACTTATAAATTAGAAAATTTGAGATTCACGAATTTTATCTTTTAGAACCAAGTGTGATGAAAAATCTGAAGAGGAGCAAATCAAACAAGAACTGGATAGTTTATTCCCAAACTATCATACAAAAGACTTTGCCGATTTCGACAAGTCTGTTGACGTCGACAATAATTCCGATATACAAATCGAGGCAAAATACGATGAAGTAATTTCATACAATGATTTAAAAGATGTAACTGAATTCCATGTCAAATTGTTGAACAATTATACTAAAAGTGAATGGTTAAACCCAACTGAAAATAAATTTCCCTCTCCAGATTTCATTCTTCCTTTGTTGGAGAGGTTTAAAACGTTTTCAAACATTTTGGAAAAGTCTATGGATAGTCTGTATTATAAAATCGATGAAGATCTTATTGGCAGTCTTAATGTTTTACTGGCTGTCAAAAAGAGATATGGCAATATCGAAGATTTGAGTAAGTATCTGAAAATAAATTTGAATACTGAACATAATACGAAATAAATATTTCTTCAATATAATCCTGAATGAAAATATTAGCGATTTTTTCACAGTTCAAGAGAAATAATAACAACAACATCTATTAACTTAAATACTGAAAAAATGTTTGAAATAAATATATAGTATTTAAAAATGCGTTGTGGCCAGCACAATATACTTCCTCACACAAGATACATGTCAAGTTTTTGACAGTCATGTCATACACTAAATAAAAACTATTGATTTGTTTTAAAATGGTTGAATAAATCTCACTACTTTATATGATTAGTAACTATTATTTTTGATCTTGTATACGAAAAGATAACGCAGAATAATTATAAATATCATTATTTTAGTGTACGAATATTTTATAAATTTTACAACTTATTATTTCGCCGATAGATGGCGTATCACAAAATGACACCAATTTTCCCCTTTACCCCACCTCGGAGGGAATTAGACATGGTTTTCTTTGTTTTCACAGCACACTAAATATTAGTTTTAATTATCCAAATCGACCATATTTAAGAAATTTTTTATCTCAAACTATACATTTTTTAGAAAATGTTTCAAAATTTAATTATCTGCAAGTTTTATTTGAATAAGTTTCCATTAGTTTAAATGCCTAAAATTAAGAAAAACTGTTTAACGCTTCAAGTAAACTACTACTTCCCGTTGACGGATTTCAACCAAACGTAACAATATGTCCATAAACTCTTAAATTCAAAATTTGAAAATGATATCTCAACTCCTTAAGGTAGATGTGCCGATCAAAAATTAATGACATACGGACGCACCAACATCATGCTCAAACTAGGTCAGTCTTCTTAAATAGTCATGAAACGGATATTTCCCCAAAAATCCCGACCTTGTTATCGCGCCATTACAATACTTCCTTGTGAGACGTGCTTTCTTTCCTTAAAAGAATCACGGACGCCACTATGACACCCACGGCTTCGGTACTTCCTAGATTTCCTCGGGCGCCAGATTTTTGGGGTGCTTTACTCCACCGAACTCTCGAAAATACGGCGTCGAGAGTTACCAAGGTAGCCACAGATGGAGGTTCAGTAATTCCAGGGGTCTGTTGTTATTGACCTTTCCGGATACGTAGTGTGAAAACAGGCTTTAATTGCTTACCACTATCAGAAAATGAAACTACTGGCTACTGGAGAAATTATAAATTTTAATTCCACAAACAAAAATAAATTTTACATAAATGGGAAATTAAACCAATTTTAGTGTTTTACAAAAATATCAAAATCTACTACTAAAGATCTACGTTATTAATAAAACCAAAAGCGGCCTGACACCAAGCAATAAATATTCTAGCTATTTTACAACGGAGGCGGAAAATAACGTGCAGAATTCTACTAGTACGTAGCAGGTGAAAACAATACAAAGTTCCTAGTGATAATATGTCAAAATGCATAGAGAAAGCGTTATGGTTGCACTAACAGAGCGTACTAAATCGGTTCCTAGTATTTGTGTACTTATTAAATAAAGCGGAAGAAAATAATCAATTAACTAGTCTCGGCTGCCGGTTTAATCTCAACAGCCACCGGAATTTCTTAGCGATTTCACTAGATTCAACTAAACTAGGTTTTACTGATCAACACAACGGCCTATCGTACGAAATCAAATATTCCAGATAAAGAAAACTACCAGCAGAATGCGAAAACCTCTCCTGGGTATCCCTGCTGGGCAGCGAATACTTTTGAGATTATTTCGTATCCCTTAAATCAAATCTGCCTTAGAGGCCTCTTGAATTGATCCCTGCTCAGCAGCGAATCCAGACGAGATTTTTCTAAGCAAATGCAAAAGAACTAAATTACCTAACAGTACCCTAACAGTAAGCCTATTGGACGGGATTAAATACTCAGATAAAATAGACTCTAAATGTTCTAACTAGGGTTTTACTAACAAAACAACAGCCTATTGTACGAAATCAAATTTTCAGATAAAATAGATTAACAGTGGAATCCGAAAACCTCTCCTTCGTACTCCTGCTCAGCAGCGAATACTTTCGAGATTATTTCGTATCTCTTAAATCAAATCTGCCTTAGAGGCCTCTTGAATTGATCCCGGCTCAGCAGCGAATCCAGACGATATTTTTCTAAGCAAATGCAAAAGAACTAAATTACCTAACAGTACAACGGCCTATTGGACGGGATTAAATACTCAGATAAAATAGACTCTAAATGTTCTAACTAGGGTTTTACTAACAAAACAACAGCCTTTTGTACGAAATCAAGTTTTCAGATAAAATAGATTAACAGTAGAATCCGAAAACCTCTCCTTCGTACTCCTGCTCAGCAGCGAATACTTTCGAGATTATTTCGTATCTCTTAAATCAAATCTGCCTAAGAGGCCTCTCGAATTGATCCCTGCTCAGCAGCGAATCCAGACGAGATTTTTCTAAGCAAATGCAAAATAACTAAATTTTCTTAACAGTACAACGGCCTGTCGGGCGGGATTATATATTCAGATAAAATAGACTCTATATGTTCTACTTCGGAATTGTACACAAATACTATGAATTCAAACGTTAAAATTAAAAGCGGCTAAGTGTTGGATGGTAATAGTTATTCACAGAACAATTTTATATCCACTTACCTGATTCACAAAAAACCAGTCACAATATTCGGTGTAAACAAAATGAAATTTGCAAGGCGGAAAAGGAAGAAAAAGCCCCGTTTACCTGGATGCTACGTCCTTTTATTAAATTCTCCGACCCCACTTACGAAGGCCCCTTCTTAAAATTTTGAAAATGCGCGCACATTAGCAGACTGATTTAAGTGAACTCGACAAAAGGATATACCGGATGTCTCAAAAGCAGTACATTTATGTAAAAATAAATACTCATGGGTGAATTTCGAAAGAGAGGCGATTTAATTATTAAATAAAATGAAATGTATACTTCATGGTAGCTGGAAATGAAAACATCAAAAAGTAACATCGTTACACTTGTCTGACATTGAGTATTCTGAATTAAAAAGAGTTCAAATGATAACGTTTAATGTATGAATTAAAAATAATTGTCTTGTGGTTAAAAACTAGTTGGTATCAAAGCCAAAATCCTATTTTGCAGAAATTTCGGTTTGTTAGCACGATACAACCTCCGAAGTGTATACAAGTTACAATTTTATGATAGGATATTTTTCAGAGCGTCTCATAGATGCGGAAAAGTTAGTCTTAATCTTTAAAACCGTTTATTTTTCATCTCAACACTATCACTCACGAACTACTTTTTTTTAATCCAGCTAAATCTGTTAAAAATATGTGAACAGTGGAAGGTAATGCTTTCATAATGATATCTGCTAACATTTCATCTATCCCTATATACTCGATCCTAATTTCGCCTTTATAATGGAATCTCTTATAAAATTTTCTTTTATTTCAATGTGTTTAGATTTTGAACTAATAACTGGGTTCGTAATAAGTTTCTGTGCTGCTCGGTTATCATTTAAAATCAGTATTTGCTCTTGCTCAATTCCCATTTCATTTATTAAACGTTTTAGATGAACACTTTCTTTAAAAGCTTCGGTTATTGACATGAATTCCGCTTCTGCAGTAGATAAGGCAACAGTCCTTTTTTTCTTGATTCACAGCTTATTAGTGCTCCTGCAAAAGAAAAACAATATCCAGTATAAGAAATTCTGTCGATAGCACAAGAACCCCAATCTGCATCAGCATAACCAACGATTTCTTTTCTTTTGAAAACTAAACATTTTTCTTTTGTGCCTTGCAAATACCTCAGTATTCTCTTTGCTGCAGTCCAATGTATTTTACCATGGCAAGTATTAAATTGGCTTAAATAGCTAACTGCGTAGGATATATCAGGACATGTTGTTACGGTCAAATACATTAAAGAACCTATCAGATTCTGATATAGTACATCAATCTGTTCGTTTTGTTCCGCTTTTGTTAGATTAGAATCTACTTCCATGGGGGCAGAAACACTTTTACAATTTTTCATTTAATATTTCTCCAGTAATTTTTGTATATATTTGCTTTGGCTGACACTTATGAAATTTCCATGTTGTTGAAATTTTATTCCTAATTAGTAATTTAAATTTCCTAGATCTCTCATTTCAAAATATTTCTCTAATTCTCCCTTTACTTTTTTCTTTTATTTTTTATTGGACGTTGCTATGATCAGATCAGCAGTAATGGTTTTTCTCCCCCTTTGAAGGATACATAGATGCATGGATCAGCTGTTGAAGGTTTGAAACACATTTCCTTGAATTGTGTGTCCAATTTCTTATACCACTATCTCCCAGCCCACTTTAAACTGTACAGTGCTTTCTGTAGAAAACAAGTGTTATTTTTATTCCTTTTTAAGTCTAATATTTTTACAGATTTTATAAATATTTCATTGTATTAATTTGAAATTGCTTCTAAAACTACTTCTTGTAGATATTTTTCAAGGTTTTCTGGTAATTCCATACAAATGTCTACGTCTAATTCCCCAGTTAAGCTGTGGTGACGTTTAGTTGACGGAGTTCAAGATTTTCTTCACTAGCAACTCCTAATAATAACCTTTTTTATGATTTGTATTAATTTTTTCTTTTAATATAATTTTGCAGCCTACTATATTTCTACTGATTTTATTTCTTTTTGTACCCATGTCTCATTTTATATATGTGCTTTTAATTCATATTTTATTGCTTCTTTCCAATATTATTCATCTTTTGTCTCTTAATTTTCTACTTCTACGCCAAAATAAGACATATAATAATCTTCGGTCCAGTTTCGCTCTCTTCCAATATTTTAATTTTTAAATTTTCTGGCGTTGGTAGATCATCTCTAGAGTCAATTGCAACACGAAAGTTTTCAAAAGAACTTGGTAGTGAATATGGCATCATGATAATTAATAAATTGTCTTTTAGTGCTATTTCCATATCGGCTAAATTGTCTACAGTATCAGAAAATTGATTTAAATGTGTTCTTATATTATCGCCTTCTCGCATCTTATGTAGAATTAAATTTTTTAATAAGTTCGCCTTTGCTTTGATAAATTTTCTCCAATATGTCCCATATATCTTTAGATGTGATACAGTTTTTAACTTGATTTAATTCCGAAAAGGAAATAATTAGTATTAGTTCTGATTTGGAATTTAAGTCATTATCTTTCCATTTTTGTTTAGCTTGATCGTTTCCTGCTGGTATTTTTTCTTCTTCGGAAATGTAAGCCCAGAGTCCAGCTCTTATTAATAACGCTTGTGCTTGAATTTTCTATGTATGATAATTATCATTACTTAGAAGTGCAATTCTGTGAATTGTGTTAACTTGAGCCATATTACTTTTCCGCCCAACCTACCTAATATGCGAGAAAAGTATTGGTGTACCCCAAAAAAAGTAGGAATTTTGGATTTTTGTTTGAGGTATTTTTTCGTTTCTGAACAAGAACAACACGAAAAAACGGTTTTTAGAAAAAATAAACGGTTTTAAGGATTAAAACTAACGTTTCCGCATCTGTGAGATGCCCTGAACAATATTCTATAATAAAATTGTCACTTGTATACACTTCGGGGGTTGAATCGTGCTAACAAACCGAAATTACTGCAAAAGTAACCAAAAATGTAGTATATCTGGACTTATAGTACCCGCTGTGCGCGCTCTAGTCAGCTGAAAATCAATAGGGTACATATGTACACCTTGAAAAATAACCAATTATAAAATTGGTCACATGTATACACTCCGGAGGCTGTATCGTGCTAACAACCAGAAATTTCTGCAAAAAGGACCAAAAATATGACACTTCAGATACATTATCAGCCGTTGCACTAACTCTGGTCAGCTAAAAATCAATAAGGTTCATCTATTAGTTGCCCTGAACAATATTCAATCATAAAATTGGTCACTTGTATACACTCTGGAGGCTGTATTGTACTAACAAACTGAAATTTCTTCAATAATGACAAAAATTTCATACTTAAAGTAGTTGTTGTTCTGGCTCTGGTGAGCTGGATATCAATAGGATTCATACATGAGATGTCCTGAATAATATTCAATCATAAAATTGGTGACTTGTTGGATGCCGGAGGCTGTATCGTGCTAACAAACTGAAATTTCTCAAAAAATTACAAAAATGTTGTACTTCAAGAACCATAGCACTCGTTGTTCTGGCTCTGGTAAGCTGAAAATCAATAGGATTCATCTGTGAGATTTCTTGAACAATATTCAATCATAAAATTGGTGACTTGTTGCACTCCGGAGACTGTATTGTGCTAACAAATCGAAATTTCTCCAAAAATTACCAAAATGTGGGACTTCAGGCTCCATAGCACCTGTTGTACTAGTTTTGGTGAGCTGAAAATCAATAGGGTTTATCTGTTAGATGCTCTGAACAATATCCGATGCTGTATCGTGCTAACAAGAAAAAGTGGCCGAGGACAACGACGACATACACGCAGGATTTTTTTTAAAGCGGTTTTTCGTGTTTTCTGAGGGAAAAACGTAAAAATAACTTAAAAACAAAATCTAAAATTTCAACTTTTTTGGGGTGAACCAATACTTGCATTTAGATAGGAATGGCGGAACAGTAATAGTTGGCAAGATTGCAATACATGCAGTAATTAAAAAAACTATAAAGCTATTATGTTATACCATTATTCATGCAGGAGCCATTCTGAAACGTACAAGCTATTGATCAAACTAATCTGTCACCTGCTGAAGTTTTAAATGGATGGGAATGTAGTAATCTAAAATTTATATCAACAGTACTATAAATTTTACATGAACCACACAAAGAAAATCGTTTCTGACAATAATGAGTATCTATGCTCAATAAATCTTGTTATTTACATTCTATCATACTATTTCAAATTCCTGATAAAATAAATCTTGTACTATTTAAATTTTCAGCTAATGAAAAAAATTCCAAAAAGAAAATCGATTTCTATAAAGATTCAAACGTAGAGGAAGTGAAATCTTGTTACCATATTCTGGAAGATTTGAAAGTCAAAATAAACAAATTGTTAGAGGATTGGCCTGATCAACCTACCTTGAATATGGTAAGTAAAAGGCGTCTATACAAATCAACAATAAGTTCAATTATGAAAATATAAGTGGTTGCTGACTATAAAAATTTGTACTAGTAATAAGTTATATTATGATATTACTCTTATTTTCAGATTATTGTGGTGATCGACAGAATTTATAAGTTTGAAATAACAAGTCCTATTTCCAGATTCTTAACAGGTTTTGAAATATTACTTACTAAATGTCACGAATGGGAAGAAGTGGCGCATTCTGGTGTCAGCCTTAGTGTGTTCACTCAAAATTTAACCAATCAAATAATTGTCTGGAGGAAAATGGAGCTGTCGTTATGGAAAAACGTTCTCAATCGAGTATATGAAAAGTAAATATTTTTCCATATATTATGTAACATTGAAGATTTGAAATTTTGAATTTTTCAGATTAAATGAGTCCATGCCAAAATGGTGGCTACATTTGTACAATGTGATGTACCAATTTATTGAGGAGAAAAAATTTGGAGCAAAAGAATTGATAGAAACATTACAAACGTTTATGACGAAGTCAAACTTAGGTGAATTCCAAGGAAGACTTGACTTATTGTACACTTTCCATTGTCACGCTGTTTATTTAGAACGAAGCAAAGAAACAGATACGTTTAGCAGTATATTGTGGAACATTTATATTTATTTTCAACAGTTCTGTGAAGTTGTGGCTAAGAAAATAAAAGATTTAAGGTTAGTATAATCTATACTATAATATCACTATTACTACAACGATAATTCCTATAGAAATTTCTCTACAATTTTTTTCACAATCAGGTGTAAAAATTATTGTATTTTTGTGTCTAAAATCTATTTAATTTTTTGTTTCACTATTCAAACGGCTTTTTTTCAACTCATAATTTGTTGCAATGAAATCTGAGAAGGTGTATGGAAAATTAAATTTTAAAAACTAGATAAGAGTGTAAGCTATCAATTGTTCCCATGGCTGTGTGAGGATTTCCACAAATTTTGTAACTACTCTTACCATAGCACCCGTTGTACTGCCTCTGGTGAACTGAAAATGAATAGGGTTCATCTGTGAGATGTGCTGAACAATATTCAATCATAAAATGAGTGACTTGTTGCACTCCGGAGGCTGTATCAAAATTATGACTTGTTGCACTCCAGAGGCTGTATCCGGTAACAAGAAGACATGTAACGAAAAGTGGCTTTACTCAATTTCGTTTTTCAAAATTCCAAATTTTTCTGGTGCAAATCAATACTTTTCTCGCATATTAGATAGGGTTGGGCGGAAAAGTAATATGTGCAATGCGATACGACGTATTACTACCCTACGAGATTCTCCATTCTGATTATTCAGAGGCTTACGCGGTATTGTCAGTGCATGTCAAATAGTTATGTTCACCTAGTAAAGTCAAACGCGTGCTTTTTAAAAACTCGTCGGTTACGTCCTATTGCAAATAAGCCATCGATATATAGAAAGAAAAAGCCGTGTGTCATAAATGCCTGTCCTTCTGATATATTATTATTTTGGTATCTCAAAAGAGAACTGAGTTATCATTGTCAAGTGAACCACACAAAAACACTTCAGGAAAAGAATACTTCCTACTTAGGGCTGCTACATTGTCACTTCATGGCTTTCACTAATTCATGAATATCAAACTACTAACAAACTAATATTCCTACCATCTAGATAATCCATTCTCCATTTAAATAACCTTTCTGTTCCCAATTGAAATTTAGAATCGTTGGATATTGAAAATGTTCAATTTTATACTCCCAACTACAACCATTTTCTTATGTACAAACAAGAGAATCTTTGGAATGGAACAAGATGAATCAGAGTATTTTGCATATTTCTACAAAGTCCCTCTTCTCTAAAATTTGATGGAAAATTCTTATTGATTTTGGACTGAATATAAAAAGTTGTCAGGGCTAATCTCACTATAATCCAGCCGACAATCTTAATCTGCTTCTATCTCACATTACTAGTGTCGTTATTAGCTGACTTCTAATATGATTCGTGTGTTATTTTCTGTTTAGGTCGCCGATAGAAAAGAAAGTAAAAGAGTATGTTAAAATAATAAGATGGAAAGATGTCAACTATTGGGCTATAAAAGACGCTGCTGAAAAGTCTCATAAAAATTTACATAAATTCATGAAAGAATTTCAAGGAGTTTTGGAGCAACCAGCTTCTCCTTGTCTCCATAATATAAGTACCGAAAGTAGTTCTCAAACTGTTGGTATTTGGGATAAAGCACAGATAATATATTATACAACACTATATTTGGAACTTGATAAGTATTTAATTGCTTCTTCATTATTTGAGGTAAGTTAATGTTCTAATAATATTTTGAAAAATCAAGCACCAGATTAGATAATCTTCTTCCATATAAACTGACACGTGATGCCTGTATATACGAAACTTTAAAACCTATTTCAGAACGATAATTTATTCTGGTCCCTACGTATTAAAATTTTTAATTAATAACAAGACGTTACTGATCATGTGTGAATTATTTTTTGTAGGAAACAAAATCACCTAAGAAATTTATAAACAAATTAATAAGCAATTTACATAAACAAACTATCAAAACACGGAGATATTCCAAAGAAATTATTGAAGCAACACCATATCCAGAATTAGTGCGGATATTAGATAACTTTGTTACAGAAGTAATTGAATCAAGTAATCGTCTTCAACATTTAGAGGTAAGATTTCAGATGTGCGGAGCTCACATGTATTATAAAATTAGTACAAACCTTTCTAGATCATGACTGAGTTATTTGATTTTATGACAAATTATTCGTACCCATAATTTCAAACCATACGTAATATAATTCCTAGTTGAATTTCCAGAAGAACTAAGTAGGAGCTGTTTTATACTGGATCAACATATCAAATATATATCTAAATATACTTTGACATATGATACTTCCACTTCAAATGTTGATCGTGTCCAGCTTCAAGAATTTTACAAACCATAGATATAGAAAATGGGCTGAACATTCTGTAATCAGGTGTGTAGTGAATACAGAAGTACGAGAGAGATAAAGCGAATGTGAGGACAGTAGTTGCCTCTTTCTGGTATTCTTATTGGTCTACATAACTGGCCTTTGTTATTACAGGCTTGCAGAAAAGAGGCAAGTATTAGCAGCACAATCACTTTGTCTTTTTCTAGAAAGTGTTACTTTTGTGAGGATAACTTTCAGTCTCTATGTCTATGATACAATCTCACATAAATAAAATCAAAGAATAGACATATGGAAGGGAAGGAAAAATTGATACGAATATAGTTATTTTTTATGTCATAAAACACCTCACACTAACTTCACAAAATAAATATGTTGTGAATAGATAACAAAACTGAAACTAATATGGGCACCTTGCCGACTCAGTCTATCTAACAACCAATAAAAAATCTGGTATAGCTTTCAAAGTTCTGCAGACACACTCAAATATTGAAAAATGGCCAAGCAAATGGGAAATCAAGATAAATAAAAATTGTCATATGACGGCCAATGTTCATACCATATCGAATATATGGGAGTGGAACTAATGCCCAATCTCACGGTATATCACATGACGATCTTGTAATATCAGTTCACGCACAACATCGATGTTTTTTGACACAATAGCCGATTTTGCTCGATCTTCACGAAATTCATCCTGTAGCAAAGTGCGACAACGATTGAATTCTGAAAACCAGCGAAACATGGTGGTGCTTCATCATCAAAAGTCGAAACGAGTTGATCGACACACTGCTGTTGGTTTAATCCACGAAAAAAAATGTTTACGATTAAATTCCATTTTTTGACCAAAATGAATATTTCAAGTATCTGTAACAATGCAAATAGCACTGTATGACAATACGTTCTGACTATGTTCACAATTAAAAATGTTAGATTTGACCTATTCACATCGTTGTTGTCGTATCTCAAAACTTAAGTAGCCCAATGGTCTGCTTGAATATTTCTACACTTATCTGAAAGAAAATTTTGATCATGAATAATCTATTCATTTTTAGTAATGTCGATTACTCATGTCAATTAAAAGCTTTCCCCCTTTTTTCTGGGTTAGTATGATGATATTGAGTGCAAACAGTTGTGTATTGTTATTATAGTATATGCTGCTTTGCGAATATCTTGCATATGAGGTCAGGAAGATTATCTCTGATTTTTGTCCCACCAAAATGATCTGTCTCTTTTAGAATATTTCTTTTTAATTATAAATAATATACTGTTAAAGTTTCAGCGTGCCTCAACTACATTTTTTTGAATTTCACACAAAATAATTTTGCAAACATTTGGCAAAGTTTTAGTCCCAACTAAATGATCTGGCTCATTGATTTTTTTTACTATCTAAATGTCAAATTTAAAGGTATACAAATTTGGAAAAGCCTCAAGGATATTTTTTACAAAAAAAAGAGTATTTAAAAATATAAGGGTTGATTTAGACCCCCTACCCTCCAGCTAGGTCTATGGTTCTGTGTTTGGGTATTATATGAAAAATATTGGACAAGTTTTCAACGGCCTCAAATACCTACCCAAAATTGTCTACCAGCTCTCTGACTATATAATTTATTATCTACATTGATTTTCTTCAACACTGGTTTTGTAGCATTTTTTAACCTGAATATGAAAGAATTTAAATGTATTCTTAGCCATATCTAATTTATAGTATAATAACACCATTGTTAAAATCCCCTTTTCGTACAAACATACATTTCCTATAAGTAATTAGAGGAGTCCACCACGTTTTGTAAAGATTTCGATTTATTTATTTTTAGATTGATACAACTCTGCCAAAAGAAAAACAAAAATCTCAAGCGAAGAATATTCTTCAACAAAAACACAGAGCTCTGGCAACATTATTTAAAAATCTCTCCAAAATGGGTTTGTCTTTTAAGAGAGGAATAATAGATAGCAAGGTTAAAGATCCTACTTCTGACTTTGTTATAAAACCTATTGACTTAGGAAGTCAATTTAGTCATAAAAGCTATGGGTAAGTACAAAAGGCTGTTTTGGTAACTATATTATCAAATGTTGAAAGTAGTAAATGGTCCATAAGCAATTAGAATGAATATTTCCCTCACGTGTAAAAAATCCCATAAGAGGAGTGCAATTATCGATTTATTACAGCGGTAACTGTACTGTAGAAACCGAAAGAGCACTGCCATAATTGCATTGTTTACGTATCCACGGTAATCCCATTGTGAATCCATGATAATTAAAAATAAAATCAGTTTGACAAGTAAAGTCAAAAAATATTTTTAAGAATGTCTCGTTTCGGATGTGATTCATTAGGAATTATAGAAAATAAAGTGATGGTAAGCAAACCAAATAACACTAAACACAACAGACAATACGTGTGGCGACAGTTTATGAGCTTTTGTGCTGAAAAAAAATATACATTGGATGAAACAACACAAATCAACGTTAATGTACCGGTATCTGCATTGTCTAATCAGAACACAAAGAGTTATTACAATTGTGTATTTCATTGCAATTCCTGCAACGTTTAGTTTAGGTTTACTTTTAAAAAAATCGTTTTATTATATATCTCCGTTCTTTCTATTAAAAATAGTTATGAAAAAGTCGTATTTTTGGGTCTTTTTATTTTGTTTGTGCCTAACAGCATGTTTTAAAATGGATATTTTGTATTAAAAAAAGAAATAGGAATTTAATATTTAAACCAATATTTGTATTCGGGAAATATTCCCCCGAATTACACTCGTGCATCAAAATAACCAGATAATATTGCATTCGAGCGTGTTGTCTTGGAAAAAGTGCATTCGGTCATTTTCATCGGCGTCGGCTCTTTCTCCAAAATATGAAAATGAACTCATGCAGTTTTTAGACAACACGCTGTCATGTAAAATTATCGGTATTTTTGATGCACTTGTGCAATTACTTCCGAGAAGAGAATGTCAAATAATAGATTTGTTTACCAAAGTTGAGTAGTAATTTTGGTTGATTTATTTAAATCTTATTTTTAGTTTAAAAAACTGGCATCAAGAACATCAGGTTTAAGTCTTGGTTCTTTTCTGTGAAAGCATTATGGAAAATATATTTTTGTTGCTCGTTATACATTTGTACACACATCCCCAAAAATGCTGGTCCTCCTTGTAAACATCTATTTGAAGAATCCATCCATTGACCGAGCAAGAATAAAGGCCTGCCATCCAGAAGCTTTGTTTAATTGGCAATTATTTAGTCTGAATATGCCGCAGACTTCGGCGAGATTCACAGTATTTCTTATCAAGAAAACTGACAGTGTTGCACAAAAGCCACTAGTCAATCCAAAGTAGTACGCACGTTTCGCTGCTACGCCCCCGATTTGTTTAAAGTACCTAAGAATAAAAATCGCCCGCGTCCCTGCCCTAACCCGCTATTTCTCTTCTGTCGGCGTTCGTCGTTTCATTTGTTTAAAGAACTGGTGTTTAGGCGTTGGCCAGACTAGGGAAGGTGGTGATATTTTCGGACTGAACGCCTAATATAATGACGATCGAACTTCAGATAAGTTCTTTTTATCGCTTAATTATATTTTGGCGTTCAGGCCTCAATATCACCTTAAATTTTCTATGTAGTTGTTTAAAGTTATCCTAAACTCCAATTGATTCAAGAACTCAATATAATCAGTTTTATGAGAAATATTTTTATTAAGAAAACTAAACGAAAGCCCAAGAAATGCTAAAAATTAGAACAATGTATAGATTAACTAATTGATAGAACTGTTTGGAGATATTGTTCTGACAGTAATGGTCGATTGTAAAAGCGAGCAAACGTTTGTGAGTCTTTGTTCCATCCAGCTGTTTTCCTTATTGATTCTACTGATAGGCCCTGTCTTAATGATGCTAAATTAGCGGCGTGTCTCAAAGAGTGGGCAGTAAAAATTCCTACGTCGATGCTTGCTGCCCTTATGGTGTTTTTGATCCATCGGCTTATCGTTTGCTTGGAAGCCGGACCATATTGTTTTTTTAACTTCGAGGAAAACGAATCGGAGTTTAGTTTTCGTAGCTCTTTGGTTGCTTCCAAGTATTTATGGATTTGTGTGGCAATGCATAAACTCGGCTTGTCCCTACAGAAGGGAAGCTTAAGATGTGGTTGTTTTCGGTTGGGCCATAATAATGTCTTGGTCAAATTCGGGATCAATATTGTTACCCCCTCTTCAGAGAATCTGATATTGGAGCATTTCATTAGCGATAGGGTTTGGAGACTCTGACCTGTGGTTACTTTCTCCGATAATATTTTTCGGGTTGTGTCGGGTAATTCCTCCAAGTAGGACAATACTTGCTGATAGGCTTCCAAGTTACTTCGTATTTTGGTTTTGGGGTCTCGTTTTTGGTAAAGCGGATACCATAGTTGAGAACATCATGCTGGAACCACCAGGATGTCTACTGTTTTGTCTGTGATGACTTGTTGTAGGCAACGAAGGATTAGTGTGAATGGTGGTAATGCATAGAAGGTATGGTATTACCAATTTAAGGTAAGACAATCTACTGCCTCTGCATGAGGATCTCTAAACCGATACACATAGTAATTGCATTTATGGTTTACTCTAATAAATGGGTAGTTCCTATTTTCATTCTTATGGTGAAGCAGCGATTAACTCAGCCGATGTTGCTGACTTATCCCACCGCTGTCACCAGTGTAATGATTTGGGTCGGTTTTATCTCTCTGGTTTTCTTTTTCTCTGGTTGTAGTGACCGGAAGGGCCCTACTCTATACTCCTATCCTAGAAAACGTTGCAGCGTGCTGTCACCAGTGCCTTACGGAACAAAATTTAGAACCAGGAATCTCCCGGTGGGTTACCTCGAGGGAGGTTTTTTTGTTTTCCTGGCACGAGCGATCAAGGTCTTCGTGGGGCCTCTTGGGCTTATACAATGTTCCAAGCCTGAGTTCGAAATGCAGGTCGAGTCAGCCCGTTCTATTTGCTGGTACTAGGGTAAGGGCTGTGGTTAAAGGAAATAATCTGGAAGGTCAAGTATGTACAAGTATATATTACAAAAAGATAGTAGTGAGTCATACATAACAACAAAGTTTTGAAATATAATAAAATATAATAACTAGGCTATCTCATGAATTTTTGGATGTCCTATATAATACAAGATAACAAAATATCGAGCAGGACTTTTGGAATTAAATCAGAATAAAATACGGTATTCTATACACTATAGTAATTCATATATAACAATAGAATTTTTAAGTCGAATAAAATAATTATGATTCCCGTGAAATTGGATATCCTGTACAATATAGTAAATAATAAAAAAATCTTTGGCAATATGTGGTTATCCTGTACAACAATAAGGTAATAAAATATCGGACGAGACTTTTTCAATCAGAATAAATACGATACCCTGTACACCTATAGTAAATCACATATATATATATATATATATATATATATTACCAAAATTTTGGGATCGAAAATAATTATGAATCTCGTGAAATTGAACAACCATGTACAATATAGTAAAAAAAATCTGTATCAACCAAATTTTTGGATTAGAATAAAATAATTATGATTCTCGTGAAATTGGAAAACCTATATAATATAGTAAAAAAAATCTATATCAGCAAAATTTAGATTAATTATGATATCTCGGGTATGTGGATATCCTGTACAATAATAAGGTAATAAAATATCGGACGAGACTTTTCTTTTTGGAATTAAATCAGAATGAATATGATACCCTGTACAATATAATATCCTTGCACAAATACATAAAACAAATATATAGGGAGATGATCCTCGAACATACGATATCTCCTATAAATTTTAGACTAGAATTGGAAGGTGAGGGGTGCAGATGTAAATAGTACACTCAATATGACCGAAAATATGGGTTTCCTTACCTTTTGGGACACCCAGTTAAGTCAAAAAAAATATGATAAAACAGGTCAATACAGTATATAAAAATTAATTATACGTTAAAAACTTACGTTTTGGAATATCACAAATCACAACTACACAATATTACTGTTGACGGTAAAGGGGCCATCCGTACTTAGACTGGCCACTTAGGGAGAGTTACTGTCTCTCCCTCTAGATTCAAAAATTCCTGTTATTTATTCTAACATTACCTCGTTTATGCCCTCGTGTGAAGGTTAATTTTATATTTCATTATTTCGATTTGTAACGTATTGATTAGATTTATTGATAAACAAAGCATGACAAAACCATCAGCTGTGGTGTTTATTAACCTTGTTAATTATAACAAAGTTGTTTGTATCAATTTCTTTCCTGGAGGTCAACATTTATTAATTATTTCGAATTAAGAAAAATTTGTCTATATAGGGCGTTCTTTAAATTTCCTATGTCATATCTCGTGTTTATTACATTACTGAATATACGAGCAAGTCTATCTCTGGTGGTCCAAACTTCTGGAAATGTCTGTTTCCGGACGAGGCATTCGTGATGTCTGATCCGCCTGCCAATTATAATTGGATGAGATGTAAGAGGCGATTACACCACTGCCAAATCTCTCTTAGGGGTAGTGGATTCTTCCCAATTTGTTCAAATAGGCCATTGCTGTTGTGTTATAAGAATATTAGAGTTTGTGTAATTTCGGGCGTAATACTTGAGTCCTAAGGAAATAGCTTGAAGTTCAAGTACGTTTATGTGTTTTTCCTTATCCATATCGGTCCACCATCCGAGTGCATTTTCGTCATTGCAGTATGCACCCCACCCAGAGAGGCTTACGTCCGTCCAGATTTCCAGTTCAATTTTATCAGACTGTAAATCATTGTAAGCATCACTAATGTTTTATTTTCACCATACGAGGTTTTGGTGGACATAATCTGGAATAGTCTTCTGCACTGTAGTTAGAGTTACTAACCTGCAGGGCTAGAAATTTGGCTCCTTCTAGTGTCTTTGTATAAAGCCGCCCATATTTTACGTTCCGATAAAATTAGCAAATCTCCTAATCTCACAAGTTTTTTGTGTTAACGAAGAAATTAGCTTTCTTCAGGATACGATTTCTTTTCTTTTTTGATAGTTCTAATGCCATTTTTTGTGTGCTGAATATGAAACCAAAGAATGTGCACCTGGTACTCGGACATAGAGAACTCTTGTCATAGTAGTTAATAATTAAGCCTAAGAATGCTAATAGGGATTTGATTGTTTCAATGTTTTTGGAACGTTCTTTTAACGATTTACCTATTACCAAAAAAATCATCAAGGTAATTTATACATGAGATGCCATTAGAAAAAAGGTGTGCTGCGAGTGGTAAAATTTTTGAATCAATCTTGCTGCCGTCCATCTTGAAGTGTGGTGCATCCACAAATGAATTTATTCTTTTATCTTTAGTCTCTTTTGCCGTTAGATTTATCCGTAAGAAATATTTTCGAAATAAATTGGCCTGTACAATAGCGCCGATTTTTACTAGGTGCGTAATTGCTAACTTAATTTGTTCCCTTTCTTTTGTGGAGAAAGTTGATGGCCGAGGAGTATATCTTTGGCGTGGTTTTTAAAAAAATGGTATTTGGTATCCGCTTAACCAATCACGATAAAGTGAATTGTGAGTGATACTACACCACTGTACATAAAAGAATTTTAAACAACACTTACCTTTGAGATATTTAGCGTTTTCTTCACTTGTCCCTGCTGTTTCAGTCTCCCATCTGAACATTCGAGGAACGCCCTCTCTGGAACCCTGTCGTCCCCGTACAACGAGCCGGGCGTGTGGAGTTTAAATATATGTTTTGCGCGCTAGGAAGTCGGCCTCCCCCCTCTTGTTTTACAGTTCGACTTATTGATGATTGCGGTTGAGTTGCACGCGGGTCCCTGCTCATACTTGCTACATTCTTTGTTGATTTAACGTTTTCAGCGAGGTTATCCCCGAATAACAAATCCGAGGGTAGAAATTTTGAAATTTTTCTAGCAAGTCTTTGGTGTTTTTGTTAAGAAGAGGAAGGATGCAATTCCTTCTCGAAATAGTCACTCCATGGAAGAGATTAGCAAGTATATTTCCAGCATTGGAAAGGTATTGTAACAAATTTTCTTTGACTGCTGGGGAAATATTTTCTAAATCGGTCAGCGTGATGCTGATACCTTGACCTAGGGCGCAAATACCTTTGCCTAATTGGCTTAGGACTTCTTTCTGCGAGCCATCTCTAAGTATGTTATTTTTACCTAAAATCGACATGATTTCAGGGTACAACAACGGAGGGGTAGGTTCGTGGGAACCGGATATGTATTGAGGAAGGGTGGTGCATTCATCCCTAGATAATCCCTTCAATAAGTTTATTTTGCTATCCTGGAATTAGAGCTTCATGTAATGAATCAGTCGTTTTTGCGGGCTCATTGGAGTTTTCACCAATAATTTGTAAAACATCTTCAGGAAGTTCTACATATTGATGCTATTTATAATTATTGTTTCAGATATAAAGAAGAGAAGATTTTGTTGTTTTGGGAATCTAGTGAAAAATATTATGTAAAATCATTAATGAGATTAGATGTTTTGGAAACTGCTTTGAATAGCCCAGCCAAGGAACTTGGTATACAGAATATGGAAAGGTTGAGAGGCTTTGGTCAAGAGGCACTGGTAAGTCTGTGACGGATTTTTAAAATGGATTCATAAATTCAGTATACATATTATTTTTTACTCAAAAATTATTAATTTACAAATGGGCTGAGCATTATAAGAGGACGTTCTCATAATACGGTCTTGGTAATATTAGCATTAACTAGTTAGACAACAAATATTCTGCAGCTCGTGCTGAAGTTTCTTTTGATATAAGAAAAATAAAAATCAATTATTATGAATTTTGAAATGAAACTAACTAACAATATAATGATGAAATTTCTAAAAAATTGGCAATTATTTTGATATTATGAAATATCATCGTCAGAATGACAGATGTTACATTTCATGTGATGCCTTCCTAATGTTTAAAAGTAGAGAACTCCCTAGATTGATCTGTGAATTGAAAACTTTATATTGTGGGAATAGGAAAATATATCCAGGATATCCCCGTAGGGCTAATAATATCTAAGCTTTAATATTTGTAATATCATATCTTCCTCTTTTTTCTATTCAAATATATTAAGTCTATAACAAAGTAGGCCACTTCTTGGTCTAGCCAAAAATAATTATTTAGTAATATCTAAACAATTGTCAATTTTTCATTTAAAGAAGTAATATGAGTAGATTCTACACAGTAAGGGTCGAAACAGTAAATTTAATTATTATAAACATATTAAATAATATTTTTCATATTTAAGGATTGTTATTGTTTGTTGTTATACTTTTCTCACAGGTTAAAAGGTTGAATTAAGTATAAAATTGTTGAAATTTCAGCAGCATATATTTTTAGTTGTCAGCTCTGACATTGCAGTTGTCAAAATTTTTATTTACATGGTTACCGGGTAACAAGTCATGATATAGAACAATGATAAAATCGTCAGTGGAAACTGGCCTTACTAATGGTAACATACGTTATTTAATATGTTCATGCAATAACATATAATTTCGTTGTTAAAGATTGGAATATTTTCTCCCCAAAATTCCTCCTATGAATTAAAAATTCACTTGAAAATTCGATTTCCCTGATCTTATTTTACGCAGTTAAATGAAAGTTTGAAAAGTTTGTTGTAAACACATTTGAAATATTCTAGGAATGTTTAATTTCGTGCGTCTACAGCCATTCCAAACAGATTTTGACAGTTATAGTCAAATTGTCTTCATTTCTACTAGTGACCTACCTTAAACCATATGTCCGACAAATCTTTGCAATCTCTGTTGTATTTACCAGTATTTTTACGTAAAATATACTTTACTGGCATATAAATCAACAGCCACTACAGTTAAAGTCCAATTTTGCTATAACAGTCGATTTTAGAAAATTCAGTTATTAATAATTTTTTAAGATCTGTCTAATTTGAATGCGACGACCGATCCAAAGTCTCAATTGCAGCTCTAGATGTTGGCGTTCTACATTTGGATTAAGACCTCTGAACACTCGTAGTTTTTGAAATTTTCGGTATCTAAAATACTTTTTTAAGTTGCAAGAAACAGTTTCGTTTAAAAAGTATCTTAGATTCTATTTACTTTTTGCCAAAAAATGGTGAACTAAGATACAGTAATTTAGATACTTCAAATTAGCTAAGTTACTCTGAAGTAACTGAGTTACTTTTTTCTGACTGCTCTGCATATAATCACTATGTTTCAAAAGCCTGTCTTGCGATCTGGGCCTTATAATCTTAATATTATACTTGATTTGAAATAGTGTGTACTATCCATACTTCAGGAATGAAAAAGACATTTTTTAATGAAAACGAGTTTACTGTTTTCCTAAATATTTTCAGATTAATGTAAAAAAAAATTCTATGCCAATTAAGATACCTCCAAGATATTTTGAATGTATTAACTGCTTCGGGTGGCAAAAAAAGTCGAAAAGACTTTGATTCTTAGATAATTCTGAGTGAGCACTTTTTAGTAATTGTTTGTATTCGATTCACAGCTTATAGTAAATTTGATATTTGAGAGATTCAAATAGGTATGTGTCTGAACCGATGGGCGATGACAGTGATGTACGATCCTTTTTCGTTTGCTTTTTTCCTCATTTGTGGCTCAAAGTGTACATACAGGCAACCATTTCTCTTTTGGAAGATCACCTCTACAATGTTCCTGATGACTCGCCAATCCAACTGGTTGCTCTCTAACGTAGGCATTGCTAGTTTCATAAACTCACCGGCCACTGTCGGGCTTGCCGACTGCGGTTGGCCGTCCGTAGATAGAAGACTCTACAATTCATAAACCTGCCGTTGTGCGCAGTGCCGCTAGGTATTTAAATAAACATATTTCAAAATTTCCGTTTCTTATTATTTGTATCGACATTTATTTAAAATACATCCAATTAAAACATCGGCACTTCTCTTCAGCACAAGAACAAATAAATTATGAAAAAAATCCTAATCCTAATATTCCAGAGAGGTAAACAAAACAATCAACATGTGATTACTATCATGTGACCAGTGAAACCAAATTTGATTGGCTTTTCCTATTTGCTACGAGAACTCTACGAACGGCAAAATATAAAATTGGTTTGTGTTACAATGGCACGAATGGTGAATATAACGGCGAACGGCATAGCGCCGGAATTTCTGAAAGCTCTTACGTATTTCAATGATTTTAACTGGGAGAGAATGGTGAACGCAGACGGTAACGGTGAGCGGAACGTCAAGTTTATGAATCGGCCTTAACTGGTTGCTCTCTATCCTAGGCATTGCCAGTTTCTTCACGTTGGATTCCAATACATGAGCTCGAAGGCATCGTAGCGCTTCCCACGCATCGTGGTAGGTGGATCGATCTTGAAATTAATTTTTGGTTGCCAAGTTGAAGACGTACCGCGAATTGTGTTTGAGTCTCAGTGTCTTGCCAGGAGCTGGAATTTGATCTTCAAGTTTTTCTAATTGCCCAAACTTCTTTCGAAAGACGATTGCTAACCCTCACGCGTGTTTGTTACTGGCGGAGAGGTTGTGCAACAGTAAATACTCTTCCAGGAGCGTGAACAAATCGTGTCGTCGTTGTTATGTAGTGACTTCCCGGTATCTCCATATGCGCCCATAAATTCCGTCCATAGAGATACTGGCAAAAGTGTTCCACTGACTTCACTACCGCCAAAAGTTCTTTTCTCGTGACGCAGTAGTTTGATTCTGGTTTAGAGAGGACTTTACTGAAATATCCCAGCATTCTTGTCATCATTGGATCTGTGAGAGCACTCCTCCAATTCCTACGTTGCTTGCATCAGTGCCAAGAATAAAGTATCCCTCTGGCAATGGATATCGGCGCTGTGGTTAAATATATCTTCAATGCTTCAAAAACAATTTAACAGTCTTCGTTCCATTGGAAAGCTCTTGTTTCTTCTGTGAGTGGAGTTAGGGGCTTGGAAATATCTCCAAACTTCATGATAAATCTTCGATAATATGTGCAAAGTCCAAGGAAACGCCTAATTTTATGTTTGTCGGTTGGTTGCGGCCATTGCTGAATGGAATCAATTTTCTCTGGATCCACCGCCACTTCTTTATTGCTCACTATATGACCCAGATAGTTGACTCGGTTTTGGAATAGTTGACATTTCTTTGAGTTTAACATGAGCTGGGCAACTTGAAGTCATTTGAATATATCTTCCAAATTCTTCAGGTGTTCATCAAATGTCTTCCCACTACTACGATGTCGTCCAAATAGACCAGGTATATCTTCCAAGATAACCCTCTCAAGCCATTTTCCATTTCACAGCCTAAATGGCATGACGTTGAATTGCCATTCCAGATCCGGTGGTAAAAACAGTCTTATCTTTGTCTTCTGGGTTTATTTCTACTTGCCAATAACCAGACTTCACGTCCAAGGTGAAAAACAGTTTTCTGCCGATCAAAGTGTCTAGCGTATTGTCTATTAGAGGCAGAGGATAGCTATCTTTCTTCGTCACGTTGTTTAGCTGACGATAGTCCACGCAAAATCTCGTAGTTCCATCCTTTTTCTTGACGAGCACTACTGGAGACACCCATGGACTAGTAGATGGTTCTATTACTTTTTCTTCTGCCATCTCTCGAATTATTCTTTCATCTTCCTCTCTCTTCGCTCGTGGTAGTCTTCAAACTGATTGCCTAGTTTGCTTGGCATTACCAGTATCGTTTTTGTGTTTGACGGCTGATGTTCTACCAGTCTTCCCTCCTTTTGGTACGAATATGTCTCGATACTGCAAGATAAATTCTCTCATTTTCCTTTTCTCAGCTCGATTCAAGGATTGACCAGCTACTGATAACATCTGTTCGAATCTGCCATTAGAATTGTCAATTGTCGTTCATTGACGAACTATAGAAGTCACTGGTACGCAGGATCCAATCTTGGCTTCCTTTTTGACGGTAATTGGGTAATCGTTCACGTTTATCACACGTACTGGGATCTCCTTCGCCGACGTAACTAATCCTTTTCCAATTAGTACTCCTCCGCCAACCTCTTCGTTGTGGTTCCATGGCGACATCATAAACGGTGTACCTTTCTCCATGATTCCCTGTAGTCGCGCTAATAACATGGTTTTGCTTCGTTCATGTAGAAAGGTATCTTCCTGTACAGCTGCCAAGATCGTGTCGCCTTCATATGGATGAAGGAGTACCTCTTCGGAATCTACTTTAACGACTCTGTTTCTAAAGTCCAATTGGAAACCATTCATTACGTCAATTCCCAGAATCACGTATTCTTCTATGTCAGCTACGATTACCGTATGCGTGATTTTTTCTGTACCAATTCCCAATTGGATTTGTGTCTCCCCATGAACGTTGGCACTCTCACCTATGGTAGTCCACAGTCGCAGTCTCGTTGGTAGAAGCTTCTTCTTGGAGTTTATTATTTCTGGCCGTATAATGGTTCTAGTTGCTTAAGTGTTTACCAGCAGAGTATATTTCTTGCCATTTACTTCGCCATCCACATATACACTGTCGTTGCGAAATTTGAGAGAAGCTAACAGTATGAGAAGGTCTTTGGAACTATCCTGAGTAGGTGCTGCCCCTCATAGCCGACCCGTTATAGTTTTCCTGTGACTGGGATTCTTGGTTTGCAGGAGTCCTGGGCCGCTTACACGAACTGCGTACATGCCCTAACTCGCTACAACTCCATCGTCTTATCTTTTTCGGCTTCTTGTCTATCAAGCTCTTTATCAGATTGACGATCTGGTCAAATCTGTCTTCGTGACCTTCTTGGATGGTTCTAACTTTTTTATATTCCGAAGCTTTCGTTGCTGCTCCGTATTCAAGAGCAGCAGTCAATGTATCGACCAATGTTTTGGGATGGGCTAGACGAAGCGTCCTCTGCATATCGGGGTCACGGAAGCCATCAATAAAGGCTTGGATGCCCAGACATTCCATCATGTTTTCTGGTGCTGATGGATAAGCAAATCGAACTAGTTGGACAATATCCACTTCATATTCTTGAAGGGTTTAGTCACGTTTCAGCCTTCGGGTCTTCAGCTGTGGTTGGTACAAGTATTCTAGATGTTCGTGTCCATATCGCATGTCTAACTTCTTCTTCAACTGCTCGTTCATCCGTTTCTTCAAGCGGTATCGTCTGAAGTAATCTAAGGCATCTTTCCGGAGTGCGATGGTTAAGTTCACTGTCTTGTTTATATCGGACCAATTATCACCTCTAGCGGCTGCTTCAAACTCTTTTACATAACAGGTCCGCGACGTCTTTCCGTCGAACGTTTGGACTTTGACTCGGGCAAAATTGCCAATGTCTTCTATCTTAGGATGTGTTTCTGGCTTGCATGGTTTTATTCCATCGTTTTCATTTTATTCTCAATATCATATTTTAGAAGCGAAATTTTTTATTGATAAGATATCGGCAGAAATCTTGTCCATGTTAGCAGGAATATCATTCATTCTTCATAGCAGAAATATGGTCCTTCATAGTTGAAATCTTTTCGTCCATATTTGCAAAAATTTTGTACATGTTAGCAGAAATATCGCTTTTCATAGTGGTAATCTTCTCGTCCATATTTGCATAAATTGACAAGATTAAGGTGGAAGCCTCGTCTTTGAATAAAAATGATTTTGGGTCCAAGCCGTCATTTTCCAGTGTCATTTTGAGTCTTTGTACTAATTCACTCTTCTTCCCAGACGTTTCCAACTCGCAATTTTCCAATTCTGCTTTTAATTCTGTCACTTTCAGTTCACTTAAGTCTCTTAACCATTTATTTATATTACCCCATTACCTGACATCAATGTAATGTTTGTCTTATTTATTTAAATAGTTTTTGTAACGACGGGTGGGATAAATTTATACACACGGTATGCTTACTTACTTATTTTATTTATACACTTAACTAGTATGTATACTTAATTTATGTACATACTTAATTTCTAATTTATATTAAATACACTGTTCACTCCTTAACTGCTCTGCTATGAAATCAAACTCTAGACTGACTGCGGCTCGTAGGTAGCCGCTTATAAATTAAAACGTTTTTCTAGAACCTTTGGATTCCTGAAATTTCTCGATTGCAGCTCCCAACAAACAATCGGCTTTCTTGGAATGTCTCTATAAAAACAATCACACAAAAAACGTAGTCCTTCTCAGAAATCCGTGCGCACCGGACAAAATTTTAACTTTATATATCGAACTAGAACAGGGTCGGCTTCAATATGCAATTTCGTAACAATACCTTAATCTCAGATAGCAATCTTGCAATACTAATATTACCAATTCCAAAAATATTAATAGCAACCCATTCTCAGGTCCCATTTTATTTTTATTAACTCCAATAACATATTTTTGCACACGATGATTTTGGACTGTTATGTGCTGCTCGTTTTTGGCAGTTATTTACACTGATCTAATTTTTAATTTTTAGACTGCTGTTCAGAAACAAAAACAGACGCTTGTCGATAGTAGCCGAATATATTATTATTTGAGAAGTTACTTCAAGCAAATTAAAGAATTTTGTGATGGTCATGAATATTTGCCATCCTTTATGGTAGATAAAATTATAGATTTGCTAAAATACATCACCAAAATTATAAATCAGTATCAAATAATACTAAATACATGTCCAGAAGAAACAAGTTTCAATTCAGAAAATTTGGAAATTCACATTCTCAAAAGCAGTTTGGAGAAACGAATAATCTACAAGAGAGATGAAATGTGGTCAATAGCCGAAAGCCGAATTATACTTATTAAAAAAACTTGCGATGAACTCATTTCACAGTTTTTGCATTTAAACTCCGTATTACCCAGCACAGAATACGAAGTTTTAAAAACAAAGTACGTACCAGTGCCAAAATTAAATCAGGTCAATATTTATTTAATGGATGTAAAAGAATGTGTTACAGATTTAGGGCGAATATTTGGTCATATTGAAATGACTAAAACGTTAAATTCGATACAAAAGGAGATCGACACCGTTATAAAAGACATAAGTGAATCAAATAATTTTGATAATTACTTTGAAACCGATGTTAGTTATAATTTTGACAACGAAATCGAAAGTTTTAGTAATAAAATCGTAGATATTCTCAAGAAATTACGAAAAAAGCACAAAACTGACGTGAGTAAATCACGAGTAGATGAATCAAATGAAGATGAATTAAAAGATGAACATCTTAACAAACTTTTAATAGATAATCTGTCTAATGATGTTCTGGATTTAGATATGAAAACAGTACTTGAACAGGCTCATAGAATTGTAAGTTGTTTAACGACTTCTCCTTTAGAAACACTAGAAAGCAGAAAATCACTGACAAATGAAGTGTTACCAATAATGGAGCAGACGATTCTCTTATACCAATATTTCGTCACCCAACAAGTGTCAGCTTATAGGATGAGTTGCAAGATGGCGTCCATCTTATTGAACATCTTCATAGAATTGGCTTCAAAAGTAAGTACCTAGTACATTTATATACATTTCGTTTAGGAAACTATTAGAACTAAGGTCCTGTTATGGTTATACCCTTGATTATATATAACGCTACGCTCTAGTTATTCAACGAAGAGTAATTCAGGGAGTTGGCTCACAGAGGGGGTTTTGGTTTTGAAGTGCCCATTCATAAATTCAGTTCAAATTTTACTATGAATACGTTTCGCGCGATTCAAGAAAGCCAGACAAAGATGATATTATGTCAAATAAAAGATGCAATTAGGGTAATTGACCGTGAAAGGGGATTCGGTTTTGTGACTTCGAGCTGGTGAGATCGTTCGACCTTGAAGCAGAATACAGGTATTTACTAACCAACCTCTGTTTTTATACCTATGTACCTACTTTTTATACCTATGTACCTACTTTTTATGGTTTTTATTTCAAGAGAACTGTTCAATAAACAAAATTAATTATTTACAAAAAATAAAATAACTAGGGTTACTTTTATTTTAATTCCTTTTTCTGATTGTTAAGTTAGTAATTAAGTAGTGACATTTAGTAATAAGCTAGAATTAGGTAAAGGGGTCTTCATGGGTGAATTAATCGGGGGGACCTGATCTCCCTAAAAAAGGGGGACAATGATTTAAATTCAATAAATATAGAACAAAATATACATATGGAGGATACTTCTTCCTCCCAAAATAATGATAATAATAATGCTGTTGCTGATAAGATTGACTGGTCAAAAGAAGAATCAATTTCAGATATAAGTCAAACTAAAACAAAGCTGGAATACACATATTTAGATAAAGGTCCATTTGAAGTCTACATTGAATCTAAGACAGATAACAAAAATGTAGGTAATTGGAGTTACTTAACTATAGCGAGGGAAATTTTTCAGTTAAAAATTGGATAACTTAAAAAAATCATAAAAAGGCAGGAATAGAATAAGTGCGGAATTTAAAGACTATAAATCTGCTAATAATTTTATGCAAAAAAACTCCCTATGGGGAAAATTTTTGAGCTTTTCATTCCGTTTAAAAATATCACTTGAAAAGGTATAGTAAAATATATTAATAAAAGTTTCGATGACAGTATGCTAAAGGAATTCTCACAAACAAACACCAATAGTAAAATTTTACAAGCAAAAATATTTTTCGGAAACCAAAAAAAAAACAAATGAACATTGTAACGTTTTCATTTTCTCTATATTTTCCTGGCGTAACAATAATTTCTTCGAACGGTGTAGAATATCGTTCCATATGACCAATAAACATAAAAAAAATTAGGAACAATATATCTCTAGACGCCGAAAAGGTTTGTTATGCCTCAATCTTGATTTTCAATTCAACAAAGTGACAATTGAATGTACAGTTTTAATATCGCCTCTTGAAAAAGGTGCGATGCGTACACAATAGTTTTTAGTATGGCATTCGAAAAAAAAAGGTACTTTTTACGAAATTATGAGTAGACAGCGTAATTTGTACATTTTGTCACAACCTAAGTACCCGGCCTTGGGACTCTGCTCAGGTAGTGAATTCGGCCTTAGTTACACTATTTTTTATTACCTCAATTGGGATAAGGTGAATCAACAAACAAAATTTCGGGACAAATGGATTTATTTGACACACTATAATAAATTTACAAAAACAGTATATTCTCAATACAAATACGAATAAATATCAGTTATATAGTATAAAAATGTCCAACTCAATATTTTATATATACCAAAAATAAGTTAGGGACTTATCTTGGGAAGACTCGGGACGTACAGCTCGCAGCAGTAGTCGAGGGGTCTTGAGCCGTGGTTAACTGGACTGTAGAATGATGTGGTCCGGTGAGTGGATCTCGTAGAGGTCGGTACAGGTCTGTAGAGGTCGGTACAGTAAGGTCTGTAGACGGCCTTAAAGTATAGTCTGTAGACGGTCCTTAAGGCTGCAGAGCAGCGAAGAAAATTAAAAATCACACACAAAATGATATTATTAAAAAGGAGAATGCTGAATAACTTCTCAGCGAAGAAATGAACCAGCCGATTCCTTGAATCGTAGTTTTAAATAGACATTTAATGATGGTAAAAACTATCACCGATACGTTCCTAATATTCGAAATAAAAGGATTTGGAATTAGAGGTGGGAGTAGCCGACGAATAAGTAACGCTCCAAAATAATTGATGAAAATAGTAACATGTCTCAGCGACATGTTACAATTTACGGCCCGATTCTTTTTATATGGTTTGTTATATGGCTTTTTTTAGAACTAATTTTACAGTTATTTTTCGGAAAAAAGTTAAAAAAAAAGGCTGTCTGAAAATGGCTAGATTTACCGAATTAGTTCATAGACCAAAATTTGCTTAAAACTGTATTTTCTACAAGATGTGCTACATTTGAAAGATCCTGCCATCGAAAAAATTCTTGAGTACAGCGCCATCTACATATTGACATATTTCAAGTAAATTTATATCCAAACCAGAAGCTCTTTTAGCGCTCTACAAATTAGCTTTTACAGAATTAACATATCTTTATTACTTTCCAAAATATCCGGCCTGGGAGTTTTTATAGAAATACCCTGTAGATATTTGATTTTGTTTTTATAGTTGGTAATTGAAACCTATATGTTTTGTTCATTTTGAACATATTTCTCATATGCAATTTATTAGATAACCATGCTTCAGTTTGTATGGTTAGCTCTACTACTCCACCAGCTGGTAGTTATTGGCTTTGTACGGTTTCATATGTTTTTGTTAATTAAATATAGATAGATATAGTTTATAGACGCATCGGTATCTGTGACCTTTTAGCGTCTTTGCTCTATGTGATAGTATATGGGTGTTTTCTTATTTTAAATTAACATGTATAAGTTGGTATCTTTTAAGCATCCTAGTAGTGATTTTAAGTGTTTTCCTGAGAAAAGTAATTTGATATTCGTGGGTAGATTATATCTGATTCTATATGGTGTATATTTCCTGCAATGCATAATTATATGTTTAGTGGTAGTTGTAGTGTTACAAGTCTCACATATTGGCGGTTCTCCCGCTGATAGTAAATATTCATGAGTTAACTTTGTGTGTCCAATTCTTAGTCTTGTGAGGATTATGTTATCTTTTCTTGGTAGATTAAGTATTTGCCTTTTGTTGAAGTGGGTGTCTTTGATTTCGTAGAGTTTATTGACTCCTTCTTGAAGATCCCATTCTAACTGAGTTAGGTTCTTAGTTAGTTAGTTGAATGATTGTTCATATCTTTTAGGTTTATTATATTTATCACGTTTGTGGTATGTATTTGTTCAGTCGCCAGGAAGTCCGCCCTATCATTGCCTTTAATGCCTATATACCTGGGTTGTATGCTTTAATAGAGCCAAGAGAGTTCATGGAGTCCGTTGCTATCAGTCATTTGCGATAATCAGTAGTTGTGATGAAATATATTGCTTTATGTATTGCAAATAGTTCTGCTGTAAGTATTTCAGTTGATTTATGGAGGCTCAAACTGTTTTCCGTGGTTTTTGTGTGATATGCGGCGCCTATTTTTCCATTCGATTTGAAGCCGTCTGTGTATATAATTTGATGTTCATTATAGTTTTTTGTAATCAGGTGAAACTTTTGTTTGATCAGTATTTGAGGTGTGGAATTTTTTATGTGTATTGGCAGCTACTTATTTATTTGTATGTTAGAGGTATTCCATGGTGGGAAATTGTACAGGCTGTAGTCATAAGATGGGGGGTATTCCAAGTTAAGTCTGTGTTGAATTTCTTTATATCAGTAATTTGCTCCAGGTTTGTATTTTCTGTTTAATGGTTTTATATTTGGATAAGGGATATTACAAAATTTGTACAATTTCTTTTGCGACAAAAATGAACTCTGGTTGACTTGTTTGATGAACATTCTAGATTGTTTTTGTTTGCCCATCCCTCTAATAGATTTACGCAGATTTGTACATAATGTCTGCTTACTTCTGGGTCAGAATCTGAATGATGAATAAGTAGATCATCTGCATAAAGTATGTAATTGATATTAGGTGGCATGACATTTTTTATATTGTTACTTGCAATTATGAAGAGGGTTTGACTCAAGACAGAGCCTTGAGGTACTCCTGAGTTTTGACAAAGTATGTCTCATGTTTTGTTTTTTATTGTATCTGAAAGACTCTCTCTGTGAGTAAGTTGAGTATAAAGTTAACCATTGATCCCACCATGTTAAATTTATCGAGCGCATTTACTATACTTTTCCTGTTTATTGTGTCGAAGGCTTTATTCAAGTTCAGGAAGAGTGCGTATTGTAAATCAATTTCAAAGTCTATTAGATGATCGTTAGTTGAGTATTCTTTTCTAAAGCCTGCTTGTTCCGGGATAAGGAGATTATGCTTCTGTAGGTACCAAGTTAGTCTGTTGTTGATGATCTTTTCCATTAGTTTACATAGATGATTAGTGAATGCTATTGGCCTTTCTGAATATTGGTTTTCCTGGTTTGTGGACAGGAGTGAGTGTTGATAATTTCCATGCACTGGGGATTTGGCCGTTTTCCCATATTTTATTGTATAATTGGAGTAAGCTATGTATTTAATTTTCAGGTTATTTTTTTATCATAGATATCCTATGTTGTCTGGTCCAGGGGCTGTGTCTTTTTTGTTCTTCAAGGCGTAGGTTAGTTCATTTATTGTGATTGGCAGGTTCTATGACATATTTGCCACTTGTATTTGCTTTTTTTGTGTCAATATGGGGGCTAGGATATTGGTTGTATATTTTAGAGGATTGATTGGCGAATATCTGAGTTATATGCTCTCTCATAGATCCATACATTGTTCTCTATGAGGCGTGCCTTTTAATTTGTTGCTTTTGTCCCATATGTCTTTTGAGGTGGTGTTAGAGTTTATAGAATAAGTGAAATTGTTCCAGGAAGACAATTTCGCCTCTTTTATTATTCTTTTCGCTTTTGCTCTGGACTATATGAAATTGGAGTTAGTTGGTTGACGCTTAAACATGTTTAATGCGCTTTTTCTTTCCTTTATGGCCTTTCCACAGTCTTCATTCCACCATGGCACAGGAGATTTGTTTGAATGATTTTGAATTCAGGTGTCTTATTTTCATATGCTTCAATGATAATAATAATATTTGCAGCTTCATAAGGTCGATTTTGGGAGCCGTATACTGTAGTTTAAAATTTTCCCAGTCTGTTTTTTTTTGGGATTTAATCTAATACATGGATTTATGGAGTTTTCCCATAGTAATTTTTCTAGGAGGATCGGTAATTATCGCTCCCATGTGTATCATCTAGAGTGCTCTATTGATATTTCTTATATTTTCATGGGTTTCGGTCAGAAATAAAATCACTTGCTTATAGTGGTAACGTTTCGGTCTATTTTATTTAAACCATTTTCAAACCTTTTTATTGATTATGCCTCCGTAGAGGCTCTATTGATAGTTTGTTGAGAGAATTTGGGTACATAGTGTAATGTCTAGACATGAAAGTGAGGACGTAGAGGAAGATAGATAGGTGGCAGAGCCATCGTTAAATATATAAAAAATTTCATTTTCGAGTAGATTTTATATAATTCGGCCGCGTTGGTCTGTACGAGTTGAAACCCATACAGTGTTGTGGGCGTTCAAATATCTGTTCAGGATGAATGGTGACGGTAACTAATGTATTATATTTGTGATGTCATTTGTGTTGGTTTTAGCTGATGGAGGAATGTAGACTGTACAGATAGTAGTTTCTATATTTCCGATGATGGTGACTGCAAGAGCCCCTAAGTTGGTGTTGAAGTTCATCTTTTTATAGGAATAATTTTCTTTTATGAGTAGAGCTACTCAGCCAGAGACTCTGATGAAGTCGGCGCGGTCTCTTCTCTCTATGTTGCAATCTGGATAAGGTAATATCAGGTTGATTGGTCTGTATGAAGTGACTTCCTGGTGCTGTTTCACTGGTTTTCTGATGAGGATTATTTCTGATTTTTTAATTTCCTTGGGCCAGTAGTGTATTCTGAATATGGCGTTGATAGCAGACTGAGTATGGCATTAAATATGTATTTCAACATTACTAAAGCTTTAATGGGTAGTTCTTTTAGCATTATCGTATCTAATCCAACCCTGGTGTCTTTTTATTTTTTAAGAGTTTAATTTTTTCTTTTTTTTGGGCTTGAGAGTTTTATTGATGTTTGTCTCTCTACTAGATTATTGAGTGGAGTATTAATTATTGGATTGTTTTGTATAGAGAAGTTATTGTTTGGAGTGAAAACATTCTTCAAATGTTGAGCAAAGAGATTGGCTTTTTCTTTACTGCTTCTAGCCCATGTGTTTGTTTGACCATTTCTTAGAATAGAAGTCGATGGTATTGGTTTTCTTGAATATTTGATTGTTTTGCAGATGGAATAATCGCATCGGTTGAGGTTTTTTAAGTGTTGGGAGTAGCTATTGTGTGGCTCTTTAATTTTTTGTTTGAGTACATTACTTACATGATTGAACTCTCTTTTATCATTTGGGGTATGACTCCGCTGCCATTTTTCTCTAGTATTTATTGTTCTGACTAGGGGATAGATATTTTTGCCGCTTCTTGTATTGGTTTGATTAGTCTATTCGTCGCATCTTCTTGTCCTCAGGATCTTTTATTCGTTTTTTCAGGTTTATGTTATGTTGAATTTCATCTCTATACTTATTCCAGTCTGTCTTATCGTTGCATAATTTGAGCTGTTGTTGGACATTTATTGGGGGTGTGATTGGAGTCTGAACTTAAGAAAGGTCGTAGCTGGGTATTACATCAGTATAAGTTGAAGCTATGCCTTTGGTTGTGAACAAATCTAGCTGGTCAGGTAATTTGTTGGGGTCGCTAAGGCCAGTACGTCGGGGTACCTGTTGAAATGAACGAGTATTTTTTCTCTTATAAAAGGCTTGCTAGTTCTCTACCTTTTGTGGTGGTGATGCTTGAGCCACATAGTGGGTTTTTGCAGGTACAGTCACCTCCTGCTATAAACTTTGGTCCTAGTATTTGAAAGAGACTTAGAAGTCTTGTTTTTTAGGTTGTGGCGTGGTGGACAGTATACTTGGGCATTTCGTAATGTTTAATTGTCGATTTTATTAATATTGCTGTGCCAGCATATGCGGTGTTGTCCGGATGGTTGGTGTAGTACAGGTTGTAGTTATGTATTTTGAAGAAAGATTGATCAGTGAAATGTGTTTCACTCACAGTCTGCCACGAGTTTCCGTTATAGCATTCTGTTTCATCTTCGTAGGCGATTGTGTGGACTATATTCGATGTGTTTTGGGTAATCAGTTGGCTGTAATGTCCTTGATTTGGCAGAGCATAATTAGTATTTGTTGGAAACATCGATGTTTGTGGGGATTGTCTGGTATGTGTGTCCGAACTCATTCGCTTTGTAACCTTTTACTTGCTCAATATTATTACCAGGTCACAGAAATTAGCCTGTCTAGATTGACAGTTTATTGCTAGCGGCTAGTACTGTGGAGTTCACTTACGTGCTAAGCAAGTGATCAGCACATCAAATTTATTTAGGTGTGAAAGGGCGCCAAGTAGATTTGCCGCTAATTTTATGTAAGTTCCCCCCTAAAAATCTACTAAAAAGGAATGAAATAAAAGACAAACCCACTTCCAGTTACTCGTACGTATATTGAACCTTCTGTACAAAAAGAGTAAAGGCGTCTACAAAATTTTGAATAGTAGTTTTCAGTGGTCTACCCGGGTAATGTTGAAAAGTTTCATTGCAAAAATGATTCGTGAAAACTGAATAAAAAGCACTAATTCTGAAGATACCCCCTTGCTAAACCCACGAACAAAATATAATTGACATTATTGCATACGCACAATTTCTTTTATCAGTTAATAACCAAGTATAAATATTATATAGTCAGAATTGAGAAAATAAAAAGCTTACTTAAGCTTACAACGATAGGTACGACAAGGCGTTGGATCCAATGCGCAAGCCAAGGTATAAATATTAAAAATGAAAAAAAAATATGGGAAGTACTAAACAGCGTAGTGAACAAATTACGGATCAATTCCAACTGTACAATGTATCAAAGTAGCATCTAAAGTTATACAACGATAATATCATTGTCAGAAACACATTAATACGCTATGACCTATAGCAACACCCCAAAATTAAGTGTCTATAATTTATAAATACAGTAAAAAAAACGATAAAAGGTCACCCAGCTCGGTCCAATTGAAGCTGAGCTGTTCGTATTCCTAGTTGGTGTTCGATGTGTGCCTCTCCCAAAAGTCCGTGTAGTTGATCGTTACACCAGATTAAAATTATGTGGTGGAAATCCAATAGCCATGAATAAAAACCCTAGGGGGAACAAATTCGTATAAGATTCTATACCATACCAAAATGTATCAACAGCCCCCCGTAGTAATAAAATCAACAAACTAAAATTTCTGTTAAATGCAACTTGTACATGGATTTAGCTTTATAGAGGTCATGAAGCACAAATTTTGCTTTAACCCCAGTTATAATAAAATGAAATAATGAAAAAAATAAATGATCGAAATATATAGATAACCCTAGACATATTGTATACACCTCGTACAATAACTTTTATTTATCTTAATACGGATCAATTCTATTTTCTAAAAATAAAGTAATAATAATTTTTACGAGAAGAAATAAACAATAGTCGATATAAATTAAATAATGGATATACTTTCGCAATCTATTTTTATTTTATTGACCACTGCCCGAAAAAAATCACAATCCGCAGTTGTTAACCAGTCCTCAAAAGTTATGAAAATTACTAGCTATATAAACACAACCGTCTAAACAACAGCTTTCAATATCCCAATAATAATTGTGCAAACTATCTCTTAGTGCATTTTAACTAAACTAAAAAAATTACTGATAAATATCACTATGCTTCTATCATACAAGGCAGATAAGCAAAAACCATTTAATATATTTTTGACAAAAAAATATAAATCATTCCCCATAATATTTTTTTGGTTAACAAACAATATAATATAAACTTACCTTTTAACTTGTAAAAGGGTTATTCTTTAAACGGCCAAAGACATTCTAGGTGACCATCTATATAATATAACTAACTCTGTTGATATATTTCGTCAATAAAAATTTGGTATTTTCGTCAAAATCGGTAATTCAAAACTTCTTCGTCGCAAAACCTAGTCTGAACCCATCAAATCCATCACATCAACAACGTTCAGAACTACAGGTAACGCCGTAAGAATAAAACAGTGAAAGTTATTTTTTTTCTTTCCGCAAAAAAAACATTTCTTGTGATGTAAAAAAATACGTTAGACGCCAATACTTACCAAGTAGTGTTAAGAAAATCCTCAAAGAGATGTGGAAAAAGCCAACTCAAAACAACATCAAATCTCAAAAACTGCAACAAGGCTTAAATTTTCCACTTTCATATGGTCGGAAAAATATATCCCCGTAATGGGATGTCTCAAAGACACATTTCATAAATTCCGAACCACTCAACCACTACCAAGGAAAGTCGACGTCGCAAAAGGACGAAAATATTTCGAACTATTCCCGATTAGACAAAAATCCCTTCCAAGTCAAGTTGAAAATGTTGCTATCTCCGTCAGTTTCACTATGAAAACGAAATCTAAATTATTTAGTACTAACAACAAAACAATTCTTCCAGTTCCTTATCGCGCGCAAAAAGTACGAAACGAATAATACCAAAAAATTGATTTATACGTTGCTACCAAAATTAACAATAATGTGTAATAGAATTTATACGGCCATGAGCGTATCATATGGGGCAGTTGGACCTATTTACACAAAATGTGTTAATGTCAAATAAAAACGTTACAGCTTTTTCACGGCACTTGTTTATCTTTTAGATTCGAAAACAAAAAAACATGTCTTGATCCTTCGACAATCAAGTGACTACTACTGTTATTGTTCTGTAGGAACTTTATCCTCAAATTTTGTCAGGTCTGCTGGCTACCTTAAGTCTTTTCCGATTTCTTTTTTCCGTTAGGGTGTTAGATTAAAATATTGGTGTGCATTTTAACCTCTGATGATACTTCTGGTTTTCGTATTTTCTGTTTATTTTCGTCAAAGTCTATTTTGTTTCAGTTTATATGTTCCCTCCAGTTGATCTTAGTCACTAGCTGAATTATCAAATATTTGATACAGGATGTTGATGGAATCTCTGTATTATTAATACATAATGTGCGTAATTTTCCTTTCTTAAGTGTGAATGTTAGTTGAGAATTACTTTTAATTTCAATCGTTCATTTTTTAGTTAATTCTTTTATGTGTAAGAGGTGGTCTTGCTTGTTTGCAAAGCAATTATTGAGTACTCAAGTCATACTTAATTACACGTACTTGTGCAATGAAATCCGACTCCGCTTTGATATTTTTTTTGGCCATTATCCTTTTTTTACACATACTGCACAATACTATACACTACATCACTTATTGTAAGCATGACAAAAAATGAGGGAATTATTTAACAAAAATGAAAACTTCATTTAAATGAAAACAAACCAATCGATATTTCAAATGTCCATTTGAAATAAGATAGATCCATAACATATATTTTAACAATCTTGTCTACACACTGGCTAACAATTGAATTTCATTCAAGGGCTCCTCAAAGTATTAGTGTGGGGCTCTATACGAGATTCGATAACTATGGTTATTCACAGTAGATATTACAATTAATTTGATTTAGTCTTGAGTAATATCCTTTTTACAATCTCATCTTTACATATTTTCTACCATGCCATGCTTCCTTTTTTTCTTATTGGAAGTACTCATTTCCAGATCGTTGGACCATCTATTGGTATCCACATTCTGAAGACCCCATACTACTTGTTTTCTTTTAAATTCCTTGCACTTAGTTGACAAAAGACTAACATCTAATAAAGATTTATTTAATTAATTTTCAAGGGTTTTTGTATACCTCCCGAATTTTCCGATGAACTGGACAAAGAAGGTATTAGTAAACCATCAGATGGTCTTGGTTTAGGAGAAGGTCAAGGAGAAAGAGATGTTTCAGATAAAATAGAATCTGAAGATCAGTTAGACGACGCACAACCTGCAGGAAAAGAAAAGGATACTGAAGAGGATAATGACTGTAAAGAAGAAGAACAAGGGATAGAAATGAGCGAAGATTTTGATAGCAAACTTCAGGTATGTAATATCATATTTATTAATTCCAAATAATTGTATATACTTAAATTTACTAGGATAAAGAAAAGAAAGAAGATGATAGCGAAAGCGATTCTGGGGACTCAGATGCCGAAGAGCAAATGGGTGAAACTGATAAAGGAGCTGATCAACAAAATACAGAAACATTTGGAGATGAAAACGACCAAGAAGTTGGAGAAGAAGAAGGTAAATATAATTACTTACTTTGCATTATAAACTCTAAGAAATGTGTAAATTATTTTGCTATTAATTTACACAGGTAGCGACGAAAAAGAAGAAAAGGGCGATAAAGGCGAGAAAGAAGGCGAAGAACAATTAGGCGCAAAGGAAGATAAAACGTCGAAAAATGACGAAGATGAACCACAAGGAAAAGATGAAAAGGAAAAGAGTAAAAAAGAAATAAATGAAATGGAAGAGCCTGAATACGACGATCAACAGATTGACCCGCATCACGGTCAACAACAAGAGTTACCTGAGCCAGAACCTATGGATTTACCCGAGGATATGCAGCTAGATGATGGAGAAGCGAATAACGAGGATGATCAAAATCAAGAAGATAATCCTTTTGACATTGATACTAAGAAAACCGAAGACAAACCTGAAGACAAACCAGATGAATATGCAGAAGAAATAAAAGATGATGAGTCTAAGAGAGATGAGGAGAAAGAATTTAGCAGCGATGATGAAGACATTGAAGGAGCTGATAATAAAGACGCCGAGGAAGATAAGGGAGATGATAACAATGAAAACACTGAAAAATACGAGGAATCGGAGAAACTTCCACAGGAAGATGAAACTAATGAGGAAAATGGAGACGAATCAGCTTTAGATCAAACTCGGAGTAATCAGGAAAATATTGAGGCGATGGAAGTTGATGACGCTCAAGCAGTTGATAAGGTAAAACTTTTTTCATAACATACCATATACTTGGAATTCGTTTTTTCACATTTATTTTTCTTTATTCAGTTCATTTGCAACTTTACAATCACCTTCAGTAATTGAATAAGAGAACGGTTTAATTACTACGGTAGCTTAGGTCACATACACCCAAAATGTTTTATTTGATGTTCTTGTGTGATGAATCCATAGATAGATAGATTTCACTGAGGTGGCTTGTGGCCTATTCCACTGCGACCTTTTCAGATCTCTTGTGGCACTCTAAATCTAGAGATTACATTCTCCAGCCTTGGTCTATCAGCTTAGAGACTGAATCTTTCATATAGTTCCGTGCCAGAGGCTTTAACATGCCCAGTACCGAGTACCACATGTTTGTTAAACTGTCATAGTGACATAGAATGTGCTCCGCAGTTTCTTCCTCTGATTGACAGAATCGACATAAGGATTCCTCTGTTAACGTTATCAATTTAAGATGCCCATTGACCTTACAATACCCTGTTAACTGACCCACAACAGTTTTGACCGTTTTCCTGTCTTTACTTATCAGACCTGTCTTTACGTATCAGACCTGTCGTGAATTTTGGCGTTTGTTCTAACATAAACGGTTTCGCTTGTCTTTGGCCTGGTGATTTACTCCGCCATAACATAGAAGTATACTCCACCCATTTTTTGTGGCTGCTTTTGTTACTGATTTTGCAACACCGTAGAAGGGTTCCGGTCCAACGAATGGTATTGACGCAGCTTGCTTAGCCATTTAGTCTGCGTTTTTGTTGCCCTTGTGCCCCGGTACCCAGGACACTGTGACTTTACTACGGTCACCCAGCGTGTTTAGAACACACACACACACACACAATCCCATAGTAGTTTAGAATTGATCTCTACAGAATCGAGTCCCTTTAGCGCTGTTTGACTGTCTGTGAAGATAGCAATGGAAAGATATGTTCCTTCCTGCCTTTTGATTTCTTCTATACAGTAGTGAACGCCGCCATTTCCGCCTGGAAAATTGTGGCATCTTTTGTTAGGCTTACTGGGAAAGCTATCCCTTGTTTTAGTCCCACTACTCCTGCTCCTATGCTTTCCGATGTCTTTGAGATGTCCCTGTACCATGTAGCTTTCGCCTGTATAGGTACACCTCCTTTCCAGTCTACCCTACGTGGTATAGTTACTTAGAATTTATTATTAGAGCCATATCGTGTGACCCTCGACTCCGCGATGAGTCCATACAATGTGATCTGATTAACGATTTGGATGCTGAATAAATGCATAATTCAGTTTCAATAAAAATTTGAACAATTCATCACACACAAAAATACTCGTCATGGTTACAGAGTTACATTTTCGCATCTTATCATTCTGAATATTCACATGAAAAGTGTCTTTTATGCAATATTCGTGTGATATCGAAAGTTGTATTTGTGCATTTGTATTTCTCTGTGGAATTCTGGGAATAATGTTAAAATTATTTTGACGGATATACAGGGTTATTCATTACTAATTGTAAATAATTTAACAGTATGAGTTATAGGGTGTTTTGTTTAAAAATGTAAAAACGATTTGTGATCAGTACTTTAAAACTGTTTTACGTATCCATTTCATATTTGGCAGAAAGTGTGGACACTATACACCCTACTAAATTATGTTTCTTGCTACTACCAGAGGCGTACGATAGAGGCAAGAAATTTTAGCACAATTTTTCGATTGTCCTATACTTTTTACATAAATACTATACTGTTTCCTCATAACGATAAAGTCAATATTGCATGAGATATTTCAAGTTAAACCTGAAACTGCACAATTTTTTTAATTTTGATGTGTAATAACCATGGTCGATATCTTGGGTCAGTGGATTACATTTAATACGCAAATAAAACTTTATTAATAATAAAGATATTGAAATTTATTGACAAAAATAGAATAGATTTAACTTTAAATTAATATCGAATGATTTTAAAATATTTTAAAACAAATGAACTGATATTTGTGGTATTTGATGAATACTTTTTCAATATTTGTATACTTGGCTCTTTAAATTAATTGTTTTGATCTAGTGGGGTACTGTCATTGCTTGATCTAGTGGGGTGATATATGTCATTGCTGTTAGTTGCTAATGTCACTTGAAATTGTGATTGTTCTAAAATTTAGAGTTATTAAGTGAAAATTCCTCGACACAACAATTTTACTAATCTTGAAAAGCGAGACATGCTTTGTGTTTATGTAAACGAAAATTATTCCTGTGTTACTACTACTCGCAGATATCAACAAATGTATCTAAACCGAGTTCAACCCAATCGGCAAACTTTCAGCAATATGTTTCGTCGATTAGGAGAAACTGGACAATTTAGGCGTAACAGTCGTATGGGACGACCAAAAATAATAACTGTGGATCAGAAAGATGATATTAATAATAATAATAATAATCGTCTTTATTAATATACATACAAAAATTATAAACTATAATATATGAGATGCAAGGCGAAGTTCAACCTTTACTGCGTAAAAAACGCTGTAAAACTTGCTCCTCCACTTAACCTTGTATACCTACTACACATACATAATATATACCACAACACAAATTGTATTATATTAAATTAGTACTTTGATGCGTAAGGCTATCAACTCCTCCTCCAATTCTGAACCCAATTAATTCTGATGATCAAACAAGTATATATCGGAATAGACTCTTTGAATTTTTTAAAATGCTGATATTTGATTTCCATTGGAAGTCCGTTCTAAACAAAGCCAATTTGATATCTAAAAGAAATTTCCAATTTAAAGGGAGGTGTAGTAATTACCCCTTTATTTCGAATATTAATGTTATGAACGTCCGTCCCGAAGGAGATTTTTCTATATAAGTATGATGGCTTCTGTGTCATAATTAGTTTATTATAAAGACACGCAGAATGTAACATTCGTTTATTGTCCACATTCAACCACTGTATTACTTTTAACTTGTTAGAAATAGTACGTCGTTTACGTACGCCAGATATTAACCGAATGCAGGAGTTTTGCATATTTTGAATTTTCTTTTTATATTGCACACTTAAGTGTGGACCATATAGAATGTCAGCATAATTAAATAATGATAAAATTAATACTTGAAACGGTAAAAAATGTCGGACACCATAAATTGTTTTTAATGCTATGAATGCTTTCTGGAGGTTATTACTTCCAAGTTTTTAGCTTCCTTGACCATTATTAAATTCTCATTATTTATTGTCACATTAATATCGCGAACTTTCTGACGATTAGATTTAGACCCAAATAAAAGGATTCTTGACTTATTAGAATTAATATTGAGTCAATGGTCTTTAGCCGCAGCCACAAAGGCGTCTAGCTCATGATTAATTATAGTACAAGCATCTACCGCTGAATCAGGCGGAAAAGTATAATAGAGTTGCGTATCGTCAGCATATAGGGACCCAATATTGACCCCTGTGGTACTCCTGACAGAAGCGGCAGCAACTGTGAAATTGACCCATCAAGAGAGAGAGATAGAGAACAGGGTCTCTATCTCTTAAGTAATTATTCAATAATAAACGAGAACTTCCTGAAAAACCTATAGAGTGTAAAGTATTATCAATCAAACCATAATCAATAGTATCAAATACTCTGCTAAAATCCAGCAGGACAAGCACAGTACATTTACCATCAACAGCTTTGACAATATCATCAACAATGTGAAGAAGAGCCGTTGTACAGCTGTGTCCGTTTCTGAAGCCAGATTGAATCGTCGGTAACAATGAATTTTTTTCCAAATGTTCCTTAATTTGTGTTTCCACGGCTCTTTCGATTACTTTAGACAAAGTCGGTAATATACTCATTGGTCGAAGATCTTTAAAAATTCTTTAGGATTGTTAACTTTAGGTAGCACCCGCACAACGGCCCTCTTCCAAACTGAAGGAATAACACTTTCAATAAGACAGAAGTTTACAATATGTGTGATGTAGGGTACTACATGTGGACGACAAAGTTTTATCATATTGATAGTTAGTTGGTCCGAACCCACCGCATTCGTTCCAATTCCGCAAATTGTTTGGTATACAAAAAATTCATTAACTTCTGTAAAGCGAAAATCCGAGGCAACTCAGCTACTATTTCTATAAAAATTCAGTATCTCACTACTTGTATTAGATCTAAGAATAGAATCAATAAAATATCGATTTATATTATTAGCATTTTTAAATTATCCGGTAGTTCTGCTTTCTTATCCGTTAAAACCTTGTGCGCTCTTAATGTTTTCCACATTTCTTTTTTATTACATTTATTAATATAATGTGCAAAGTACGCCTTTTTTCACGAATAACTGCTTTATTAACGTAATTACGTAATTCTCTGTATGACGTAAGATGGATATTTAATTTAGTTCTAAATTTCTCCAGAGCACTATCCCTCTCCCGCATCATTTGTTTTATGGAATATGTTAACCGTGGACCTTTGGGTTTGGTCATTCTGGCTGTAACTATAGGAGCATGTCTATCGAATAGTTGGTGTATACAGTTAGTAAAATATGAAACTTTTTCATCGATAGTTTCCTGATCATAAATTCTGAAAAATGCTGTATTAAATAAATCGGCTTGAAATAGTTCATCATCGAAATTATTGAAGTTTCTATATGTATGTATTTTTCGATTTTTCCTATTATCTTGTACCTGTACCTCATAGTAAACGAAAGCTTGATCTGAAAAATCGTGCTGCATAACGCCCCTATCAACTACAGCATCTCCCGAATTATTAAATAGTCTAAAAGAGTGGATAAATTTGCTGTAACTCGAGTTGGAACATCTATTATTTGAAATAAATTTAACGATTCAAGGTACTTTTATTTAAATTACATTTTCAGAATCACTATTTGTTTTTAATTCATCCGTTCATATAATAGTTGTGTTCTTTATTGTTATTACGGATTAAAGTCATATTTGTGTATTAAATGCAATCCACTGGCGCAAAACATCCACATAGTAATTACATATCAAAATTTAAAAAAATTGTGTAGCTTCATGTTTAACTTAAAATATCTTGAGAAATATAGACTTTATTGTTATGAGGAAAGAGTATGTTATTTATGTAAAAAGTATGGGACAATCGAAAAATTGTGCTAAAATTTCTATTCCGCCGGTAGCGTAGAATTTGGAAACGATTAACACATAGAGAAAGTAATAAGAGAGTATTCGTTCCCGTATAAACAGCTGGCATCGCGTCGATCTGAGCGCACCCCTTGCGGGTGGCAGAACTAATTCTTACAGGCGCGATATTTAAATGGTACTTTGGATTATGGGTAGGTAAATGTTACAGTTTGTCTTAAAATAATATATCATATAATTATTTCATTCCAAAATATAACATTATATTTCATTGTTTGTAATGAAATAATTATAATAAACAATTTTTAGACTAATAATTTTGGTAATAAATAATAAAACAGCACACATTTAAATTTTTTATTAACCTGTACATAATATAAAAACAAATTATTAAAAAATTGTTTATAATATATAGGTCTGTTATTTATACATGTTATTATATATACAATATTAACTTAAAGATTCTTATTCTAGTAGTACCTAGTTAATAACAGCGAAATACAAAAAAAATTATTTTTACTAATATTTCTATTAAAAAAATTATTCTAATATCACTTAACAGGGTTCCCACACAATTTTCAGTCATTTTTCCCAGCAATTCCTGAACAAAAAAACATACTTTGTCCTGACACACCTACTAAAAATAGTACATTTTTCAAAAAAATTCTATTGCAGCCTCCACCATTCCCATAGCTTCCCAACTCTCACCTTTTTCAATTGTTTTTATTTCAGAAAACAATAAACTTTACATAACTTGTACATTTAGTTTTTTAAATTAATTAAAAGGACAAAACATGTAAAACTGAGAAAAACCCACAGTTGTATAAATACACAATGCACCCATGAACATAACAAAAACTAAAAGTAAAAAATGGCACACTAGCTTGAATATTAAATAATGTTTTAAATTGTATCACAAAACATGAAAAAATTATCTATATCATTAATTTATCATACAGTTACATATTATTATTAATCACAAAATTACATATTTCGCATTTCCATGAAGGTAGGAACAGGTCTGAAACAAAAAAAAATTAAATGCAGTCCATTGTTACCAAAAAAATATTTTTGTTTGTTAGTCCTCCATCATTATAATATTTTTTAATTGATAAGGGGCACAAACTTTCTCGAGTTGGGGAAAAACGTAGGATTTATGTTCTCGACAAGTGAACCAATAAAAATTTATATGACCTTTTGCAAAGAGTTTTTTCAGTAATATTTTCTACATGACCTAAAAGTGGTAAAAAATGATAAACAATGGCATGCAGAATGGAACGAAATTTTACGACTTCTCTTTGTACATAAATCAGACGTGTCTTATCATCTTTTTCTTTTATGGAAGTGAAAGCATGGTGAACATCTAAAATATCTATCTGCAAATTAGCCTTACATGCTTTGCAATTAAAAATTTTTTAACAGCGAAACAAGAAACATAATTTATTGCCTGACTGTCAAAATTTGAATCATTTAATTCTGTATCTAAAAACCGGAAATCAATATTTTCCAATTCATTAGTAATATTAGAAGTCAATGGTTTTGGTTCATGATGAAAATTTAAAAAAGAATTTAAGTTGTCTAATAAACTACAGTGATCTGCTTCACAATTGGTATTGTAGTTATTGGTAGTAATTAAACTGTTTAAAATTGGCATTTTTAAATCCGTTATAAATTGGTAACAATTTGGAGAAGTATTGGCAGCACTATACTGCCGAATTGCCCCAAACATATTTTCAACTGGGCCCTGATGTAAAGAACGTGCTCTAATAAATTCGAATCCTAATTTCCAACATTCTCTTGTTAACAATTTGACATCCCTAATAGTAGTTAACCAAGAGGTTTTAAAAGGCATTTTGGTTTTTATATCCTTCCCATTTTTCGGTAAAAACTGCCAAGATTTTATTTTTGGTAACATAGAATTCTAAAAAAGCCGATGGTTTGACTTTTTTTAAACACATCATCTAAAAGCTTTACCAGCATCAAAGGTTGATTTCCTACCATTAAGATGTCCTCAATAAATTCGGCAGTATAAATAGCCTCAGATGGTAATTTACCAGGAACAGTAATTAAACTTCCAATGGTAGCAGCCACAGTGTGGCTCATTATTTTTGCATCAAGTGAAACTTTCATTTTAATTTTACTGTTTTTGCGAAGATTAAAAAATGATTCTTCAATTTTATGCAAAGCCTGAATTTTTTTGTTTTATCAATATAAAAAGCATTTTTAATATTTTGTAACTTTGCACACTTATTGTTATCAAAATAAATGTCATAATTAAATAAAACGTTTCTCGAACATTTCAAAAGATGAGAAGGGTCATATAAAGTTATTATTTTCTTTCCATTTACAGAAAAATAAGGACCAGGTTTTTCAACTTTCCAATGTCTACTTAATTGTCTCAAATCTGCTCGATTTGAATTTCCTAGATAGCAAACAGTTGCCATTCCATTTAATCCTACATCTTGTAGTGCTGAAATTACCTCTACAATAATTAATTTCAAATCTTCAGTTTTAACCTGATCCTTAGTAATATAATAAGCCACTGGTAGCTTCCAAGCTTTATGTAATCCATTAATTACAGACACCAGTGTATGAATGACAAGTTGTAACTTTCTGCCTAAATTACTACCAAGATCTATGAATCCTACAATTTTGTCATTAGTCACATCCAAAGTCAATTGTTCTTTTAATGCTATTTTATCAAATAAGAGGACACAATTTTTATCTATCTGCTTCATTTTAACAATCCTTTCTTTAAGCCAATCAAAAATTGCTTTATTAATTCCAGTTTCAAATGGCACTGATCTTAAAAGTGACTATAGATTTACTAGGCAAAGCTTTAAAACGTTTTAAAAAATTATATGCTCGTGGTCCCTTTTTATAAATGGCTAATGAAAGGACCTTATCTGTTATTGACCATGAAGGTTTATGTTTCTTAGAGTTTGCAGTACTACTTTTTAAAAAGTCCATGACTGCTGGATCTAATTTTGATTTAGTTTATAATATTTTAAATTATTTTATTCTATTTTGTTTATGTAAAACAGTTTTGTAGTTCACGCAACTGCAGAGACTCCATGTGCTGGCGGTGGTGAAGAAACGTTGTGCCACTTGCCGTCTATGCATCAAACAGTCTCATATTATTTGTCTATGGATTAACCAATCCTCTTGCTCCAGTCGTACGCCTCTGGTAGTATCCAGAAACGTTTGTTTAACATAATTTAGTAGGGCGTACAGTGTCTATACTTTCTGCTAAATATGAAATGGATACGTAAGACAGTTTTAAAATACTGAGTACAAATTGTTTTTAAATTTTTAAACACGATACCCTGTAACTCAGAAAGTGGCTTCATTTTATTTAGGTGTTTTGGGTCAAATCTTCACAATTTGAAGTCAGGATTCCACTATTAAATTATTTCCAATTAGTAATGAATCACCCTGTATTCTATGAGATAATTGTCTTCATTTTCATTGGAGACTTTACCTGATAGGTTTTTTTTGTAAACCAGGGCGCGTATTCTGTATCGTCTCGTAGAAAGAAATTTCTTTCTATGAGTATAGAGAGGAAATTTCTTTCTATTTCGTGAACCTATTCTATACGATTCTTTCTATATCTATTCGGTAATGCTCGGCTATAGAGAACTGATAATTATTGGATGTAAAAACATTGACCTGTTTTTAGGGGAATTTGGGATATCTTTTGATTAAGTGGGCAACAATAGCAACATTTGTTTGTTTATTTCTCAGGAGGATAATAATAGTTACGAGAATTATTTCATAATTTCATTGTGGGAGTCAATTATTATTATAATTATTATAACTGTTATTATAGTGTGTGGTGTAAATATTATAAACTATAGCATATCATATTATCTGTTCTTAGTTTTCGTTTTTTTAATCTTTATTGCGAGTACATTATAAAGTTTGGAAACAATTCATTTGCTACAAGTGGAAGATGAAGTACGACAAAACCAATTACGTTTAGAGAGAAGAATTTATTAATCCTTAAAATCGCCAATGTTAAATATATTGAACTTCTTAAGAATTGGATTAATGACAAAAATTAAGAAGTTTAGTATTTAATTTAACACAACGTTAAACACAGAAATATTTCACATTTACAGGTAACATCGTAAATTGCCATAAATACGTATTATTTAGGTACCCTTTGCATTTGTTTACGTATTAAATTGCAATAATATTAATAATACGTAATTATCCAAAAATTATTTTTCCAACATATATAAACTTATATATATATATATATATATATATATATATATATATATATATATATAAACCACAAAACACCATAATCATAACATAACCGATATGCACCTTTCCTTTGAAAAAAGTAAACATGCCAACAAAGATAAAGCTAATGATTGTGTGCTAAAAAGAGACAGGGATACTCAAAACATCATATCAAGACCTAAAATGGTATTTCTATAACTTTCTACCGAACGAAGCGTTTTTGACACACGACCAATGCCGAAGTAGCTTACAGAATAAGGTAAAGCGGTATAGAAAATTTATAGAAAGAAATTTCCTTTCTATGACGATACGGAATACGCGCTCTGGTTGAACTTACAATATGCCACTTTTAATGACACAAATCAGTACTCTTCATAACATTCAATTCATTACCTCCCTTAACCTCAAATGACAGAATGGAAAATTACACCAAAAAAACAAATGGATTGGGCCTGTACATATTGTAATTAAAACCCAACTATTCTTCTGTCTGTTTAAGTAAATATCGATGGCAATGACAAAAAATATTTTCATAATTGTAGGCGCAAGCAAACAAGTCTGAAAACCAACAATCAAATCAACCAATCGAGGAACTTCAACAAGATGACAGTCCAGACCAAGAAGGTGCTGGTCAATCTCAGAAGGAGGAAAATAGTTCTGGACACACAGCACAAACTACCGCTCCACTAGAAATGAAGACTTCTAAAGACAATAAAGATGAAGAAGTGCAGAAGAGAAAACAGAAGCCCGGAGAAACTGATTCTCGTAGAAGTTTGGGTGACGTGGATGAACCTGTCAAAAAAAAGTTGAAGACCGTTGATACTAAAAATGAAGAAAACCGAAATGATGATACAGGAGAAAATCCGGAAGAAAATGCTGAAATGTATCAGCATATTAAGGATGCAGAAAAGACTAAAACCCAAGTAAGTACTAACATTTCTATGTTACCAAAATTCAGTTAAAAACATCTTTTCAAAATTTAATTTGTTATTCTTTATATTAGGTCTTGGACGTCGCAACCAAAGAACAAGCAGAAAATCAGAAAAAAGAAACTCAACACGAAGATAATAAAGATGACGAACCGACAAAGTCATCAACAGATCTTCCAGAGGACGAAGCAAATCCTGAAATAATCGACGTAGATGATGCAATAACAGAAAAGCCTGAAATAGTTGGAGAAACAAACGATAGGAAGAATAAGAAACAACAACATCCACAAGGTGAAGTTTTAGAAGAGTTACAAGACATAGACATAGAAGGAGAACTAATCAAAACTTCAACAGTACCACGAAGCTCCGAATCTTCTCACCATACTCAACATTCGACAATACGTGAAACTACAGCAAATAGACTTTCAGCTGACGAAGTGAACAGTCTTCGAATAGATGTTGAAAAACAACTGTCTGGATGGAATGAACCTCCTTCTACTATAGAAGCTGATCAAGCTTGGCAAAAAATATCCTCAGTCACATCTTCATTGGCTCAGGATTTGTCTGAACAGCTCAGACTTGTTTTAGAACCCACTCAAGCTAGTAGACTGAGGGGAGATTTTAGAACTGGTAGAAGAATTAATATGAGAAAAGTGATACCGTATATAGCATCTCAATTCAGAAAAGACAAAATCTGGCTTAGAAGAACCAAACCTTCCAAACGAGAATATCAAATAGTACTTGCGATTGATGATTCTTCTAGTATGGCTGATAACCATTCTAAAGAATTAGCGTTTGAAAGTGTCGCGCTTATTTCAAAAGCTTTAACTCTTCTAGAAAGTGGACAACTGTCAGTTTTAGGATTTGGAGAAAATGTTGAAGTTATACATAAATTAACGGATCAGTTTACTGATAGTAGTGGAATAAAACTATTACAAAAGTTCAAATTCGATCAAAATAAGACGTGTGTGGCTAAATTAGTGGATTTTGCTACAGAAATGTTTAAACAATCTCAGTTACAGTCTAACACGCTTAATGCAAAATTGTTAGTTATAGTAAGTGATGGAAGGGGTGTATTTTCCGAAGGTGAGAGGTTTGTACAACAAGCTGTGCGCAGAGCGAAATTGTCCAACATATTTATGGTATTTGTTATCATAGATAATCCTGAAAATAAGAACTCTGTATTGGACATCAGAATGCCCGTTTTCAAAGATGGTAAACTACAAGAAATTCAAAGTTACATGGATGCCTTTCCTTTTTCTTTTTATATCATTTTGAGAGATATAAATTCTTTACCTAGCGTTTTATCTGACGCTTTAAGACAGTGGTTCGAGATTGTTTCAAATTTAGATAAACAATAGAAAGTACAAGCAAGTAAGAAGTCAAATGAGAAAATTTCGATGTTTTAATGGCCTAGATGATAATTAAAACAGTTTCTCAACATATAATAATCATGTATTCGGAATACTCACGCTAATCTAAATGTCCATATTGGTTTTCAAATTTTGACCAAAACGATTCATTCTTTCATTCCTGAGGTCGTTCCGGACCGAGATACTAAGTTAAGTTTTGATGTTATTAGTTATAAAACAAAAATAAAGGTTCTGTTTGTTTGAATATTTGCTTTTTTTATTCCTATTGTTGAAACGTCCCATTATTTTTTTCAATTACCAAGCCTACATTTTCTTAAAGCTAAAAGATAAAGATAAAAGTTTCAGATAGTGTTCGAATTCTTTGGCTCAAGAAATAACATTTGTTAAAGGAATTGTTTAGGTTCCAAGTTTGTGCTATTGTGAGCATGTATTATGAGAGTGGTTCAAAGTGATGAGAGAGAGAGAGAGAGATAAGCTTTATTGTCATAAATTTTTTTTACAATTTTATGGATAAAACGACATAATTTAAAAATAGATAAAAATAATATAAAAAATACAAAACATAATAGATAAAATACTTAAATTAATAATTATAATACAATGTAGCATCATACATTATACCGAATATTGAACTATGCCAATGTACCTCAAAAGTCTAGGGTAGATTGCAGAATAGTAAGGTCTCTTAAGCAGCGACGCCGTTGTCAATCTCCGGAACCAAGTTTGGTTTGATTAAGTTGATGAAACTTGAATTTCGTTGTATTAAGTTGATGGTGATGAAATTTCCTTATTGGGCTGTAGTTGTGCTCACACCAGATATACCTGCACAACCGATAGTGTTGCAACGCTACCCACAATCATCGGGAGAGAGACTAACAATTTTGTACGGTTCACATGTTGTTAACATTATGCTATGGTTTCTTTTGACTAAATAAAGGTTAAAAACCCAAACGTGAAGTGTTAATAATAACTACGATACATAAAAATGTACCTTCGAGCCGGATATTATCAATAAAACCAGTGAAACTCCGTAATAAACAATATATTGTTAACAACTATAACCTACAAATAAAACCACGTGCTCCAGAAAATCATTAGCCAGTGTGAAGAGATCGACTGAACAAGTCGATACAATATCACGTCGGTCAGACATCAACGCAGCTGGACGACTAGTTCAATTGCATGAACCAAGCAGTTCGACCAAAATCAGAGTGAGTCCATTCCATGTATAACTTCCAATTTATTTATTTCATTTGCGAATTTAAAATAACTCTAGTTGTGCTTGAACCAAATGGCGGAACTTGGCAAACTAATAAAGAGACGAGGTGTAATTAAGGCTCAGTTAACAATTTTCACAAAATCAGTAAATGAATTCACATATATACCTAATTTAAGCCAGCTAGAAATTATAAAGCTAAAAGATAGATTAAAAGATGCCGAAAATTATCTTGACGAATTTAAATTATATCAATTAGAAATAGAGTTACAGGAGGAGGTAAACTTAGAGGAACAATTAACCAAGCGAGAACGATTTGAAAATGCATATTATGATGCAATCTCTGTTGCTAAAACATTTTACAAATTTACAATAACGGTATAAACTTTAATGTAATTTCCAACAAAGCTTGTTATAAAAACGAGGGTATAAAGCTTACGGATATACCACTTCCAAAATTCAGTGGCAATTTTGAAGAATGGTTAGAATTCAGGGACACATATAAAAGCCTCATTCATGACAGCAAAAATTTGAACAACATTCAAAAATTTTATTATTTGCCAGGTGGACTAGGGGGAACAGCAGCTGCGTCTATTTCTAAAATCAAATATACTGCCGATAACTATGAAGTTGCATGTGCCATTGTTTCAAAAATATTCGATAATCCTAAAAAATTAATATATGAACATATTAAATCAATTTTTCTATGGAAAACATACAAACACCGACAGCGGAAAAATTATACAAAATTTAGCCGACGATATTCACACACATTTGGGACCTATTGAACAATTGGGGCAAAACACAACTAATTAGAATCCCTTATTAATTTTTTGGCTAACAAATAAACTAGATACTAGCTCAAATCTAGAATGGGAAAGGGAAAATGAAGATCAAGAGGAATTGCCGAAGTTAGATAAATTCCTACAGTTTTTACAAAAACGTTCCAATTTTCTTAATATGCTAGAATAAAAAAATGCTCTTACTCTAAATAAATCAGATTCGAAATTTAGTAAAGAGGAAAATAAATTCAATAGATAAAGTAGAGTCAGGTAATTAGCTTCAAGTACATATACATGCGCCTATTGTAAAAGAGATCATTCGATATATCGTTGTGCAGAGTTTCTCGGATTAACAATAACACAAAAAAACATTTTGTCAACAAATCAAATCTTTGCTATAACTATTTACGTTCGGATTATTCTGTCAAACAGTGTAAATTGGGGCCTTGCAAAGAGTGTAAATCATAGCACAATACAATTTTGCATGAAAAGAATAAGATGACGGATAACGCGAGCTCAAGTTCCGCAGCACTAAGCAGTGGCGTAGTGGTTCCAGTGGCGGGGCAGATGCTATTATCTACTGCTTGTATACCAATCGCAGACAATTTTAATAATTTTCATAAAGTAAGAGCGTTATTAGACTGCGGTTCTCAAACTTCCTTTATAACGGAAGATCTGCAAAGGCGTTTAAATATTACAGCACAAAAAACTGATCTTTCAATTTTTGGAATTTCAAACAATATTTCGAAAGTGAGCAAATGTGTAAGGTGTCATTTAAATCCACACACACTAAATTTAAAACAGATTGTATTTGTTACATTCTCAAGATATTAGAAGTGCGATGCCAGGTTGCTAAATCAATGCTCGGTCTTGGCCAATTCCACGTGATCTAATGCTAGCAGATCCACAATTCAATATTCCTGGACCAATAGACATGCTTATTAGTGCAGACCTATTTTGGACAATATTAGGCAATGACAAAATTACATTGGGAAAAAATATGCCACATTTAGTTGATAAGGTACTCGGTTGGATTGTATCTGGGCAAATAAGCTCTAACAATTTTAAAGGTGCTTCCTGCAATTTAAGCATCAACCAAGAACTGTTAAATTCAATAGCCAAATTCTGGGAAATCGAGGAGCTCTCTAACACGCGACAACTGTCTCCAGATGAACAATTTTGCGAAGACAACTTTATCAAAAGCACTACCAGAGACGCGAACGGTCGTTTTACAGTCAGTATACCTTCAAAACAACAACCCTATAGTTTAGAAGAGTCTAAGTTGCAAGCACAAAAACATTTTTGTGCACTAGAACTAAAATTTAGAAGAGATACATTACTACACAGCCGCTATACACAATTTATGAACGAGTATAAAGAGCTAGGTCACATGACAATTTGTAACGACAACTAAGGTTCGGATTGCGAATATTTCGTGCCGGATCAGGGAATTTTGCAAGAAGACAGCTTGACCACAAAATTACGGGTAATCTTTGATGCATTGGCACCCTTAAGCAATGGTATATATTTCAACAATATTCAAGTTATCGGACTGGTTTTGCAAGACGATTTACTATTAATAGTTTTAAGATTTCGGAAACATAGCCACGTAATTTCGGCAGACATAGTTAAAATGTGCCGGCAAGTTTTGATGGCACCGGAACAGAGGCATTTACTAACCCTGTGGGCACTAAAGCCACAAAACGCACAAAAATATTCGATATCCTTGGGTTACTAAGCCCGTGCACTATTATAGCCAAAAATGCTCATGCAAAATTTGTGTTGACTCAAATTAGCTTCGGATGACACCATACCGAAATCCATGTCCGAAAATTGGGCAAAATTCGAAAACGAATTTCCTATCTTAAACAATCTTGAGTTTAGCAGACTGGCTCTTTGACGCTTCGGTAAAGGCGTACGAAGCCTGCATTTATTTGAGTTAAGAAGTATAGCTTCAGATAAAAGGGTTCACATATCACAGTTATGCGCTAAGACAAAAGTAGCACCTATAAAAACAGTATCAATTCCGCGATTGGAATTATGCGCTTGATGGATAAAGTAAAAACTGCTCTAAAAATTCAATTTAAATCCTATACACTCTGATCAGACTCAACTATAACTTTAGCATGGATACGCACTAGCCCCTAATTTACTAAAAACATTCACTGCCAATAGTGTCAGAAATCCAGTGTCTCACCAAATATGCCGATTGGAGACACATTTCTACCCACGATAACCCGGTAGATATTGTGTCAAGGGGAATATATCCTAGTCAAATTTTAAATTCTAAGCTTTGGTGGAACGGCCCTGCTTGGCTCAGAAAAGACTTATGTTATTGGCCAAAGGACAAGCTGTAAGTTCACGATTTACCCGAACTCGAAGCCAGCCTTCTAACCAACGTCACAGCTCCTACTTTGAACTTTCCTTTTGAGCGTTTTCCAAAATTCTCCAGATGGCAACGGACAATGGCATACATATTACGGTTTAAGCATAATTGTATTCAAAGGGATAGCAAAAGAAGCTCAAAAGCTAAGCGATTCTCTAAAATGTCTTATTAGAATTTGTCAATCTCATTCGTATCCCACAGAAATTCAAATATTGAAAGAAAGCAAACCTTTAAATGTTCACAGCAGCCTATTAAGTCTTAATCCTTTTTTAGAATCCGATGGTTTGCACGCGTAGAAGGCCGACTAAAATATGCAAATTACCCATTTGACAAAAGGCATCCCATTTTTATCAATTCAGAGCATCATTTTTCATAACTATTGTCTTTACAAGAACATGAACGTTTATGACATGGCGGCCCTCACCTTTTAAGCACTATAAGAGAAACTTACTGGGTTATATCCGGTAGAAACCTTGCACGAAAAACGGTTAAAAATTGTATGAAGTGCTTCAAATTTAATACTAAAACTATACAACCAATCATGGCAAACTTACCACGCAATAGAATCTGTCCTTCTAATGCATTCTCAATAGTGGGAGCCGATTACGCGGGGCCATTTATGATTAACGATAGGAAAGGTAGGGGCTACCGCTCCAGTAAATGTTACATTGGCGTATTTATTTGCTTGTAGACCAAAGCAGTCCATTTGGAATTAATATCTAGACTTTCTTCAGAAGCATTTATCTCTATATCGCTTCGTCTCCAGACGAGGCAAGTTTCGTTGGAGCACAGCGAGAGCTCAAGGATTTTTTAAAACACGGTAGCAACGCGATAACTGAGATATGTAGTTCAGAGAATATAGAGCTTTATACCGCCATACTCTCCTCATTTGGAGGCGTAAAGCATCACTTACGACGCATTTTGACTCAAGTTCCCCTAATGTTTGAAGAGTTTACCACAGTTCTTGCACAGGTAGAGGCAATTTTAAATTCGCGTCCTTTGTGCACTCTGAGTTCCGATCTCAACGATTTCGGACCTCTAACTCCGGCTCACTTTCTGATTCGAAAATAAATAATCGCAGCACATGATCAAGATGTAACCGACATAAAAATGAATCGACTTTCCAGATTTCAGCTTGTACAAAAATTAGCACAGCACTTCTGGAACAGATGGAAGTCAGAATATGTTTCCGAATTTCAAAGGCGTACCAAGTGGAAGTCTAATCAAGGCCACCTAGTCGAAGGTTCCCTAGTCCTAGTGAAATGTAAGGCATTATGCCCACCCGATGGTTATTTGGTAGAATCAGCGAGTTCCCCAGAGGCCAGGACGGTATCGTTAGGGTTGCTTCTATAAGAACTTCATCTGGAGAAGTTTTCAGAAAATATGTCCCCTTCCAGTTCACACTTGAAAGTCATCTCTATTATGCTTTCAACGCGGGGAGTATGTTCACGCCAGACTTACCTGCACAACCGATAGTGTTGGCAACGCTGCCTATAATCATCGGGAGAGAGACTAACAATTTTGGACGGTTCACATGTAGTTAAAATTATGCTATGGTTTCTTTCGACTAAATAAAGGTTAAAAACCCAAAAGTGAAGTGTTAATAATAACGAAGATACAAGTTGGTTGTTTTAAAATTGATATCAACATTGTATAGGTGATAGAGTCGAAACTTGGTTAGGTCAATTTGGTGGGATAAAAACTTGGTGTTGTTAAATTTTGATTAGATTAGGTTTATAGGGCTAGAATTTAGTTAGGTCAAGTTGGCGCCGTATCTCTTATTCTAGACTTTGTAAGGAACATCGTACTAATGAATATCTCCTTTTCTACAGAAGATCCCACACACCAATAATTCTTCCGCTGTTCCCGCGAGGAGAGCTATATTTGGCATTTTCTGAACCCTCCCCCAACATCTCTCATGTTCCTGACACAAATTCTATATTTATTTATATCATATTTTTGCACTTCTTTGGTATGTACATTTAATAAATCAGTTATCGAGTCTCTGTCCCCTTATCTCGAAAGATATTCTATTTAGGGAAAAAAGTTAAAAACAAAGTGTTAATGTTTTTAACTTTTATATTATATACCTATCACATATACAGGGTGATCAGTTTTCCATGGTCAGGAATCAACTCTTAGTTCAAATCAAGGAGGATTTAAATCTGACGTAGAGGTAAGTGATCAGCACATTGTATTTTATTTAAGATAATGAGAGTTATACACATACTGTTTCATTAATCTATTAAAAATACTTCTGAACATTCAATTTGGGATTATATTTTATGATATACTTAACCATTAAAATAAAGGTACACAGGGTGTTCACTTCTGGCCTTCTCAGTGTACCCCTGCCAATTTACGTCACGTTTGGCTCTATCAAAGAGTCGACGGACCTCTTTTCTGAGGTTTGACAGGTTCTCATTGCACCAAGGAGCGTCTTTGGCTGATCGAGCTTGTGACAGTGGGCAGCTGGAATGAAAAGCTTCCATTGTTGCCTCACTGATCTGTTAGACTCTTTATTCCAGGTCGTAGTGCTGGTAATTTACCCCATTTAGTCCAAATTGTCCTTCAGATTGGTTTTACAGAGAGACCAATCCGTATTACCAGAATTTGGAATTGAAGGAATCGAGGTGGTATCTCCCTATATCCTAAATTCGATGATCCTATGGTCGGAAAGTGATGGCTCGTTCATCACACTCCAATCTTTTACATTTTTCCAACCAGCAACATTAAGTATTGTTACGTCCAGGACCTCGTCTCTTGCAGTCATGATAAAAGTGGGGGTTGTCCCCACTTATAAGGTCTCAAGGTTATTTGCTAAGACATATTCTAATAAACTCTCACCTTTCGCGTTGTTATTAGTGCTTCCCCACACGGTATTGTGTGCGTTAGCATCCCAACCAATTATGATTGGCAGCCGTCTGCTGTTGTAGTATCTCACTAGCTCTTGTATTTCCTCTGGCGGTGTCATCGGCTCGTCTCCAGCGAAGTAGGCAGGGGTAATGACGATGTCTCGATCGATAACCTCAGTGTTGAGTTGAACCGTGATTGGAACAAGGTCCCGTGACACGTATTCTGAAACACATATATATTTTATGTTATTTCTTATAATTACATAGTCACGTGGAGATACTGAGCTTTGATAATAAATCAATTTAGAGTCCTTACATGCCAAACCTTTGATTTGGCATTCTTTGCTGATCCATGGTTCTAGGATCAGACAATGCCCAGTTGTATTTTTGCCAACAACCTTGCCATCACAGCTGAAGGTCGCTTCGCGTGATGCAGGTTAACCTGCACTACATTCGTTAATGTGAAGGTTAATTGTTATAGATGAGAGAATCCGATATTCACCCTCTAGTCATCCCCCTCCTCGAGCACCATGGCAATATCTTCCCCGGTGTTCGAGCAGGTTTCTTGATCTCGAGTCAGACCCTCGACCCCAGACAGCTCCACCCAATTTCTCTGGATGCAGAGGAGATCCCCGGATTGGTGATCGAACCCAATCGTGAGGATATTCCCCTTTCCCTCTTTTCTGCGTTCAGGATCTTCCAAGTGAGGCTGGAGTTTTGATCCCCGACAAGTTGGAGAATCTTCTCCAATTTCATGTCATGGTTTCTTGGGAAGAACAACGTTATGGTGACCGGCTTTGGGATATCGTCTCCACTTTCATCCACCAATTCGGGTCCTTTCCAGGAGTTTTATTTCGGCGCCAATCTCATGAGCCAGTCTGCTGATAATTGGGACTCACAGTTCACCAGGATCATTCCACAGCGGAAATGAATTCCTGAGAAGTGGGCCCCCTTCTCCTTACCCTGGCACAACTCTTCCACCAGAGTGTCTTCCAGAGTAGAGAGCTGCTCTGCTTTCAGGATGCCCTAGGGTAATCCTTGGGCATTATTCCCACCCTGAATGCCTTCTCTGTTGTAACAGCTGCTGCGTAACCAGTTGCTTGCCTGGTTATTGTTGCAGCTGTTTTCGGTTTTTTACTAAGAGGACGCTGGGGAGGAGTAATGTGCACCGGGTCTCTTTTCTGCTTTGCTTTCCCCTTTGGAATTTCCTTGTCGGGTAGGCATTTCCCCGTTGGGGATTCTTTCGGGGTGATTGGGCGCTGAAGAACGTGCTTCTTGGCCTCTTCAGGGGATATTTCCTGATTGAGGAGTCTCAGGTATTTCCGCACCCCTTGCTCCACTGAGGCCCTTTCTCAACGGATCGTCTATGCCGCCTAGCTCTTCCAGCTTTGGGAGGTCGAACGGGATACGACGTTTGTGCCGTTTGGAATTTTTTTCCTCTGTGGGGTACCCGGATGAAGAGGGGGGGGGGGTTCTCCACTACTTTTCAGGTGGTGGTTTTTCTGTCTCTGACCATAAATAGTTCCACGAGAAGCTAGGGTATTTACGGTCTACCGCTGCAGAGCTCCACATGCAGAGGTAAGGAGTTTAAGACAATGGAATTCCCCCCGGTGCTCCAAGGTCGAAACTAGTAAGGACTACTCTTCTATATAGCCATGCATTCTTCGGCCTGGTTTCTCACCTTGAATTTAGGTTTTTAATGAGGTTGTCTCCTCTTGGTCCGGACAGTCAAGCCAAGACCCCCCATCCTACTGGCCTGCGAGACATGACCAAAGACAGCCAGGAGACGTTGATCTAACAGGTGATTTCAAAGTGAACGCGAAATTTGACTCGCCACCGTAGCCCTGTGTGCAATCCCTTGGCCACAATACTGTAACGCTACCAAGGTCGTTTGACGACCCTTACGTTACTTGTAATAATAATTATGATTAACCCTTTTGCCAATGCGTGGATGTTCTAGTTACCTAGAGTTTCTTTCACTAACTCAAGGAGAATCATTACTTTTGAGCGGACTAAGGCAGTTCTTCACCAAAAGAGCTTGAAATTCGACCTCGGTTTACAATACGAGGATTTATAAAAGAAAGGTTAAAAGTATTTTAAATAAAAGGTCGAGTTCACTTAATAAATATATTCCCTTATAAGTTAGTCGAAATTTATAATCAACACTGTCAGAAATTAATTAAAATTACAGTCGCCAAATTAGAACAAAAGGTTTATAATTTTGAAAAGATGAGACGGACGATACTTGTTATTTATAATTGACAACAAACGAAACAAAAGAAGAAATTACACAATATATGGAAAGTCAACAGTTTAACTTCTTAGCAAAGGGCTCCTAACATACAATTGAGAAAGCGATCGAAGGAATTACAGTTTGATTTACTTTTTGTAAAATTGAACATAGTAAAATTTATAGACGGAAATTGAAATACCACTTTAGATTAGATTTTTCCTTTTTTTTTAAAAAAAATATACTTCGAAATTACACCGGATAACGGGAACTCCTAAGAATTCGTTCCCTTCTCTCTATTCAAATAACTGTGATATCGGCTAAATTCCGCTAATAAATTAAATTAACATGAATGAACTTAAAACTGCCTGAGATTGTCTGATCGACTGAATTTATTTAAAAATTTGCGTCCGATTTATTTGATATATTGATATACCAACCTTACAAACATTTAAAATAATTGGTATTTACTCCTTAGTTCTTAATTAAAAAAAAATGCTACACAATTACTTAAGTAAACTAAATACCCCGACGATCTGATTGTTAGTTTACACATGTAGTCGCTAGCGGGAAGTAATGTATCGGAAGATTGTTAGATTATACAATAAGACAACCCTTTATCAGTATTTTTATATGTCCCGATTCTGCATGTACACTCCTCAAATAATGGTTAGTCTGTTAATTATAATGATCAATTTACTCACCGGGGACGAATCTCTTTCCTCAGACGTGGAGGCCCAGAATATATGCACACAACAACAACGAAAAAGAAAATATCACTTATTTAGTGATTTTCGCAGAATTCACGGAAACTACCCGAGGTGCTCAATTCGCCGCGACGGCTGAACAAGCTCTGCTCTCCTTCAATTTTTTTCCTTTCCCCCTTCATTAAATTTTTCAGTTTTTCTGTCGACTAAACCCCATATGTGGGTTGCTGAAATTGCGCTTTCATACATGAGCTCAGGTATTTCCCAATTTTTTTTTGTTTTATATTATGTTAAAATACAGTTGAAGTAGCTTACGCTATCACTTCCGCTAACCTAGTTTTACGAAATTATCAACACTTTTTGTTTAATATAATTTCGTAACGAACTAGCTGAGGATATGTTATTCCATTTTTTATATGATACCGGTTGTCCCAATTCCAATGATTATTATTATATTAATAATTATAATTTATTTATACCCATCATTATATTACTTCCCCCTTTGAAAAAGTATTGGACTTGTTACCCGATACAGTAGTTATCCGAGACTTGAGGGCGCAACACACGTTCCGCACTACCGCGCACTCGCGAATTTTTCTTTCTTTCTATTCACTAGCACTGGCAGGTGAGCTGAGGTGTCAACTCTGATGAAGCCCTAACCGTGATCTACCGGTCCCTTATCATGTTAGCTCTAAAACCTTCTGCTTCTTCTGGAACACACACACCTTACAGTTCTCGCGATTGTGCCATATTTTTTTCTTGCTACACTGGATTGTCCTTCGACCGAGAACTGAGATTCAGTCCAGTAACGATCACGCACACCTAGCTGCGAATTCAAGGGAAAAGTCTGTTCTAATTGCGCTTCACTATGATCTTGCCGCTTTTTGCTGGGTTTGTTTTATTTGTATTGTTTGACTTTATATATACCATAACATCTTAATATACTCATTCCGCTAGTTGTTTGACTTCAGATAAATAAAATATGTTGGCTTACGTTTTTACTCAAAAGTTCTGGTTCCATATTGGAAATTTGTGAGACCATACCTCCGTTAACTATGGGAGGGTGGCTCTGCATTCCACAATGAGACAATATTCGCGAATTTTCGATTAAATAAGTCCATACTCTCTGACGTTCGAATTAATTTCTTTGTATGACCTGTACTGGCACGTTATGACGCGTAAGCGGATTCCGGTGGCGGACACTTTTGTAAGTCCTTCAACTAAATTACGGACATGCTTGTTTGGGGGTCGGCACAATCGTAAGCGATAAGCCCTGACACTCGTACAGTCTTTAAACTAACATAAGGGTGGTAATCAAGGTTAAAGCATTGTAAACTCCCATGGTGGTCTTGTAGATACGGCCAACTTTAGCCATATGGTGTCTTCTTTTTCTACCAGTCGGAAAACTGTTGATCAACCATTTGTCTTTTAATTGCGCACCGACATATGTCGTTAGTTTAATACAATAACAAAATAAATTCGATTACCTATACAATTTTACTCAATACAAAAAAAACGCATTATAAGTATACATAAAGATATATATTTTTATAACTACCAATCAGATGTTCCATTAAGCTGTTAAATTTTCCCCTGATTAAATTATAATCCATTTATCATGGTAATAAAAAAAAATAAACACACACTGCATACCACTTTTGCTCCAGACTTACGCTCTTTCACTCACCATGCTTGTCGAGCATAATTAACACAACTATCATACCTCATTCTCTTACGTGATCTATCTACTTACAATTGTACTTTACCAACTCTCGTTCATTCCACTTTCATCTACCTACTAGCGGATAGTCAAACTATTTACAATTTCTAACAAAGTGATTTAATGTCTTCTGTTGCCGACTCGCCATGCTTAAAATTTTGGGATTCCAGACACATTCGCCCCTCGTTAGAGAACAATTTCTTGAGAACCATCTTCGGTTCGGCGACCCACTCCCGTGTATCAAATATTAAAGTCATACAACAACAAAAAATCAGCATTGTGGGTCAAATAGACCCGTGTTGCGGACCTGTAATTCTCCGTTTAACGTCTCCTCCCTTTCCATCCTATCCGACTCCCCTTGAGCGGCGAAATACTCTTCCATTTCGGAGGCAAGTCCTTGCGACAAGACCTCCCTTTGGTCAGCGTTAGTTGCTGGGACCCCTATTCCGGCACGTTCTAGGCTGTGGCGAATGGTATTTAACTCATTCCTTATAACACATACAAAGTCAGTTAAACTGGCTGGTCGTTGCCTTATTCTTTGGGAACGACGTAGGGGTTGAGGTGGTTCAGCATTACTCCTTATCCTTCTACGAGGCCTCTTGACGGAAGTTTTTGGCAGCTCTCTTCTAGGGCTGTTCCAAATTGGTAGAGCCGCTACTTGGGCTGGAGATACTTCTCCCTCTTTGTCTTCTTCATCCTCTTCTATGTCATCGTGGCTTCCTATTACACCCGGTTCTTCGGCGTTCGCATTCACCTCTAGCGTCTCATCTTCTTTTCCTACATCCATGCCATGATATTTATTTAATCTGTTAACATGAACGGTTTGTTCTTTCTTTCCCTTATGATCCGTAATTCGGTAAGTGACAGGCCCCAATTGATCCTCTATCTTGAAGGGTCCTATCCAAGGTTTTTGTAATTTCTTCGACCGTCCAATAGTACTACTCATGTCTCGCAAATATACTAGATCACCTATTTCGAAGAGTCTTTCCTCGGTTCTCTCGTTATATCGATTAATTCGGCTTTGTTTGGCCGTTTCGATGTTGTCCTGTACAATTTCATAAACTCTCTTTGGCTTAGCTTCTTTACTCTTCTTCTTGAAATCCTGTACTACGTGAAGCCATTGCTTCCACTCTTCTTTCCTTCCAGATCTGGCAGCAGTCCTGATCGAAGGGTTTTTACCCCTTTCTGCCTCTTCTGTTTGACAAACTCGACTTATCTGTCGCGTCGCATGTGGTTTCATACCATTTCCCATAATTGATTTCACTACCTTGAGCCAACGTTTCCAATCTTCCTTCTTCACCATTTCAAGGGAATTCATCTCCTCATTGATTCTTGTTCGGTCTCTGATGCATTCCATCGGGATAGTCCTTTCCGACAACTCCTCCTTGGAAGTAGTTTTGTATTCCCTGATGGTAAGCACCTCCATTGCTTCTCCAGCTAGGATTAATGGCAACCTGCGCCCCCATATTTCAATGGTAGGATTCGCAGCATAAGAGATTACTGCTTTGTGTCTCGACAGGAAGTCTCTACCGAGTAATACCGTGACTTCTCCCAGGATATCTTTATCACATACTAAGAAGTCAGCTGTTGTCTCAACATTCGCTCCAGGTGCTGAGACTGATAATGTAACTACTCCATACAGCTTAATTTGGTGACCTGTGATTCCTCGTAGGCTCACCTGATCCTTTAAAGTATTGTCTACGTATTCCGTTCGGACAATTCTGTAGCTAATCAACGAATAAGCTCCACCCGTATCCACCAGGCAATCATGCAGTTCTCCATTAACTTCTATGGATACTATATACGGAACTCCTTCCGAGTAGGGTCCCACGACATCATTTCTATAATGCGTTATCACTCCCGACGGACGTATTCTTCCCTTGTTACTTGTATGTCCTGGTCCCTCTGCATCGGCATCCTCTTGCCGTACTTCTACTTTACCATTTCTATTTTCTTGCCTTGTGCTTAGTACATCTACCCTTCTTCTGTCTGAGTTCTTGGAACTTCCTTGTTCCCCTTGATCGGTTTTACCGCGTGCTTTAGCTCCTCGGCTATCTGACTTATGTCCTCTAGCTGTTTCGTGATCATCCCATTTGACTTGTTTCCTCCGCTGTGGGTTACCAGCTTTTGGTGAAACCCATTCTTGCCGCGTTTCTTTTGACGCCCTATTCTTCATCTTTGGTCCTCCTTGGACCTTGTGCTCATGAGGTTGAACTGCTCCAATGCAATTGTTCATATCAACCTCTCCTTTTATTTTATTCCCCAATGTATTAGTTCCACTTTGGGCTACTGCAGGGGGAGCGGCAGCAACCCTTAGCAGTTTAAATGTCGGCCCGATCCACTTGGTCCTGGTCGATTCCTATCTGAAGAGTCATCTCTTCTAGACGCTCCATCCCTTCTATCAGGCCGGTATCGAGGCTTTCCATACCTCTGACTTTGGAAAGAACGATGATTGCGTGTTTCTTGACGATCCTGTTGCTTCTGGATATCGTTTCGTCTCTGATCCAGCGAATCCGATGCTTGATCTGCTCTATTTCGGTTAATCCCTCCTTCGTGCGGTCCTCTTCCTGTTGAACGGTTCTGGGCGTAATTTTTGGTTCGACAATCTCGAGCCCAATGACATTCCTTCCCACAGTAGTAGCAATGGTCCTTTTGCTCCACCAGCGATGCTGTGGGTCTTCCTTCCCCTTTGCTTCGGCATTCTCGAGATATATGTCCCCGATTTCCACAGCTAAAACATTTTTTCTCATTGTTGAAAAAAGCAACTCTGCTTGTTGACCCTCTTCCTTGGACCATCATAGTAGTAGTCTCCTGCAGGGTAACGATGGCTTCAGCTTTGTCCAAATCTAATTCCTTCTCTTTAAGCAACAGTACTCCAGTTTCTTTCATTAGATCCTTTCTCAAGCCCATTTTGAATTGATTTAGTAGCAACTCCCTATTCGTCTTCCTTATTCCAGGAACCTCATCCGCTGCTGCCCCTTTTAAATCATCTTCAAGAGCCTTAGCTCCCATCAGCCGCAGCCTAATACAAAACGTCGCCACATCTTCATCATGGCGTTGATAGCATTGGCTAAGCCGCAACAGACTTTCACCTGGTAACCGTCGCGGTGAAAATTTATTCAACAACCTATTTTTAAAGTCAAAAAACGTCAAAGTGTCTAAGGATGGATCCGCTTTAAAAAAATCATAAGCCGCGCCTGAAAGTTTGAATTTTAATAATTTTAATGTTTCTTCTTCGGTCCAACCGTCCAACCTTGAACGCTGCTCCAACTTCTCTAAATATCTAGCGGCGTCTCTTCCATTAAAATCCGCTAGAGTAGCGGCAATAACTCCTAGGGGTTGAGTGGCTGGCGTTACCACAAAATGTGGTACCCCTCCAATCGAGGTACTGGTGGTCGTCGTAGTGGGTGGTGTGTGAGTGGGGTTAGTACCTAGGTTAGTAGTAGACATTGTGTTCTGCAGAATCAGGTATACAATCCCAGAGCAGTTTTTATGAAATTGAAATAGAAAAAAAAATAGTACGGTACCTTGTATGGCTTCCACGACGCCTGAAAAGAAGGGGGTAAATTAAGGATGGGTAGTTCAACCCGCTTGACTTCACCAACCTAAGACAAGCAACAATACCACAAAAGAAAATCTATAACTCCAAGTCTCTGCTGCGACCCCAATGTGTTGCTTCACCTAAGAATCACCCTGTACAAAAAAAAATTCACACGACACAAGATATAGAATACTAAAACAAAAAAGATCGGGTACTCGTTCCACCTTGTTATCGTTAGAATGGTTCACCCTGTACACATTTTTTCAATCTCTGCACAAAATTAATTGAGTCGCCCTGTATGGTACTGGCCTTCAAGTAACAGCTCCAGTATTGAAATCTCTAATCAAACGACACGTTAATCATGACTCGGCTGAATTACCCTGTATAATTGAAAATGGTAACTCTTTACTCTAACAACCGGGTCGGCCCTGTATATGGTCGGCTGCACTATTGGCAATGAAACACAATTTCGAGTAAGCCCAGATAATGGGACCACCCTGTATAAAACCGATAAAAAAATAAATAAAAAAAATCGACTTGTTTCGTGTAGTAACTCCTTCACCCTGTATAAGCACTGAAACAATTTATGAAACAATAAACAATTTATACGAAGACACGCACTCCTGGATCTCCCTGTATAGATATTATTCCAAACTCCTAAATAGTGGACATAATTAAGCTATTCTGGATCTCCCTGTATGTAGTCTGCTGCGATACTTTACCAGTGGAAAAAAAATATTTCCGGATTCAATCGGACCTTCCGGTAATGTAATATTTTTCTTTACCCAGAAGATAAGAAAACGATAACGAATAAATACAACCCTGTTATTTAGGACTCTCCTGTATGTAATATGCTACGATCATTCACAAAAGTCAAGAACAGACAAAAAAATTACGTTCGCTGAAATCATCAACTTTGGATCACCCTGTATATAATTTGTTGCGATACTGCGAACAAGATAAGACACAAAAATTAGCAAATCTTCTTTAAGAACAAAAATCAAACGAAACCCAGGTGGGTTATGATATGGGAGTCTTCAGTTTTTCCCGGTTCTCAACGAATTCCTTGGTAAAGTGGGCCTACTACAACATTCGTGTAATCCCCAAAATTCTTGTTAACATACAAAATAAAAATCGACTTTTTCTTCACTCTGAAAATAGATAATCAACAAATAATTTTGCAAGCTCCGCGAATTCCTGACTTCGAATGCCGGCCAATATCCTAACCTGGAGATGGGAACAGCTATTCACGGCGCCGTTACAAAAAAACTATAATTGGAAGATGGAGTCCTTGAGAGGGTTGAACAGGGTAGGGTAGCTAATTGTTTATAAAAAAAAATACAAATAAAATATAAAATATACATGAATATGTCCAGTTGATTTGTTCATAAATTCCGCAATAAATTTTTAATCGGTTGTATTATTACGCTCTACTCAATGACTGAAAATTAAGTAGAGATCTCTTTGGGTTATTTCAACCTACTTTGATATATCGATTTTTTTTGTAAAAAAAAATAGATCTCACCTACCTAACCTTTTCTTTTAAAAAAACATCCCACCTACCTAACCTTTTCTTTTAAAAAAACATCCCACCTACCTAACCTTTTCTTTTAAAAAAACATCCCACCTACCTAACCTTTTCTTTTAAAAAAACATCCCACCGCTGTCACCAGATTGTAACGCTACCAAGGTCGTTTGACGACCCTTACGTTACTTGTAATAATAATTATGATTAACCCTTTTGCCAATGCGTGGATGTTCTAGTTACCTAGAGTTTCTTTCACTAACACAAGGGGAATCATTACTTTTGAGCGGACTAAGGCAGTTCTTCACCAAAAGAGCTTGAAATTCGACCTCGGTTTACAATACGAGGATTTATAAAAGAAAGGTTAAAAGTATTTTAAATAAAAGGTCGAGTTCACTTAATAAATATATTCCCTTATAAGTTAGTCGAAATTTATAATCAACACAGTCAGAAATTAATTAAAATTACAGTCGCCAAATTAGAACAAAAGATTTATAATTTTGAAAAGATGAGACGGACGATACTTGTTATTTATAATTGACAACAAACGAAACAAAAGAAGAAATTACACAATATATGGAAAGTCAACAGTTTAACCCTTTCAGTGGCGATTTATTTTTGCAGCTGTAAAAAATTGTTTGCTTGCTGTAATGTATTATTTCAGTGTACATAAACATGATTTTGAGGTTTTTAATTTTTTTTTCATTTCATTAAAGAAAAAATTTTATGGGTTCATTTGTACCCATCAGCACTCAAAGGAAAATTAATTCAAAAAATTAAAAAACTTCAAACGTTTATTTTTATTCAAATATATGAAACAAACTCTTAAATCCAACAGTTAAAACTATATAAAAATGGGCACTATTATTTTTGATGAAATTTCATGAAACAATTTTTATCTTTTTGAAGACATAGATGAATTTTACATTTTGTGCATTTCCATCTTGATTTCCCACCACAATTTTGATTCTTGCACCTTAGCGGAAGACCTTGGCCGGAATGTTCAGGAAAGTGACCAACATTATCATAACGGACTTCATCTTGTGGCCTAACTTCAACATTTTGACGTTTGACTGCTAAAGGACTGGATTCATTTGCCGACGACGGTCGCCCTCTTTTTCTGTAATGATCTTGTTCAACCTTCCCAAGAGATTCACCTACATGCATTCTGAAATGCAACAAATCCAAAATATCTTTCTTTGCAATTCCTAGAACAGCTGCATCTTTTTTGTACTCTAACCAAGAGTTGATAAGCGCCATATCAATAGCATGGAAAATCATTCTCACTGTCCATTTCTTGCAACGACTTTTGGATCTGTAATAAGCAATAAGCGCATCGGCCTTATCAGTTCCCCCCATTGAACAGTTGTACTTTTGTATTATTTCAGGTCGCTTTACATCAACATACGTTTTTGTTACCTTATCCCATCTCTTTGCAGTATCTTCTTCTCCAATACCAACAAAGTTGGAAGCTAAAGTTACTGGTTTATTATCTAACCAGTTCACAATTACGATTCCATCAGTAGATAGTATGAGTTCAGATGTTCCTCTCTTTTTTTTAACAAAATCTTTTTTTTTTGTAATTGGTGGTTTACAAAATCTATCTGATCTAATTGTACCGGCAGCAAGAATACCCTTCTCGTTTAGTATTTGTAGGAGATGGTATGTTGTGAAGTAATTGTCACAAAATAACCTATGTGCGCCGGGTTTCAGATGTTCACTAAGTTGTAAGACGGCTGTTGCTCCTTGCCCATATTTTTTTAACAAATTCGGTTGGAATTCAGTCGTACTGCCTTGGTAGACTATGAAGTTATACGTCAATCCACTTTCTCCGCTCAACAGATAAAGTTTTATACCCCAGGGATGGGGTTTATTTTTTATGTATTGTTTGAGAGAAAGTTTACCTTTAAAAGGTATCATCTGCTCATCTACACAAACGTTTGTTTCAATATCTAACTCTCTACATCTTTTCAAAACAGAGTCAAAAATTGGGCGCACTTTCCATAACTTATCTTCACTGTTTCTAGGTGCCAAATTGTCCACACAATGTACGTGCGTGCGTAACCTGAAAAAGCGCTTCAGAGTCATCGTTTCAGTGAATACATTTACTTTCAGCTTCCTGTCCCAATACATACTAAGTCTAGGAAACCTTAAATTCCCTGCTATTATCGTCAATCCAAAAAAGGCTCTCATTTCTAATAAATTTGTTGGCTGAAAGCTAGTGGTCCCATTCTGAATAGCGTACATATTCGTGTATTGGACTATATTTTCAAAAAAAGTATTGGGAACGTATTTTAGAAAGTAAGTAATTGGATAATTTTCAGTTATGTTGTTATTAGATGAGCAAGAAGTTTGGCAATACAAATCTTTTGTTTTATATTCAACATTCTCTAACCATTTCACAAGTTTCTTCGGAGTGACCCATTCATAACTATTTTCTATCTCACCTCCCTGGTTATTATTTATATTTTCATTCTCATCATCTGAGCTGTTTTCATTCTCATCATCCGAGCTGTCCTCGTCTTCTCGTCCTTCTTCGTCCCGTATCCTTTCTCTGATTTCCACATCCTCATCACCATCATCTGCGTCGTCACTCAAACATTCAATATCAGATATGCCAGTTTCCAATTCCTGCAGGAGTTCCTCTTCAGTTAAAAATTGCCTTCTGTATCGCTTTGAAGCCATAGTGATCTGAATAACAATAAAAAATAATAATTACCAACTAAAAATGAAACCCTACTCTAGTGTTTTTGGGTACAGATGAAGACAAGAAATAATGTCCTCCAGTGCTTATGGGTACAAATGTACCCATCAATTTTTATGACCACGTAGTCAATCACATAAATAAAATATGAACAAAATATATCTCCCATCCGTAAAATACAACCTTTTTCTTTATATTCTAACAATAAAAAATAAATGATGACTATTAAAACAAACAGTAATGAAAGATTACAAATAACCTTACTTACTTAGACAGTCACTCACATGAATATACTGACACTTTAACGGTTTGAACGTCAAAACGATTACACTTTTGTTGCCATCTATGTACAGGAAGTAAAATTAGATGTACAATAATTACAGTTTCCGTTAATACGACTACATAAATTGAATGTTTGAAGCTTTCATAGGTTCCTAATTTCAACGGGTACAATTGTACCCATGGCCACTGAAAGGGTTAACTTCTTAGCAAAGGGCTCCTAACATACAATTGAGAAAGCGATCGAAGGAATTACAGTTTGATTTACTTTTTGTAAAATTGAACATAGTAAAATTTATAGACGGAAATTGAAATACCACTTTAGATTAGATTTTTCCTTTTTTTTAAAAAAAAATATACTTCGAAATTACACCGGATAACGGGAACTCCTAAGAATTCGTTCCCTTCTCTCTATTCAAATAACTGTGATATCGGCTAAATTCCGCTTATAAATTAAATTAACATGAATGAACTTAAAACTGCCTGAGATTGTCTGATCGACTGAATTTATTTAAAAATTTGCGTCCGATTTATTTGATATATTGATATACCAACCTTACAAACATTAAAAATAATTGGTATTTACTCCTTAGTTCTTAATTAAAAAAAAATGCTACACAGTTACTTAAGTAAACTAAATACCCCGACGATCTGATTGTTAGTTTACACATGTAGTCGCTAGCGGGAAGTAATGTATCGGAAGATTGTTAGATTATACAATAAGACAACCCTTTATCAATATTTTTATATGTCCCGATTCTGCATGTACACTCCTCAAATAATGGTTAGTCTGTTAATTATAATGATCAATTTACTCACCGGGGACGAATCTCTTTCCTCAGACGTGGAGGCCCAGAATATATGCACACAACAACAACGAAAAAGAAAATATCACTTATTTAGTGATTTTCGCAAAATTCACGGAAACTACCCGAGGTGCTCAATTCGCCGCGACGGCTGAACAAGCTCTGCTCTCCTTCAATTTTTTTCCTTTCCCCCTTCATTAAATTTTTCAGTTTTTCTGTCGACTAAACCCCATATGTGGGTTGCTGAAATTGCGCTTTCATACATGAGTAGGTATTTCCCAATTTTTTTTTGTTTTATATTATGTTAAAATACAGTTGAAGTAGCTTACGCTATCACTTCCGCTAACCTAGTTTTACGAAATTATCAACACTTTTTGTTTAATATAATTTCGTAACGAACTAGCTGAGGATATGTTATTCCATTTTTTATATGATACCGGTTGTCCCAATTCCAATGATTATTATTATATTAATAATTATAATTTATTTATACCCATCATTACAATACTACAGCTGGGACAGGTAAAGCTGGTCCGCGGCAGGGTATTTGAGGACTGCCAGTTGAGTTTTTAGAGACAACGAGCCGCCAGGTATTTTCCTGCAGATCTTCTCATATAAAATCATCTTAGAGCCCTCACCTATCCACCACCTGGAGACGCGCCGGGTTTGTGCTTCACCCTCCACATCATTAAATATTCCGACGAACAGTGACGAACAACGTATATTTATATCTACTGATGTATGGTATGCTCCCCTAAACAATGTAAAGGATATTTTCCATATAGCAATTGAAGAAAAAGAAAATGTTTGTGATGAGGATGGTGATGTACTGAACACAATGGGTAATTGAAATCTACAGTTCGTATATTCTGGACCGTGAGTTGTAGTGCTGCACACACAAAAATGGAGTATATGGGTGAAATATTTGATCCCCCAATGAAGAAAACATTGTATAAAAGCTGCGTACTATGATCTTTTGCACGATTTTCTTTTAAAAAACTTGAAATCACCCTTCTTGCAGCAGTATATCTGGTCATATTATTCTAACAGAAAAAGAACAGGATCAACTTGACGATTTCGAGTGTACATCATCAACCTCATCATCCACCACTTACCACCACCACATACTTTATTTATAACGTTTAAAAGTAAAAATTAAACTAGAGTTTTCGTTTAGAATAAAGTTTATTTATTTTTTGTTATTCCAAGTTTGTTCTGAAGAAATGGAAGCTATTTTTGATTTAAATGTTGTATAAACCGCAGTACTAAAGTTCTTGGTAATCCCTTGGGTGAGGTTTGTTGTCCTGGAGTTCTCGAGCAACAAATCTCACTTGCGGGATTAAAAACTCACTTTAGTTCCATTTACCAAGACTTCATAGATGAGTCTAATAAAGACAAGTTTATGTACGGACATACAAGATTTTGTGTATGATTGCATTATAAAGTACTGTTGACAAATGATTTACTTTCTATTATCTACATATTTACTTCATTTTACAGTATTGTTACGAAATCGCGCACTTGTGTAGTCCCTGAATCCGACTCTGTCTAAACTATGTATGACATTTTGGCGAATGCGCAGGGATGGTAGGCTAGAAGCCGAAGAAAATCAAATGCCGGAAGTGTGGCGAGCTAGAGCACGTACGCAGCACGTCTAAGCGACCCAGGACTCCTGCAGTCCAAGAACTCCAGTCAAGGGGGAAACTAGACAAGGGCGAATATCAAGCTGATGTGAATCACCGAAACGCCGACTCTCTGCCTAGACGGTCATGCCCTATAGACTATTCTCACTGCAACAAGTCGAAATCTAGTTGCAGTTTCAACGAAGAATGGTCACCCACCAGGATCAGAGAAGATCAGGAGAATGATACTCACCTAAAGACCTACCTGGCACGAAGTGTCAAGATTTTCACCGGCCCTTAAGGCGTATTGGGCTCAGTGGGACTCCCTTGTCCTGGAAGAAGGTCTGTTGAAAAGAGTCCTTGAAAACGATTATGGTTCCGCCACACTCAGTCGATTTCAAATCAGCGCGTGGCGCTAAATAATTATTGAAAGGTGACACAAAATGGCTACAAGAATGAGAGTTATTAATGTAAGTATGTTAAAATTTAATCTTTTATCTTTGGATGTTCTGTTAACTTCCGCTAAACCTGTATTATATAAGAAAAAGGTAACTTACTGAGTAGGATAAAAACGCAGCTAAAACTATTGGACCTAGAAGGCTGAATGTTTTCACTACCGTTTTATACTCGTTGAGAATAGATTTACTGAAATTTGTAGGTTTAGGATCAAAACGCATACTTTTTTACATATCAGATAATTTAACATTTCTTGCGGTATCAACAACACAACTAAATTTATGTAGAATTCTTAGGTTTTATGAAAGGAGCAATATATTTAATCGATTTAATATTTTCCATAAACTTTAATGTGTCTTCCTACCAAAAAGGGAAGGGTCAGTTGATATCGTAAATTGTTTTTCGATCGATTTCGTTGCAATTTCCGGCTTTTTGCCTAATTATGCATCACTTTCATTTCGAACAGGTAAATATGCATACCCGGTTCTATCATTCGAACCCTACAAATTCTTTTATTCGTAACAGTAACATTGGAGTTAATTTCTTGAATTTGAAAGCAAATTTATGAGTTTTTGTAACAATCTTATCTATTTATTTCCTTGTGGAGAAGCAACAAACTATATTCATGTCCGACTTACTATATAACCAATTTTTTCAAAACAAGAACTCATGGACGATTAACAGCTGTAGAAATACATTTTAATGTTCGATCGCAATACCTCCAATTAAAGATTCAGAGCGACACAATCCACAAGAGTTTGATGTTTCAGCTGTTATCATGCGTTCTTCTATACCGCACATACCGCAGTACTTTAAGTCTTATCAATCATTAGACTTGCCACGATTTAAAATGCTAATCTCATACCATTGGATTCGTAATATAATTATCTATACATTTACAAATATAATTTTTTTTTGAAAAAGAAAGAGAGAAAATTACTAATACCAATTAAACCGTTTCTACCTGATTGGCCGGTATTATTGCCTGGGAAAGGTAGTCAATCACATAGTAGCATTTTTATATGCTTTTTGGATGTGTAAGTTTAGGTCCGGATCGCGTACTATTACAGTCAATTGAGCGGTAGCAAGTATAAATTTGAGAATAAAAATAAAACTTAGCAGTAAGTATTGAAATAATTTTGGAACTAACTTCTGTGCAGAATCTGCATGTTGCCTCACAATTGCTCCTTCATGTCAAGTTCTAACATCATCATGATCATCATCACATAACTATATGATCGTCCACTGCTGGACATAAGCCTCCCGTAAAGATTTCCATCTCCCCCTATCCTGTGCTGCATTTAACCAGTTGGTTTGGATGCGCTTCAGAACATCTGACCAACGAGTGGACGATCTGCCTCTGCTGAGGAAAGCGTGGTCCCGCAGTCTCCATTCAGTTATTTTTCTAGTCCATCTGCCGTCGTTTATTCTGGCTAGGTGACCCACCCAGTTCCATTTTAGAGTCGATATTCTTGTGATGGCATCTGTTACTCTACTTCTCCTTCTCACCTCTGTGTTTGGAATTCTATCTCTCAGGGATAAGCCTAACATTATTCTTTCCACGCTTCTTTGCACTACTCTTATTTTGTTCGCGGTGTTCTTTATTAGAGTCAGTGTTTCGGCTCCGTAGGTTAGTACTGGTAAAATACATTGGTCGAAGACTTTCTTCTTAAGACACATGGGAATATCAGATCTTAAGATGTAGCTCAATATTCCAAAGGCTGCCCATGTGAGACCTATTCTTCTGCCAATTTCGCAGGTTTGATTATCCCTTCCCAATCGAATCTTGTGGCCTAAGTATTTGTAGGAGTATACTTGCTCAATGTTTAAGTTGTTCTCTGGCAACTAGATTTGTCATGAACTTTGTTTTGCCTATATTGATTTTCAGCCCATCCTCTCTGGATGCTAGGTTCAGCAAGCTCATCATTTCTTGCGCTTTTTTGAGATAATTTGTAATTAATAAATCATATATATTATATCTACACTTATTCTAACTATATACAAATTAGTGACATAATATTATCTATTCCATTCTCTTCTTTCTAGTTTACATCTTTATTAAGAACAAAATTTATAGATTGGTTCTATATTCAAAATACCCTTAATCATATTTGTAAAATTTAACATAAATCAAATTAAGACTGAATTTGTCAAAATTTAAATTTCCCTTTCTTTTTAAAATTCTATTCCCAAATAAATATTCACACCTTTTATTTCAATTACCTATATTCTTCAAACATATACTTCTACTAACTTATTTTCAACGCTATATTCTTACTTAGAACATTCACATATTTCATAAAATATATTCGATCTGTATCCATGTCAATCTAAATGTTCATAAAATTTTCCGTTTAATACTTTGCCTACTATTCACATTTATACTCATATTCATATATCGTATTTTTACTTCAATAACTTCATTTTATATATACTCATCATATAATAATTAATAATCATTTCGTAAACTCATATATAACTATTAATTTTCTTATTCTTAAATATTCCTCCAAATATCCTATAAAATTTTCATTGACATCAACACATCATCTCCTATACTTTACTCTATATAATAAAAATATCTCTTTTCCTTTTCTTATTCACTGTTATGTCTTTTTAAATTATTTTCCATTCCTAAGTTCGTTAATTTTGTGTAAAAGATGTGAAAATCTGTTATATATCTTTTATACTTATTATCAATTATAATAATAGTTCTGCATAATTTCTTCCTCCTTATCTTATATCCTCCTATTTTATTTCTTTAGAATGCTAGTATTTCATTATTTTAATTATTTCTCTGTACTTATTTGTTTACCCATATTCGATTACATTTTCTATATTCTAAGCTACTTATATTATCCTATACTTTACCTAATGACTTACACTTAATGTTATATTATTATTTATTTATATATTTCTTTTTTCAGATTTCTACTAACTATGGGTCAAAGAAATGCTTATGAATAATGAAAATAATACATGGAAAACATTATATCTACTTAAAAATATTATCTATATTTATATTATTTGTTAACAATAAATTTTTTATTTGAACTTAGTTTCTAAATCCTACCCTTACCATGCAATTCCTTTTTCATTTTCTAAATTTCGCTCCGATTCTTTTCCTAAACTTCTTTTTATTTTCTTCTCTTATTGTTTGATTCTCTCTTCGTTTCTGCAACTTCTTTCTGTTCTCTACTATATTCTTTTTAATATCGTTGTCTTACATCTCACTATTTTCTTATCATTAAAACATTAAAAAAATTGCGTTTAAAATTCCTCCATATTATTAATTTTACTTTTTACACTTTTGATAAAAACCTTAGAATGAATGTTCTTAAATTGCCATCGAATTTTACCCCTATTTCTATATTATTATCATAATTTCCTGGGCATGCTATACCTCCTCCATTTCTTCTCATGTTCTCTTCAATTTCTTCTACTACATCTCTTAATTTTCGATTCATCTCCTCTATTTCCTTTTTGAAGGTTGGTTGGTTTTTCTATTCTACCATCTAAATTTTTAATTCCTTCATCTACATTTTCTTGAAAATGCTGCATTACCTCTTCACTTGCCTGTCTCTGTAATTTAATGTATCCTACTTCTTCAGTTTCCTCCTTAATTTCTCCTTTCCCCTCTGTGATCTTTCTAAAGTCCTCATTATCCTTCCCAACATTCTTAATCTCAATTAAACTTTCTATTTTTACCTCATCTACTTTCTTTTCCAAGTTATTACATGTTTTCTGTTCCATAGTATCAACATTTCTATTTATAGTCTCATTCCAATTTACATTCATCTTGTCCTCCTTCCCATTCATTTCTACATTCATGTTATCTAACATATTATCCGTCTTCTCCTTCACTTTATTCAAATCTCCCCTAATATCTTCCTTCGCTGTGTCCAATTTTCTACTCATTTTCTTAAAACCTCCTCTAATTTCATCAAACATCTTCCCTCATGCTAATTAAAAATTCCATTAACTGCTCCTCTTCATCGCTTCTTAAATATCTTTCTGCTTGTTGTTCACCCTACTGGGGTCCTTGCGAGATCGTTCCGAAGAAATTGATAGTACCTTCCGATACCAAACGGTTTCTGCTTCCAGACTTTTATTGAATAATTTATCAGGAAGATATAAAGCTTGGAGCGGAAGATTTGCTAGTTCAGTAATGTGCCGTCACTTAACAATTTGATTAACTAATAGTCCTACATTTTGTTTGTAAATTAGTTTCCAGTAGTGCCAATGAAATAATTGAGTGTAAACAGTGTGTACATTATTAATTCCAGTGAATATTAATAAAAATTTCAAATTCATGAAAATATTACATTATATTCACCAATGAAATAAGTATGGTACATAGAATAACCATAGATTGTCCAAGTCAAAATAAGACGATGGGTTACGGGTTACCTACAAAAAATGAGGTTATATTTTATATTATCTACCTATATCTAACTATCAACAAAAAAGTAATTGACACAATGTCCAGGTTAATCCTTGACCTATCCAGCTAAATATTTTATACAAAAAGACACAACGTGTGGAACAGATGTACAAATATCCATCAATAAATCGACTCGTTAACCCAAATTCTTAGTTCAACAACAAGGGGGTCAATAAATACGACCGGCTTTAGGATGATTTGAACAATAAGTATGATTACTTGAGATGATAATAATTCCGTGATTTGATTTTCAACGTACCCCATAATCCTAGTGGTTCAAATGGTAGGTATTGTAGCTGATTTACGCAATGTGGTATTTAGTCGACTGAGTGCAAATTTCAAGTTCGTGCTACATTAACATTAACAACTATTTAGTTCTATCGTTTTTTTTTTGGTACATTATAATAAGATAATAAACCAGTTAAATTTCTAAAGGTCTACAGAGAACAGAAATAATATATTGTAAAACAAGTGTCACAATTACTCATTTTGTAGTTCGAGTGCAGTTTCCGTAACGAACCGCGAAGCGGTGAGTTACGCAAAGCACGAGTACTACAAAATGTCATTGTGATAAGAGTTGTATATACTATTTTTTCTAATGAACGTGCAAAAATGTTTTTCATGAAAATATAATTTCAATACGAGGAATTTTTGTGCTTCTTTATTTATGTTGGTAACCCTCATATATACAAGTGACAGTTGACAGAATTTGTACATTTTAAATTTGAATGTTCATTAAGTTACCAATACATAGTTCGGAATTTACGAATATGGAACTAAACAGCAAATTATCATGCACTCCACCAGAATTTCGCAATATTACTGATAATGCAGTTAATGATTTACTACCTGAAAACCCTAAACAAAAATATGTATATGGTATTTATGTTTTGATTTGCTTTCATTTACGTTCATAATTCTGTCATTTGTTCTGAACGTGACAAAATTTCAATGCTGAAAAATTAGAAATTGAAATACATACGATTGGCATTACAAATCATGACTTACCTTAGGTGAGTAGGTGAGTGAGCTGTGCTTTGCCATTTCCTTGACAACGTCATCAGGTTGTAACGGCAATATTTATTTATCGCTGCAAACTCAATAATTATTGTCAGGTAGAATTTAATATAATTTAAAAAATGAGTGATTCTGAAGCTGATAGTTTACCTTCTGATTTGGAAGAAATGTCGAGAAATATCGTGGACTCCCTTTTGCCGGAAAAATCACGGAGTGTATATGAAATGGTGTTTAATCGGTACGAAGAATGGTGTTCTGCTAAAAAAATCAAGAATATCACTCATGAAAAAGTATTGTTGGCTTACTTTGAATGCTTATCTAAGGAAAGAAAACCATCTTCTCTTTGGTCGTATTATTCGATGATAAGAAGTATTTTATCAACAAGAATAAACGTCGATATTAGTAAGTACCTACAGCTGGTTGTGTTACTAAAACGTAAATCAGAAGGTTACAGAGCTAAAAAATCCAAATTTTTTACTAAACAAGATGTTACAAAGTTTTTAACGGAAGCATCAGATGATACATACTTATTTAATAAAGTTGCCATGATAATTGGACTAAGTGGAGCATGCAGAAGAGAGGAATTGACAAATATGCTTGTTGAAAATGTAATAGATGAAGGATCCGTTTTTAGAATTACATTACCGAATACAAAAACAAAGGTAATGCGAGAATTTTTTGTAACTTCGGGGAATATCCCAGGATTGAATATGGTAGAACTTGTCAGACAATATGTGAAAATACGACCTTGCAACACAAACCATCTACGTTTTTTTGTCACTTATGGAAATAAGAAATGCACAAAACAACCCGTTGGAATACATACATTTGGTAAAATGCCAAAAGTTATTGCCACTTTCTTGAATTTACCTCGCCCTGAAGAATATACCGGACATTGTTTTCGGCGATCGTCTGCTTCATTTTTGGCTGATTCTGGAGCTGATCTGTGTACCGTGAAACGCCATGGCGGATGGAAAAGCAATACTGTCGCTGAAGGTTACATCGAAAATTCGAAAGAGCAAAAGAAAAAAATATCAGAAGCAATTTTTGGTGCCAACAACCAAACAGGATTACAACTTTGCCAACAATCACCAACTACTGATGTAAAAACTGTAGAATACATTGGAATTAATATTACAAATTGTAGTAATTGTTCTTTTACCATTTATAATAAATAGTTTTGTACATAGTTATGCATTTTGAATAAACTTTTTTGATCAAACCATTACATGTTTTCCTTATAGAATTTCATTATGGTACTTAGTACCATAATGAATTCATTATGGTACTTAGTCCCATAATGAATTCATTATGGTACTTAGTCCCATAATGAGCTTCCTTATGTAATCAAAATTGAGTGACATAACGTTGTCATTATGACATGCCATCAGATAAAGACATTTTACAGAATACTCGGTATTAGGGGTGACGTCAGAATCTTAGGTTATGTCAATTTTGTATCCAAACAAACATAACTAGCCATTTAGATACCATTGGTGTAATTTTGGACCAGAGATTATTCCCTTATATTTTGAATATAACTGCTGATTTAGGCGTTTAGATATACACTAAGACTTTTACAATGAGATAGATTCGATTCCAGCCAAAATAGGTAGGTACATTATTATTTGTCGTTACAGATATTTCGCTTTATATTTTTTATAAGTTGTTATGGTTGCTTTGTATGATTTTTTAAACGTTTGCTATTTTAAATTGAAATTCCTAATTGTACCTTTCTTTCCTTTTTCTATTAACTGTAAACCATTGTATTACGAGTAAATATTTCTCTGTGTAATAAAAAAATTTGGAAACGTTTTTGTTTATATTATTTGTTTTTAGATAAAATTGAATATGTTTACACATGTAGTTGAAAAAAAGAGCCTACAGGCCAAATAAAATTTGACAGCAACCAACAGAAACTCTGAAACTGATACAAATACCTATGGTTTAATTGAGGCAAAGTTGTGACATGATGTTCTGAGTTTTCAGACTAAATGACCTATTTTCAATCATGTAAATTTGCAATATTTCTTCAATTTAATTTTCTTAGCACGAAACAAAAACTTATAATTATGAAAACATTTTATTATGTTGATATAAACGGTACAAATTTTTAAAGGTAGTATGTTTTTAAAACATGTAAGTAAATTTTTCTTCCATTCTTGATGTCTAGCAATTCCCACAATGATGTCAATTGGTATCCATAATATTAAATAGCACATGTCCGTTCATGCGATATGTAATGCACCTTGTATCCGGTGATAATAGTTATATTTTTCAATTACCACGAATATATTTTCATTAAAATGAATTATGTAATGCTTGTCTTTTGAGAGCTTTTTTAATTTTTCGTCATTCGGATACTTGAAGGACACTTCACTTCAATTAAGCATTTTTCACTAACAAACCTAAATTATCATTAAAAAGGTTTCAAGAGAATGTTGAAACATGTTTTGATGACACTAGAACAAACAATCACTATTATTTATCTTATATTTTCACATTAATCAAATAATCCAGTAAACATAACCTCAAATATAGCTTTTAAAGTAAAAAATACGGATTGCAGGATACGTTAAATTATCATAACTATGATTTTTTATATTGAGTAGATACGATTACTTGCTTTTTAACAATTTATTCCTTTCAAAAACACGTATGAAACGCTTAAATAATCAAAAATCTACACTCAAATGTAAATTCTTATGGCAATAAGTTTTGTTTGGATACAGCTTCAAATTGTGACGTCACACGAATCTCGCGTATACAGACAAAATGTTCCATTCATAAATGTCATATAATTGTAAACTGATTATTGTGTTAAAATTGTTAGTGAGTGGGAGAAAGACACATATCTCTTAGGAGGGCTGGCAACGTTGTAAACAGAATTTCGATATGATCGCCTATGGCATAGAGTTTTAAACTTATCTGTATTGTCAGAGTATGGTAAAAAATACGTATATTCCTTAGTAACATGATTAAAGCTAACGTAAAATAATAAAATAATGCGTAGGAAGGTACTTTACTAAAATTTTTTTTTAAATTTGGAAAAAGGGTTATAAAGACAAAAGTACTTGCATATTTTCATGTAGTTAAATTCAAATTGCAGCAAGAGAAAGATAATACAAGTTCCTTCTGGTGTTTAATAATTATTGGTATTTACATATAATACATATTTGCCTATTATGATTTTAACCAAAATTATTTAAAAAAAATGTATTTACATTAAGTAGGTAGAGCTAAATAAGACACCGAACTAAAAAATATATATTTTTTTAATTGATAATTATAAAGAAGTATGGAAAAAGACCGTAAAAAACTGTGAGAATAATAAAGGCGTTCAATATAAGTTTTAAAACCATTTTCAGAATGCAAAAATACGTCGAAAAATAAAACAAAGTAATGAAAATTTTATTACTTGGTACTAAAATTTTCAAGAAAGTACCTAATTCATTCCTAAATTAAATTAATTTTGTAGGTACTCAATCTTTGAGTTCGATTTAGTTCCTGTTTCTGCACCGATAAAATTGGTAAGGTAAGATTGTATATTTTAATTCGTTATACATACTATATATTTAGCAAGTGCGCCCCCTCCCCCCGTAAAAAACTGTGGAACCGCGACTGATATACGGACATTAATTTGATGTTCCGTCGTAATTATAATTCCATTTTTGATCTTTTTTTACCTTTCTTATATTATAAACCAGCATTTAATTTGAATTTATATTCAGTTCTTTTCTACTCTTCATTTATATTATTATCATTTTTATTACTATCATTGATATGGTGCTGTTCTTTTAAAGCCGGTTCTGATATTAGAGGTATAAAATTTAGGGCAGATATTAACCTTCCAACCATTTGTTTGAAATATTAAGTATCAATTAATCAATCAGTAAAATTGGTGAATTGAACGTGCATTTGAATTTGTATAAATACGTGACCAATTTTAATACTTGTCGGTTACTGTGTATAAATTGGGGAACAATAACAATTTCGAAAAAAATTTGTGTTTTCATATACTTGTTTCATTTGTATTAGGTTGAAGCAAATTTTGAACACAATTACTTTTTCGAAATTAAGCAACTCATCTAATTGATTTAAAGAAAAAAAATAAACATCTACTTAATTGTCAATACTTATCGTATACGTTTAACATGTAATTTTAGTTCTCTACATATATACTTTTTTAAACCTGCAATAGAATTAGCTATTTGTGTATTAAGAGCGGAAAGTGATACTTTGCCGCTTGAGGCAGGCGGGCAATCTGCCGAAAGCGGCAACGCACTTTCTGCTCGAATTGCACACAAGATTTTTTCTACGATCACCTTATTTTTAAACAAATGATTAAAAAAAAACACGAAAAATCCTTTTACTGCGTCCCAAAGCTCTTCGTGTTCTAAATAAATCTGTACCGCGCATTTCCACGTACCATAGTTCTCGTGCCCTTTTAGATGCTCGATCAGCGGAAGCTGGCTCATGATATCACTTATTAACACAAAAATTCAACAAATTACAAACTCCAGAAGCTTCAATGGTGTCTCACGCGTGTCCTGTGTCCATAACCTGTTGCAATTTGATGTTTTGAGTCAAGGTTTCGAGAAGAAAATTAACCTAATCTATCAAAAACGGCGTAAAAGCAACTAATGACAATTTAAAACTTACAAAAGTCGTAAACGACATTAAGATGACATTCACAAGGTTAAACAAATTTAGGTTCGAAAAATATTGGAAGTAATTAGTTATACACTTTGAATATTTTTAAATATTAACTACAACTATAAACATAGGTGTTTTGGATGGTTTATAAGATAGAAAATAATAATTGAAGTGACGTCTGAATCGGTCTAATCTGTAAGGTCTTATAACACTGCGCCGTCGCGCTCGAAAAATCGCGCGTGTTTGAAAGACCAGTTATCCACGAATACTTTGTGCTATTTTTTTATTGGCGCACTTTGACTTACTACAATAAAATGGAAGTCCGTCCTCGATGTCCAGCCAAGCTTCATTTCATAAAAGTCCGTCCTCGATGCCCAGCCATCCTAAGTAGTATTCATTTTTATTAAAAATGTGTATGGATTGATTCCCTCGGGGATTAAATGGGTCCCATCCGCGGGATTAAATGGGTCACTTTAGTCGCTTAGTGTATAATGTACTATTAATATACCTATTATTTACTAACTTTCTTTAGTTTATTGTAAATGAAAACATGCGAGCGGAAAAGTACGCTCTAGAGCGGAAATAATGTCAAATTATGACATATCACGGAAAACATCAACTTTGCGGTTAGATTTGAGTGTGCAAAAGCCTACTTTGGGTAGTGATCGTAGGAAATAGTCATTTATAATAGAAGTGCGTGAAGTAGTACTTTTATGAACTCGTTGACAAAAGCGTAGCGATTGCTGTGTCGATATTATAGCAAACGTAGTTAGTGTTTATTTTGTTAGATTGTCTACAATGCTCAACACGTTACCTGTTCTCATCCTCATTGAACTTGAACGTTACCATTTTCACTGACTTTTCATTCATATAAAGATAATCATCGAAGCTTGATTAGACTTTTTGCTCTATCTTGAAAAAGATATGAGTATTTCATCAAATTTATGATTTTGAGATACAAAATTTTTGAAGTGAGATACTAGAGAAATTTTGGCACGATAGTAAACTCGTAGAGCTAAAAAATCTGTTGAACTCCTTGTCCTTTTCTAATTATTCTTTACTTACGTTGACTGAGAGATACGCAATGCTGCTCTCCCCTCCTGTTAGCCCACTCGACTCCTAAACTGACTACTAGTCCGGGGAAGTAAGGTCAAAAAATCTGCTCAATGGAAAAAGTTATCCGTAAATTATTTGTCATTTTTTAATAAAAGTACATCCCCCACCAACATTTTCCTAGTTCGTCTAATAAATTCCACTGACGCTTGCGACAGAGCTTGCAAGCACAGCTTGGAACACGTAAAATTCGGGTGTTTTATGCTCCTGGCATTCCTGGATGTGCTTGTACAAAAAAATTGTAAAGGTAAAAAATGTTGAAAATCTTTTGCTCTAAAAGGTGACGTAATTCGATTTTCCAAAAAATAATTTCCGTCCTTAAATTTTCCAACTTTTGGATATTTTTTCGAAAATTACATTTTCAATTGGCAATTATGAATAAAATAACAATATCGAGGTCAAAACATGGATAAACATAGAGGGCAAACGTCTAAAAATTTACGTTTTTTCAGATTTGGAAAATTCAAAATGGCGGCCGCTCAAAATGGAATTACATTTTTTTTTCAATTGACTCTAAAGTTATGAACATGAATGATATCGAGACGCGGTTGATTGCAATCGATAGAGTGAAAGTTATATTTTTATAGACAAAACAAACACAATTTTTCAAAAATTTTTAAAACACCCGAATTTTACGTGTTCCAAGCTGTGCTTGCAAGTTCCGTCGCAAGCGTCAGTGGACTTTATTAGACGAACTAGGAAAATGACAAATAATTTACGGATAACTTTTCCCTTTAATTTCCTTACTTTCCCGGACTCTACGTTAACAGAGCATCTACGCTAGACACTGTCACTAGCGGATGCGGAGAGCATGCGAAAACTATTCCCAGATGCGGAAGTACCGAACTGGACACGACAGAATCGGCGCGAACTATGAAATATATTATTATGGTGCATGTTTGTGTATAATTTCTTCAGTGACTGTTGACCGTGACGTCACATTCTTCGTAGAATATGCTGAGTATATACAGGGTTGGGAAAAAATTATTGAACATCGAATTTTCGAAGTTTTGATGGAAATTATACTTCTTGGATGGGGGCTAACAAAAGTCTGTAAGAAAAACTAAATTTTCATATTTGGGAGTATTAAAAACAGTAGTTATCGAACGATTTTCATAAGAATCTGTAATTAAAGGTCATCGGTCACGACGAATCCAATAAGACTATAGGTTTTCACCCATCAATTTTTGTTTTCAAATAGCTTACTTGAAGAAATTTCAGAAAATATTCCTTAATTTCCTTAATAATGAGAATATCGAAAAACGAATAGCAAAAATGGATTCCTCGTGTCAAAATACGTAATTTTAATTGAAAATTTGTTAAAAAGTTATGCAAATAAAAAAAAGTCATGCTAATTTATGCATTTGAGTCGCTGCTTTTAAAATTAATTGATAATACTTGAATTTTATTTAATAAAGGGATATTATTATAAAAATGTTAAACAAGTATTTGTTGTATCCTTTATGGTTATAACTAAAAGTGGCAACATTGCTCAATATTTCAGTACCTGTTTAATGTGTCAATAGTAATCTATTTAGTAGTTTTGTCCTTGTTTAATTACCATATAAAGAGAGATGCAAATATCGTCAGACTGTGATCAACGATCATTTCGAATAGGTCGTAGTATTGTAGTAAATAATGTCAAACGTGGTTTGTTTATACGAGCGCCATTACGACTAGAGAGTAAACATTTAGTTCTTTCGTTTTCATGTGTTTTTTAAGACTTTTAGTGACAAAATATAAAGTTAATTAATTTAATATTTTTGGATTATCAAGGTTCGTCAGTGCTAATTTTGTCAGAAAAACAACCGAAATTACTAAGGCCATGTATCTACAATACCTTCCCCACTTTTTGTAATCCATTCATTATTTCACTACTGGAGTTTAGAATTGTTGGCCGCAAAAATAAATGTGTTTATGAATGAATAGCCCTCTCTATGTTTATTATTACTCTACGGTTCATACTATTATATAAAATACAGCAAGTTTCCACCGATATAACAAACCGAGTTATAAAACTTCAAAGTTAAAATTTTTTATGCTAAATCTCAATTTTATAGGGTCCATTGGAATGAAATTTGAAAAAAAAATTTAGATTCCGATAATATTCTGCAAATATGTTTTTTTTAATATGAGGATACACCTTGTACATTGCAAAAAATTATTTTGAGATTGTATCGTTTCTGAAAGCCAAGTTTTCCACCTACCTGTCTAGATATCGTCTAGATTGACCAAATTTACCAAATTTTGCAACTCTTTGAATAAGTTATTCAGTTCGGTGAATTCATTTAATTCACTGTTATTTCCACTTGTTGTCGGTTTTGTTGGTATGTTTGTTGAATTTTGTGAAGTGGAGGTTTGAGGGATTGTGCTAGGGGCGTTTTTGGAGGGGAGGCTAGGAAATTCTGCTTTATTGGCTTTATTTTGCCAGGGGTTGATTTTGGGTGGGGGCGCGGGAATTTATTTAGTGAGGGGTAGGTTTGGTTTGCGCGTTTCTTCTCTCGTCGAGCCATATTTTTCTTTTGATGTATTCCGGGCAAATCTCCGCATTTGCCGGGTGGTCACCCTTACAGTTGGCACATTTGGCTGGCAGGGTGCGCTCCTTGGTGCACTCGGGCGTTAGATGTTGTTCTGCGCATTTCAAGCATCTGGGTGCCCTACCGCAATTTGATGTTACGTGGCCCCAGAGCTGGCAAATATGACATTGTATAATCGGTTTCGTCTGACGTCGATGTTCCCACTGGATTCTCGTATGCTCTTTGACTCTGACAGTTTTATTCAGATAGTCTAGTGTAACTTTCGAGTCCGTTACCACTAGATAAAGTGGTCTGCCCTTCGTAGTCATGCGGAAAATATCAGTAACTTTTATTGTATGTATATTTATTAATTCATCCTTAATTTCAGATACTTGCATCCCTTCTGTTAGGCCTCTGAGCACGAATGCGTGCGTCTTCTCTTCTCTTCTACTCGTAAGTATGGAAGGGAACTTATTCTTGTCTTAGTGTTTTTTTTAGATTTTCAAAATCACTTACATCATTTGCGATTATAATTGTCGAATCAGCGGTGTATTTTAATTCGAAGCTCTTTTTCAATTCTTCTTTTAACACTCCAACCATTTCTTTGTGTGCCTGCACGTTACCATCAATAACTATGGGCGAGCAGGGGGCGTGGTCTTTTTTTTGTCAGTGTTGTTGTTTGTGTTTTTTCTTTTTTTTTTACTTCCTGGTTGGCTGTATCCTCTTTGGAACTGGATTGTGTTTCCTCAAACTTCCGGAATCTTGTTTTTTTTCCTTTTTTTAGTGTTTGTTTAGGCGGTTGTTCGTCTTCAGAAGAGTCTGATAAGGTATTATATTTGTTATACGTCTCTGTTATTTGATTTTTTTGTGTGTTCCGTTTAATAATAGGTGCGTTCTTTTTGACTGAGATCTCAGTTAATCTCGGCTAACATCAGTAATGTGAGCGTTCTTTTTGTTTTACTCACTTTAATTGAGCTGATATTTTTCCTCCCCCTTTACCGATGCTGAATGTGTTGTAAGGGGGAATCAGTTGGACTTGAGTCGGAAATAAAGTGGAGGGGATGAACAAATATTTGATTTGCTTGGGTTTTTTGTAGTTTTAACCAAGGTTATCTATAGTTTTAACCATTGACATATAAACACACATAATTTATTTTTCGTTTGTTACAAATTATGGATACAATAACATTATTATTATTATATGTTTTGTTTCTTATTCACGCATGCGTCGACAGATCGCGCGCTTCAATTGAGATGTCGTTCTTTTTGGTGCTTACTCACATCACTTTATCTCAGGTCACCTAAACTGGAGTGATCTGAGATCTGTCAAAAAGAACGCACCTAATGTTATTTAGTGTGACAAATTTGCGTGGCTTTTCGAAACCTGGAGGGGTGATCTCCCCACTTCCATCTCATGTGTTGGAGGAATGGAAGTAATTTTGTTTAGGTCTTCGCTATTAGTGTTTAATTTTCTTGCAGTTATGGTTTTGCTTTTATTTAGTTTTGCATATTCTGAAATGAAGTCTTCTGTGAGGGTTGTAACTTATCTCTTATCCATTTCAATTTCGTGAGCCCAGGATGTATTCGCCAATCCATGTGTCCATGTCTTTGTGCTTGTACTGTCGTGAATTGATTGTGATCATCTTTGTTATTGTGTGTGAAGTCACTTGACTGATACCCAATCGTGTCCTCTTCCATATTAGACCGTTTTTTATTTTTGTTTGAAATTAGTCTTATTTCGGGGGTAGATGTTTTATTCTCGTTTATTCCTCTATATGAGGGTATAGATAGCTCTGAGCTAACTTCGTGGGCTTCGACGAGAAAATTTGATGATTTTGGAGTTTGTTCTATACACTTTTTTGTTTTCTAGACTCTTATTTTCATTAACTGGACACTTTCTAGTGTCCTTTCTATATCCTTTTCTTTATGTTCTAGACACTTGTCTTCATTTGTTTTGTTGGTAAGTGTTATAACTTTGGTCAGTGTATCGATATCTATTGTGTCAAGGCACTCTTTAGGTATATTAATTTTATCTGCACTTGTTAGTTGCGTGCCTCTTCATCAATGTACACTAGTTGTAAATAATTTTTGTTCTTATTTTTAAGTTCTAAAGTTTTATTTTTAATTCTGTTTATTTCGTCAGTATATTTGAATATATTAGAATTGTCAATTGTACCCTCGATCACCGCTTACACCGGCTTTCGCGTCACTTTTCTTAATTATAGTAGTTTTTTTCTCAATGGAAAATTTTGACTGTATTTTAGATTTTTTATGAACTTTAAATTTTGACGAACCTTTTTTCTTGGATTTTGGGGATGTTTTAACAGAAACTATTGGTTTAACACGTACTACTTCGTTTTTGTTTAGGTTCTCAGTATCGAAAAGTTCTGGCTTAATTACATTAAGGCTTTGACTTTTGGCTTTTAGCCTACGGGTATATTCGGTTTGGAACGGTATCGTTCCCTTTGATGGAGGAGACGCTATGGTTAGGGAATTAATGAGCACTGACTGTATTGATCCCTAATACAAAACACTGTAGATTTAAAGAAAACTTGAAAATATATTAAACACTTTTATTCACGATGAAAGTCCAATAACGAGCTATCTAGCTTGAATATTAGCATGAGAATCTGTAACTTTGAATTCAGATATTTTCCTTCTACTTCAATAAGATGATCACACCGTTTTCTTACTCATCTGAGAAACTCTCAGAAATTTGTTGTTCGACCAATAAGTCTTACATCTTCGAGTTTGATTATTGATTACAGTCAATAGCGAAATTTACAAGAGCTATTAAGATGGCAAAATTATTGTTACGACTGCAAAGAAATTGTAATGAAAATTTGCCCATGGAAATATGTCCATAAATAAGTGTCAATGACATCAAATTAAAATTTGAATAGATTATTTTTCCCCACATTCCGGACTATCGATCTTGTTTATATGTATAACAGGCGCTTTTCCCGAAATAATCAATATTTTCATTGTTATCCACATTCACACTAGTAGACTGTTGTGTTCTACGAGAAGCACATTTTCCGATCCATATTTGTGATATTTAGAACGCAATTCGGTTTAGAGAAAAATATGACAGTGATTTTTTTAAGTTGCTACTTCAATTAACATGTGATTAGAACCATGGAATGGAAACTCGAGAGAAATGACACAGATATTATGAAATTTCAAGGAATAAGTAAGGTTTCTATGCCATTTTATGAGCCTCCTCAGAGAAAGACCAGTGCTGAGATCATAAACGAAGCTAGAGTTGCAATTAGAGGTAACATCAATATTATTTTGAAGATTCGATTGTATATATTAATAAAATTTCAAAACTAATTTTTAATTATGGTAAATTTTATAAAATTAAAATTCAATTCAAAGGATCTTGTGATTTCATTTTGGAATCTGCTCAGTAAAACATATCCGGAATTGGAAAAAACCTTTGCTAACGTCGTCGGTTTAAATTCAATTATTATCTAAGCATTATAATAAAAATTCAACGTGTTTCTGGAGTTAATGTGCAATTCTATTATTATTATTATGAGGTACCATTATGTCCCGTTTCTCATCTTATCACCTCTTTAAAAGTTTAGGGCAAGAAGAAAATTTTTCAAAAACATAATTACATCGGCATTTGTATAGTATATAGTATATGTGGACTGAAGGATCTTTTCACTCGCAATAAAAACATATTTGTCAAATTAACTTTGTCTTAATTTCCTGTGTCTATTTGTACTATTGTAGTCATATTTTCGGGTTTGGGAACAAACAATAGTAACCTGGGGCCTTGTATGATAAATTTGGTAGAAGCGGAAACACAGTAAATTTGTTGTTTATAATTACATTTGATAACCAGAGTTGATCTCTTCTTTTTTGGAATAGATAATGAATATCATTCCTTTGGTATCCCAAAATATACTACCTTTTAAAATTGTCCGCGGTAGCATTTCACCAGCTTCCAAGTACTCAGCTAACTGCTGATTCATTTTGGATATGTAGTTCATGCTAAGCCATATAATAGCTTTGTTTTCATTTTTGCTTATTATCAAGAAAACGGGCCACCTACCGCTTACACAGCGGTATACGAAAATATTAATGTAGGGGAACCTGGCCTAAAATGACATACCCTGAGAAAAATTGGTCACAAGTTTTTTAAAGTCGACCTGTCTACAAATAGCCGAAACATCTGCTATTCGTGGCAAATTAGTAAAATCATGTTTTATGTAAGATATTTTATTAAATTATATTTTGCTTAAACTATCTACTATGTCATTTTATCCATACTTTTTGGATAAAATGACATACTCTATGTCATTATACCCTAGTAGTATATTTAAACCAGAAGCAAATTAATAATAGTGTGAGATTTTTCTTAAAATTTTATTTTGAAATATATGACTCTGTAATGAAATTTTTTTGGAAAAATGTTAATCTGTTTTTACAATGGGATGTGTTAAAGAAAAAAAACAAGTAGTCGTTTAAAAAATATTTATATTGTTTAAAAAAATAAAAACACAAATACATATACTTTTAACCATACCTACGGGCAAATATAATAAACATAACTCTTATTTTGTTACAAAAACTCAGATTCTGTAAATTAAAATAAATATTTCTTACTGGCATAAGTCACAAGTATAGTTTTTTTGTTTTTTTTGTTCACTCCAGTACATTCAGCATGAGCCCATTTTGTACAAATCCTTCAACGTATCCAGGTTTCACGTGATTGAGATCTGCTATATAAATCGTTACAAAAAATACAAGCAGTGTCTTCCTCATCATCATCTTCGATGTATATATTATTTTCCTTTTCTTCATCTTCATCTTTATTTAACTGACTTTGAATATTTTTCTTGGATCTGTTCGCTGCACGCCTTAATTCGGCTGCCCTTTTTGTTACAGCTCTTGTCTTTATTTCAGCTAGGATAGGATTTTCTGTTAATGCTTGGGATACAGTTGTCTGCCTTTTGCGCTTGGTGTTTTCTATTCGTGGAATAGGTGATACTTCCTCGGGTCTGACCCAAGATGATGAACTCTTTACAGTGTAAGGATTGGAAACGTCTTGACGCGTTATTTCATCACCTCCCTTTGAAGTAGAATGTTTCGAAATTGATACTTCCTGGAGATTTTTACGTCATCAACAGGATCTTGCTCCTGTTCTTGGGCAATATCTGTCGCTGCTGAAGGTGTAAAAATATGATCCGGAGAAATATTTGAATCGAAGCGTTGTATGCCAGAATGTTTGAAACCATTAACAGCATTTTGAGTAGATGCTGCTTTTCCATAAGCTTCTCCAAATAATGTTGCAACTTGATATTGTGTTACTACCCGCCCTGGGTGGTTTCTTAACCATTTTGATACTTCTTGGTTGTAATAATTTTTAGTGGCCCAAAAAAGCAAATATCGAGAGGTTGCATCCGATGGGTGCAGTGTGGTGGAAATGAAATCATAATTATGCCGTTCTCCTTTGCTAAAGTTACAACTTCCAAATCTTTGTGAGTTTCGTGACCATCTAAAAGAAGTAAAACTTTATTTTCCAATGATGGTTTTGCATACTTAATGAAATGTTTTAGCCACTGTAATAAATACGAATACCAAAGAGATAAATTTAATGTAGAAAAATTTCAGAACACACGGTAAAACATATTTTATTTCAAAACATAATAAAAAAATGGAATGCGACCCACATTATGTTTAGAAAAACGATACGAAACCAAAACAGCTTGGAACAAATAAAACATTTTACTAGGTCAAAGCGAAATAATTGTTTTGAATACAATTATTTGATAACGTAAAAATTAGGACGCTTCAAAACATAAAAAGTTGATTTTGCAATTCAACAAAAAAACCCCAAACCTGATTCGGAGGAAGAGTAAAAACTAAGTGCAGAGAGCGGCAGCGGACAGACAGTGTCGGGGGCGAAGACGCGAAGGGAAAAGTCCTTTCCCTGTCACGATAACGGGTAGCAGTTTTTTTTAGTGTTAGCGGTATCAGAGGTAAAGTTCTCTCCGTTGTGTCAGGGTGTAATAGGGATACTTAGATATCCTTGACGGTGAACACTGTCCCCCGTTCGAGACACAAAACGGTAAGAATCACCCTCTACGCTAAGGTTTTTTCCAACATAACACGATACCGGTTATTGGCACTACCCGCGGTGGCTAAAAAGATAGCGAAGAATAAGCAGTAGCCAGGCCAGAGAAGGGAAGTTTTCCAATGCCGTAAGTTTTTGAACAAATTGAGATTTAAACTTTGTTTTTTTATGAGACATTTATTCGTTATTATTTCGCGCTGGTTTCTGAACTTGGAAGTTACAAATCAAATGTTATACATAGGGAGTAGCGATAACAAATATATTTAGTTGATTTTCTGATCTTTCAAGGGGACTGGACACACCTGGTCGTTCTTAGTTAAATATTGAATGTCCAGGCTCACAATTTTGGGGCACAGCTCGTTCTGTAATTTAAACAATTTACCGTGTGTGATGATATAATCAAATTTCGCAGAGTATCGCCAACCTGACAAGAGTTAGGTTTTTTTCTAATTAGTAGTTATTATTTTGTTGTGCCACATAATTCGCTTCCACCTCGTAGGTAGGACAGAGATAAGAGTTAGCTCAGGGTTACTTTGTACGTGGTATCACAAAGGGCCGGAGCGTATGATTTTCCATTTTCCGTACGTTTCAGCGAACTTGTTCTGATAAAAAAATTGTTTTCTTTTGTTCAGACGTGATCAGAAATTTCTTATTTATTAGTAAAATAAATAAATATTGTAGGTGATTCAAAGACTTGGAATTCTGCAACTCGAAACGCCAGTGTCGATAAATATTTTATTGTTCTTAGATCAGCAGTATTTTGTTACGATTTAATTTTACTTCCATATTTTATCAAGGTCAATGGCGCAAAATCATCGCAGGCTGGCATAACATTTCGGTTTGAAAATAAATCCATATAATATTTTTCTTTTGCGCCTCGAGACCGGTGTATATCAAAATTTGGAGAAAAAAACATACGCCCCACCATGCACTTTGAGATACCAAAGCGATAAGGGGTTGGTTTATTTGTTCTAGCTCAAGGCGAGGGCTATATCATAATTTTTTTTGTGGGATAGGTTACATGTTATACAGGGGTAGGTTAGGATGCACAATTTATAGATAAATGTATAGATAGTTTTTTATACCGGGGGCTTTATTAATTTGGGTAATATTTGGGATTTTATTTTATATATATATATATATATATATATTGAACCAGATATCATAGATAATAAGAGAATTAGTATTATAAAAATATGTTGCTAGTATGAAATATATATGAAAATAATATAATTTAAGAAAACAAGTAAAAAGGAAACACTTTTCTTAATTTAAACAACATATCAAATAAAGATATATTAAATAATAGCCTAAAACAATATAATAAAAAAGGAATTACCTCAATAATAACATAAAATATAGATATTGCCTAACCAATGTAATGATGTAAATAAAGTTGCCTAAGACGAAGATTATTTTCCATAACATAATCAGCTGTTCATCTGAAATGAAAACAAATATTATTATAGTTAATTCATTATAATCATTAATTTAAGAATAAGAACAAACACAAATATTGAATAGAATATAATTCAATAGATTTCATAGATAAACTAATAATGACATATAGACAAATGATATATGGTAAATAAAATAAACATAGAATCAATAAATAGTAATTTGTTAAAGTTTATTATAAATAATATAATGCAAAGAGTTTAGACAAATAACATAAGAGAATTTATATTTATAATTAATATGAGTGTAACAGTGATATATTATCAATAATAATATTGAATGTTGTACCATGTAAATATATCTATGTATAACCAATTTTAATTTATTTGTATGATGAAAAAACTCATAGGAACTCTATAAATGAACTAATAATGTAAAAGAGTGTATGTATGAAATTTTTTAATAAGTGATAGAAGTTTCAATTATCTGATTGCAAAAGACAATATTTTATTGGTTATAAAATATGACAGAACAAATTGTGAATCAACAAATAAACTTTGAAATAGTGACCTGAAAAAGAACAAAAGACTGTTTGTTGAAAAAAGTAGAGAATCGAGGGGACGCTTAAGAAAGAAGGGAAGCTGGTCTCAAGAAGCGAGGAGTGTGTGTGATAGTGTTCCTGAAATTTCAAGATATTCCCGGTTTAAGACCTTTAAACTTCTAAAGTGCTATTAAATACAATATTAGTAATACTCACAGTCAATTGTAACAAGTTTTTCGGCAAGAATTTATGAAATTTTCATCAATTTTGGTTTTTTGGAACTTCAGCGGAGTGTTCCTGGGATCCAGAGACTTTCATCCCAATTCAAGAGCAACAGGTCAGTGTTTTTAAATCATTTATTGGCCAATAATCAGTGTAAAAAACTCAAAATACTCAATTAAGTACTTAATTTCATAAATTGATAAACTTTTGCAAATATGATCGATCTGAAAAAGAAAGAAACAGACTTTGTATAGTGAATTCATTGCATAAATCGTTAAATTTAATAAAAGGCCGAATTTTAAATAAATTAAAATATGTACTTACGCCACTTACGCCATTTTGTAATTGCATAAATCTGGTGATTGAAATTTCATAATGTAATAACTATTTCCATCTGTATATAATTCCTATATTTCTATCTATGTATATAACAATTTCTTTCCACAGCAATTTATATCATATATAACTATGATTTATATATAAATTCTTTTATGTGTTTGAACCATTCATTTGTTTGCATCGTCAACAAACTGTGTTTAATATGAATAGATGCTTCTTACGTATCAGAATTGTTCGTTTTATGTTAAAGCGCATGACTAGTTTTTCACGCATGCGCATTGATGAAATAATTAAAATAAATAAGTAGGTACTATATAACCATTGGCGTCGCATATTATTTTTATCAAATATAAAATATTGCATTGAAAATTAAATCTATTTCAAATAATGTGTTTTCTTTTTATTTAAACAATTATAACAATACAATAAGCCAGGACTCAAAGAGAAAAAGGATTTCATGCTCCCGAAATAATTAATATATAATTAAAATAACAAAATAATAATAACTAACTGAGCTAGCCAAACTAAACAAAAAATCTAAATTATAAACATATACATTTAAATTTCATAATCAAAATTAAGTAAGCATTTATCCTAAATAGTTTAGTATATATATATACTCAGAGATACTTTTATAATATTTTTTTTTACAACTTTGTGGTTCCACCATATTTTATTTATCATCCCTACCCCGAAATTCCCCCTAGAGTGTGTATCAACCTCGGATGTGAGACCGAAGCGGGAGAACAATCCTGTCCTGGCAAAGGAGATCAAACCGTTTTAAGACCAGGCGTACCCAGCTCAAGTCGGACTGGATTTGCCTTACACGCTCAGCCGCACATTGGAGAAAAGAATTGGTGACCCTAAGGTCGGGATCAATATACCGGAAAAAAGGTATAATTTCTATTACAAGTAGTGACAGCGTTTTAAATTAATAAACAGTTGTAGGAGTTATCACCCTGGCGACTCAAAAAATGAGTTTATTACATTGAGTTTTAGTTTATTACACTAGAGGGTAAAACATAGGTCTAGAGTTATTACACTGGTGACAGCAGTTAAGTTGAATAGGTTAGATGTATTATTACATCTGGTGACAGCAAATATTAGAGTGGTGACATTTATTAGATAAAAAGTTTGTGATGTCATCCAACCAGAATCGCTGATAATTCCCAGAGTTCCTGGAGGAACTCCGTCTATTAGCTCAGTTTTCAATCTTTTTCTGGCAGCAGAGTTCATACAGCAAACAGCTGTGCTGATCTCTCTCTGCGCTGGTTAATGCTCCTACTTGTTTTTTACCTTTTTTGGCAAACACTTTTTGGGGTATTTGAACAGTAGACATTCCTGTTTCATCCACGTTTCATAATCTTAAAGGATCAATCTTATGTTTCTCAACCATTTCGTCTAAAATTTTGAAAAATTGACTAACTCGTGGTTTATTAATCCTTGTGCTCTACCTGCTGATGTAGGTGCGGGATTTCTAAGAGAAATCGTTGGATTCCGTTGGCGAAACCCTCGCAACCAATCCCATCCAGCCCTCCCGTTTTCCACGTTAAATCGATGGCAAATATTGTTTTTAACAGCTAATTGGTAAGCCAGTGTTCTTACATCATCGCAGGTTAAACCGAATAGCATACTTTCCAGATGTAGCAAATATTCCACGAGTTCTCTCTCCTGTTCTAGGGAGAATGTTGTTAGGTATCTTCCTAAGTCCTTGTCAGTTCCTTTAATTTGTTTATTTTTGTTTTGAGCCCTTCGGCGAAGTGTGGCTTGGGGAACACCGTAAATTTTAGAAGCTTTTAACCATCCCATTTTACCGGAATTTACTGCTTAAATAGCACGGTTCATACTTTCTACTGACCAATTCTGTCTGTCAGTTTGCCTTTTGTATATTCCAACCCTTTTTTTAACTGAAATTAAAAATGTGGGGTTATAAAGAAATAAAATTTTAGGTGATCTCCAAATAATTATACTCCAAGGGTAAAATGACATAGTGAGTCAATTTATCCGAGGACCGGGTATGTCGTTTTACCCATTGGTCACCATTAAACAAGAAGTTAATAGGAGATCAAAACTATAGACATTGTGGTAATTGGTGTGTAGGATCGCTACGAAAAGTACATGTCACAAAAACTAAATTTTTGTAAAATATACGAACCTCTAAAGATTTCACCTTACAAGTTGGCGCGTAGTACTAAAGTGACGCGTTACGATAACACCAATGCGGCTACAGGGCGATAACTATAATTTGGTCTGGCGATAGACAATTGGGTAGGGGAGTGTCTTAATGGGTAGGGACCACTAACCTATAAACAACAAATGGATTGACAATACATTAGAATGCGCGAAGAATTTTTTCGGCCACTATGCGAGTGTTGAAAATTGGATACGGATCATGCGCATTATGTATTCTACGTCACAGTGAATGTCTGAAATCAATTATCTGGCGTGCCGTTGATACGTATGTTAATTCTTATTGCAGATTTTACCAGAGCTGGCACAGCCGTTTTCATATTTAGTCGTTCTCGTACGTTTGAATCGTTTGATTATAACCAACGTTATTAAAATTTGTGTTTGTTTTTCGGTTTGCCATTATCGTTTTATTACTGTGTGTGAACTGTGTTTCATTACCAACAGTCATCAGCGTTGCTGAACTTTTTGAGACTTTTTTCATCAGTTTTTTCCATAATGGAGAACAACTGCATGGTGATGTTTTGTAAGAACCGAGGAGACATTGATGGAGTGGATTATTTCTGGTACGATATATTTTTAATTATTCAAACAATGGATCATTGTTTGAATGAATTATTTTTACATCATACAAAATTATTCCAACCCTTTCATGATTACAGTTTAACTTCTAAGCGCTATATGCCATGAATGAGAGCTATTGGAAGAGATCCTACTCTGGAAAAACTCCATTCTAGTAATAAGATTGCAGCATTTTTCAGAAGACAGCTTCCATTATGTCAAAGGAAAACTATGTTTGAAATCAAGTGCCATACCTACCAAGAAGCTTGGTCCTAGGAAACCACTCATGATTTTGAACACACATGAACCTAGGTTGGTGCTTACTCAATATTTTGTTGTTTGAGGGTCATTGATAATGTAATGTTTTGGATCTCCATTGTCCGAATAAGTAACTTGAAACAATTAGTAGTCAACATTTTATTAAATTTCATTTCCCAGTATTTTCATTGTTATCAAAACTTTTCCACCCTTTTCTTTTCATTTCAATACTTCATTTTACAGCATTAATCTAATCTTTTTTTTAGGTTAATTTTCATTGAATTTTTATTTTTTCTTCCATTATTTTTCATTAAGACGATTATCTGCCTCCATATGTCTATATAAACTCCCATTTTTGTCTCAATTTCCACTATATAATTTCTAGACAATGGAATTCTAAAACAACTATTCTCAAAAGTATATCATTAACAGTCTGTTTTAGAAAGTCATAGACTAAAAATTATAAAAACTACCATGGAAATTTATTTTCGAATAAGGTATTTCTACATAGCTAAAAACAAACCGAAAGTATCAGAGGCACATTGATTCGGAAAAACTGAGAAAAATAATATTGTTTTCGAATAATTCTGATTATCGATTTTTTTCTATTTTTGTAAAATATATTTATCAGGAATTAATTGCTGCTGAATAAATATTTCGTTTTGAAAAAGGTGTGTATTATTCAACATTAACTTATATGTATACATAAAAAATTGGTAAAAAAATTACATTTATCACTTTTGAACTCTTCTATCTGACCAAATGTTCATTTAAAAAACAGAAATGGATTTTTGTTTATGTCATACTAGTTCATTATTGTCTTTTTATTGCTTAGTTACCAACTATCTATCTGAGCAAACACGTGGTCGTAGTGACATATATTCTCTGATTAGCTTCAAACTGTTCACTTCACCCTCATCTATAATGGTAAAAATGCGTTTTTTATCGGTCTTTGTCTGTGGTACATTTACCACAAAAACCGATTTTCTATCTTCTACATGAGTAACTAACATGTTCACAAGTTCTTGCCGTCGACATCCACCAAATATTCCAAATATTAATGCAACTTTGTTCATTAAAAACGTCTCGTTCAGTGCCTTATGAATAAATTTTAAAACATCTTCCCTAGACAGAATTTTACACTTCTTTGGTTTGTAGCCTTCTGAAGTTTGCTTCAAATATGCCATTAACTTATGGTAATTAGCAATGTTAATATTTTTATTTACTATTAAAGTCTTCTTTACCATGGAATATTTGAACCACAAGGAACTCGTAGAAAATGTTTTAGCGAGATCGCCGAAGTATCCAAGCAACACAACTTCTTCTACGTAGTTTTCTTGCATCCAATTTATTAATTTTTCGTATCCCATGTCGTAAGCTTCTTTAGATTTTTTTGGCAACAGACTTTCAGTTGCTTTCTTTGCTTTTTCAATAATTTGGTCAGAAATTCCAAAATATTCGTTCATTTTGACTTCTAATTTTGACACATATAAAAATTATTGTGATTTTATGACATTTACGTTTGTCAACATTCACCTAGCAACGATAGTGTCTACTATGATAAAATGGCAATGTTATTAATTCAAACCGGATTTTTTAAAATAATGATTTGTATTGAGATTGGATTGCAATAACGAACTAGTATGACATAAAAGTTTGTATGTACCGCGGGCATAAACAGATGTGTATACCTGAGGGCGACGTCTTACGAACCCGAGGGCCTCCGGCCCTTGGTACATAAATAACTATTAAACTAGAGTTAAATATACCCACTCAATTATGATAAATAAAAGGTTACTAATCTCTGATTATGTAGGTATATCAAGTATATAATAATTACAATTTTTTCACAAAAAGTGTTGATAAAATATAAATCACAATCTGTCCAAATTCGTTCTGTAATTATTTTATGTTATTGTTACGAACTCGCACACCGAAGCAGATACTAAGTACGGTCCTGTAACCTTATGTTAACGGAGTTAAGAAAATGGCGAGCGCACCGAATTCTGAGAAGGTCTATTGGGATTTATGGTGACCGTCCTTTCTTTAAACATGTTCTCGAAAGGCATTTTAAGAAATATCGCGAAAGGCATGTCCCATCCGGAATGTTCTAGTAAAGAAAGTTTTGATATAAATACAGGACCGATCAGCGGATGAGTTTCAGTTTATAATTTGACATAGTGAGTTAAACAGTAAATAAGAGTGAATATAAATTAGTTTAAGTGAATGTACTGAGTATATATAAATTAAGTGTTAGTGATTAGTTTAGTGTTTAAATAAATTAAGTAAGTGAACCTACCGTGTGTTTAAAATTTATCCCACCCGTTTATTGGTTAAATAAATAACAAAAACATTACATTGGTGTCAGAAGTGGGATTATATAAATAAATTGCTACGTAAAAATGGCCAAGAGACTATGTGATCTCAAAGTGACGGAATTAAGAGCAGAATTGGAAGATCGTGAGTTGGAAACGTCCGGTAAGAAAAGTGAGTTAGTAGAAAGACTTAAAGTGGCACTGGAAAATGACGGCTTTGATCCAGGAACAGTTTTATTTAATGACGAGGCTTCCACCTTAATCTCGTCAATTTCTGCCATGGAAGAAAAGATTTCTGCTAATATGAAGAACGATATTTCCGCTAACATGGACAAGGTTTCTACCAGTATGGACGAGAAAATTTCTACTATGAAGAATTATATTTCTACTGATATGGACGAGAAGATTTCCACTATGAAGAATGATATTTCTACCAATATGGACGAGAAGATTACCACAATGAAAAGCGAGATATCTGCTATGAAGAATGATATTTCTGCAGATATTTTATCATTGAAAAATGACATTGCTGCTGAAGTCGAGAATAAAATTTCGTCTCTAAAATCAGACATGGAGAATAAGATGGCAACGATGGAGAATCAGATGGACGAGAAAATTAGGAAGTTAGAGACGAAGATTGCCGATTTAAGAACACAAGACACTTCAGCAGAAGAAAAGAAGATCGAGATCTGCAACACAACCCAAGACTGAAGATATTAGCAGTTTTACCCGAGTCAAGGCCCCAACGTTCGATGGAAAGATATCGTGGACCAATTACGTAAAACAGTTCGAAGCAGCCGCTAGAATGAATAATTGGTCCAATAAGGAGAAAGCAGTGAACCTAACCATCGCGCTTCGGGGAGATGCCTTAGATGTACTCCAGACGATACCTTTGGAAGAAATGGATGACTTCGAGCTGCTGAAGAAGAGGTTGGACATGCGATATGGTCACGAACATTTGGAACAGTTGTACAGATTCCAGCTGAAGAACCGAAGGCGGAAACGTGACGAACCCCTTCAAGAGTATGAAATGGATATTGCCCGGCTAGTTCTATTTGCTTATCCATCAGCACCAGAGAACATGATGGAATGTTTAGGCATCCAGGCCTTTATTGACGGCTTGTGTGACCACGATATGGAGAAGACGCTTCGATTAGCCCATCCTAAAACATTGCCGATGCATTGACTGCTGTTCTTGAATATGAAGCAGCCACGATGGCTTCGGGATACAACAAAGGTAGGACCATACAGGAAGAAGGTGACGATGACAGACTTGACCAGATCGTCAACTTGTTGAAAGGTATGGCAGACAAGAAGCCGAAGAAAATCAGGTGCTATAATTGTGGCCAGCCAGAGTATGCACGCAGTTTGTGTAAGCGTCCTACGACTCCTGCAAATCAAGAACCTCTTAAATGCAAAGCAGCCAAGAAAAGCTCGCGGTACAACAAAGGTAGGACCATGCAGGAAGAAGATGACGATAACAAACTTGACCAGATCGTCAACTTGTTGAAAGGTATGGCAGACAAGATGCCAAAGAAGATCAAATGCCGGGAGTGTGGCGAGCTAGAGCACGTACGCAGTCCGTCTAAGGGCCCCAAGATTCCTGTAACCCAAGAACTCCAGTCACAGGGGAAATCAGACAGGGGTGAACATCCTGCTGATGTGAGTCACCGAAATGCCGACTCCCTGTCCAGACGGCCGTGCCCAACAGACTGCTCCCACTGCAACAAGGTGGAATCTAGAGAAGCTGCAGTTTCAAGAACTACTGTAGTCAACGAGGAATGGTCACCCACCAGGATCAGAGAAGATCAGGAGAATGATCCTCACCTGAAGATGATCCGGCAATGGAAGAAAGAAAACCGGCGACCTACCTGGAAAGAAGTGTCAAGATTTTCACCGAAACTCAAGGCGTATTGGGCTCAGTGGGACTCCCTTGTCCTGGAAGAAGGGCTGTTGAAAAGAGTCCTTGAAAACGATGACGGTTCTGAGATGAGGAGACAGCTAGTTATTTATCCCGAGAACAAGAGTAGCTGAGGTACTGAAGAAGTTACACGACAGTCCATCGGGAGGTCATCTGGGAGTGAAGAAAACCTTTCAGCGAGTTCGTGAAAGGTTTTATTGGATGAACAGCTCCGACAATGTGAAGGACTGGTGTAAGAAATGTACGACTTGTGCTACGAGTAATGGACCACATCGCAAGAGAAAGGCAGCCATGAAACAGTACAATGTTGGAAGCCCTTTCGAAAGGATTGCTTTAGATATCGCTGGACCATTTCCGACGACAGAAAATGGTAGCAAGTACATACTGGTTGTAATGGATTATTCTACAAAGTGGGTGGAAATTTACGCTATCCCGAACCAAGAGGCCACAACTGTCGCGGATGTATTGGTGAAAGAATTCATCAGCCGATATGGAGTGCCCATGGAAGTCCACAGTGACCAGGGAAGAAATTTCGAAAGCCATCTATTCCAGGAGATTTGCGATAAGCTGGGAATGAAGAAGACCAGAACAACAGCATTACATCCACAGTCAGATGGAATGGTCGAGAGAATGAACAGGACTATTGGAAAATACCTGTCCAAAGTAGTATCCAGCCATCAGAGAGATTGGGACCAGTATATCTCCCTATTTGCATTGGCTTATCGATCTGCCGTCAATGAGTCCACGGGTGAAACACCTGCGAAAATCCTGTTTGGACGTGAAATGAGGCTTCCTTGTGACCTGGAATTTGGCTGTCGGCCTGGAGAAGATATAGCAGGCGAAGACTACGTGATCCAATTGAGAAGAAGGCTGGACGATATTCATGAACTAGTTCGAACAAATCTTCAAGTTGCCAGCGACAGAATGAAAAGTTGGTACGACACGCAGGCCACAGAGGGCGGTTTTAAAGAAGGGGACAAAGTATGGTTACACAACCCGGCGAGGAGAAAAGGATTTTCTCAAAGATTACAAAAATCCTGGGAAGGTCCATAATTGATCAAGAAAAGGATCAATGATGTTTTATATCGCATAAGCAAGATCCCCAACGGAAAACCAAAAGTAGTTCACCGAAACCGACTAGCGCCATTCGAAGGAGACCATGACATAGAGGAAGGAGTAAACCTTATTCGAGATGTGTCTGACCCCACCTTCGATGAATTTATGGGCGCGTATGGAGGTACCGGGAAAGCTAGATATGGAGTCACTTCGGAACAACAACAAGATTTGTTCACTCTCCCAGAAGATTATTCACTGGCATACAACATCCCCGCCCGTATCAAGAACGCACGAGGGTTGGCAACCGTCTTTCGAAAGAAGTTCCTGCAATTAGAAAAACTTGAAGACCAGATTCCAGCCCCTGGCAAGACACTGAAACTGAAACATAATTCGCGGTACGTCTTCTACGTGGTAACTAAAAATGAATTCCAAGATCGATCTACCTACCGCGATGTGTGGGAAGCACTTCGAAACCTCCGAGACCATGTGTTGGAATCCAACGTGAAGAAACTGGCTATGCCTAAGATAGCGAGTAACCGGTTGAATTGGCGAATCATCAGGAACATGGTAGAGATTATCTTTCAAGGTACCGGTGTCCAGATATTAATTTGCAGCTACAACCCCCGTTATCAATATCCGATGAAGACGGTGCCCTGCTATTTCCATAAGATCGGAAAGTGTAGAAATGGGGCTAGTTGCCGATTCAAACATCCAGTCTCGGCTACACAAAAGTTCCAGGAGGAACTTTCATTTAAGGAGGGGGTAATGTTACGAACTCGCACACCGCAGCAGATACTAAGTACGGTCCTGTAACCTTATGTTAACGGAGTTAAGAAAATGGCGAGCGCGCCGAATTCTGAGAAGGTCTATTGGGATTTATGGTGACCGTCCTTTCTTTAAACATGTTCTCGAAAGGCATTTTAAGAAATATCGCGAAAGGCATGTCCCATCCGGAATGTTCTAGTAAAGAAAGTTTTGATATAAATACAGGACCGATCAGCGGATGAGTTTCAGTTTATAATTTGACATAGTGAGTTAAACAGTAAATAAGAGTGAATATAAATTAAGTGATTATATAAATTAGTTTAAGTGAATGTACTGAGTATATATATATAAATTAAGTGTTAGTGATTAGTTTAGTGTTTAAATAAATTAAGTAAGTGAACCTACCGTGTGTTTAAAATTTATCCCACCCGTTTATTGGTTAAATAAATAACAAAAACATTACATTATTTTTATATAAACAAGTTTATAATTTCAATTCAGTCCTTACAAATAAGACTTTCTCAGTTTATTTAAATAAAACATAAGTATGTACTGTACCAGTTTATTAGTATTATTTATTTGCAAGGCCGGTCCTGTACGGTTGATTGACTGCGCATGCACCGGATCCAATTTTTCCAAGAGATCACGTGGTATGCCCGAATTCAATTTAGCATAATACTGACAAATTGCATTATCCTTCCATTTGTTGTTTATAGGTCAGTGGTAGGGACTCGCCAAATAACGCGCCAATTTTAAAAAAAGGCAACTATGTCATTTTAGGCCAGGTTCCCCTAAGTTTATACAGTTTTTTGTTATTTCAACGGTCTCAAGTAGCTTCTATGTGACGTGAATTTTCTACATTACAGTCTCATTTGTGCCCAAAAATGTATCAACACTCTTGTACGTAGAATAACATATTTCTCTGAACCAACATTTAAACGTAATTTCTTCTGAAAAAGAAAGAGCATCACTTTATCAGTCAATCTTAGGTACTCCATATCGTGAAAATACTCCCGAATTAAGCATCCAATGTCAATTCATTAGAAAAAGTTACAAAACATTGATTCTCAACATAGTATTATATTCTTAGTTGTGATCAAAGTTAAGATCATGTCTTATAATAGTTTAATTTGATATCTGTCGGTACAATATAGTCCTAATTCGGAAGACATGCGTATATAATTCATTCATAAATACGAACAATTAAATTGTGATATTTCACATGCACCTGAAAGAAAACTTCTTTTCATTAAGCTAATTATGTAATATTGGGTATCGCTCGATTTTATGAAAAAAGAATGTCATCTCGTACTGTATACATTGATAGGCATTTCACACTCTAACGAAAGACTTGATGGAATATTCTATTATTACTGTTTTAAATGAAACGTACTGATTCTAGATAATTACACAATATATTGAAAACGATGTTTTTAAATATATTGTGGAATTATGTAGAAACAGTAAGTTTCATTTAAAACAGTAATATGAGTAGGCTCCACGAAGAAAGCGTCGAGACAGTTAATTTCTTCTATTATTACTTTCTCGTTAAACTGATCTCTGCTGCCACAGATATTAGGAACCATTCAAATCGTTAAACTGAAAATAAATAATCTTTTAACACCCTTTGAAAAAAATGGAGTATTTTTTTCGTAAGCAGGGTCGTTAAAGTTTTGACACGCAACATAAACTCTTTCAACCTCCACTGTTGACTCGAAGTTTCTTTACGACCTTTCGATTTGCGAAAAAAAGATCATCAACCCCAATTGTGAGAAATATTGCTGCTAATAATACCCCTTTCAACACGCTTTTGCATACCTAATAACAAGATAATTTTTTGAACATTAACTGAAACCAGAGAAGGTATAGTTTATACTACAAGGAATGTTAGTAACATTTACTAGTCGAGGACGGTTTGCGCCCGAGCGACAGCGAGGGCTAGCAATAAAGTTCGAGACTAATAAATGTACTAATAGACCAGGGCCGAAGCCTTCAAAAATGATAAAAAATTAAAAAAAACTACAGTAGGATGAAACCCATTAGAAAAGGCGGGGAATATGATCAAAATGAAAGGAAAAATAAATTACGGTCGATCCGAGTTCGGGAAGTGGGAGGGGGTGAGTTTTTAGGATAAAAAATGTAAACCATTTTTTGGATTTTTTTGGATTTCCGGCAAAACTACAAGTCCTATGGAAAAAAGTTAAATAGTAAAGTTGTAGGTAATAAAAAGATCTACAACTTTTGTATTCGCAATTTTTTCACATAACCTCAAAATTTATGTGAAAAATTCAAAAAACCAAGTTTTTGGTTTTTTAATTATATCTTTTTCATTAATTTTTTTTTCTACGAAATTTGGTGAAAACTTACCTTATTATGTCCCAAATGCACTGTAATTTATTTGATTTAAAATATTTATTTTTTCGCCTTATTTTAACTTAATATCAAAAAAGCACCCTAATTTTCAATCGAAAATTCTGACGTCAAAATATCGGCTTTTTTTCAAAAAGTCTGAGGGCTTTTTGTTCGTTGAAATATCTACTTTCTGATGGTGTAAAAAAATATACATTACTATACGAAATGTTCTCAGAAAATGCAAAAAATTGAAAAAAACTCAAATTCGAATTTTTTTTTCAATCATTATGTACAATTTTGAGGTATTTATTAAAATTTACACTTTAATTACTCAAAAAACGTAAGATTTCATGTTTTATTGATGAACGAAAAAATTGTTGGTATGTAAGATGGGTGTAGGGGATTATCTGATTTTTGATTATTGACAAAATGAGCGAGCACTGCAGATTCTAGTATTTACATTTGGTTCCCAATCCTCCCGATGTTTTCTGAAATATAATTAAAAAACTTGAAGTGATTCGTTTTGTACAAATGTTTACTTTCTTCCCCTTAATAGTATTTAATTATTTGACTTTATTATATAATATTAAAGTCAGCAAGCACATAACTAGTTTTTATTTTATATAATCAATGAAATCGTACAGAAAACAACATTTTATTCTCTCTATAATAATCTTTTATTCATGTAAAAATTTGTCAAATTTGGTCAATGTATTTTATAAAAAAGATGAATGTACAGAAAATATAAAAAAAATGGATTACAATTAATCAAATCTATTTATAAATGTAAAAAAGAAAAAAATAACACTGAATCAATTAAGGTTTCAAAAATATCAATTGGCAAAAATTAAATCATCCTTTATTTGGTCAAACCTCCCACCCACAGAAGGAGCAGCAGAACAACATTGTTACAGAGCATATTATCAGCTTCAAACTTGGTTGGGTAACGAATTGACAGCAACAGATTGGGACTGGAAGCAACATCAGCGTGGCATTATGCCCAAATTTACAGAAGAGGATTTAATCCCGGAAGTATTGCTCAAAACTATTTGCTGCAGCTGTGAAACAGTTTAAAATGTGGCTGCCGAAAACATGGTTTAAAATGCACTAATTGTCATGGTTCTCAAAATTGCTCCAATATGGAAGAAAAAATTTACGAGTAAGTAAATGATTCAGATGAAATTGTGGATGAAGAACCAATGCAGACTGGAAATAACATTGGCGACGAAGATGATGGTCTTGAAGATTTCGACGATCAACTAGAGTTGGAAAGGTTTGTCGAATCTAACGATGAAGAAATGCCTTCAAAGAGACAAAAACTAATGAATAACTGATTAGAATTTCAAATAAGGTATTTATAAATAACAAGATTAACGTTTTTGAAAAAAAATATAATGAATAACGTAATCAGAATTAAGTATCTAAATTCAATAGTACGATTTACATGTATATTTATATTTTATGATATTTTCTATGACATGAATGTAATTCGAATTAAATAAATAAACTTTTTAACTAAAAACAATTGCAGCAATCACATTTTTTTGATGAAATTGTACATAGTGATTAAAAACAAATTTTCGAATTTGAGTTTTTCTCCATTTTTTGCATTTTCTGAGGACATTTCCTATAGTAATGTATATTTTTTTACACCATCAGAAAGTAGATATTTCAACGAACAAAAAGCCCCCAGACTTTTTGAAAAAAGCCGATATTTTGACGTCAGAATTTTCGATTGAAAATTAGGGTTCTTTTTTGATATTAAGTTAAATTAAGGCGAAAAAATAAATATTTTAAATCAAATAAATTACAGTGTATTTGGGACATAATAAGGTAAGTTTTCACCAAATTTCGTAGAAAAAATTTTTTTTTTAAAAGGATATAAATAAAAAACCAAGAACTTGGTTTTTTGAATTTTTCACATGAAATTTTGAGGTTATGTGAAAAAACAAAAGTTGTAGATCTTTTTATTACCTACAACTTTGCCATTTAACTTTTTTCCATAGGACTTGTAGTTTTGCCGGAAATCAAGATAAACCATTTTTTACCCTTAAAAACTCACCCCCTCCCACTTCCCGAACTCGGATCGACCGTCATTTATTTTTCCTTTCAGTTTAATCATACTCCCCGCCTTTTCTAATGGGTTTCTTCCTACTGTAATTTTTTAGGTTTCAAAAATTATCGACCCTGGTCTATAACATCTCGTCAAGTATATAAAAAATGTCTCCTCCCTGCATAATTTATTCTAGGATTTTTTTTTTATTTTTGAGAATTTTTTGGCTTTGAACTAGTTTTAAACCCTTTCAAAAGAAGGAAAAAATATATAAAAACATAATGGGAATTCAGGTTTTTTCAAAATTTGCTGTTGTCATATGGCAACACTAGGGGCTTGTGATACATGGTGTGGGATTTCTTCATTTTCAAATTAAAAATGGTTTTACGAAAAGGGGCATACTCGTACATGATGATAATTATTGTAAAACTGTTTTTTGTTACAGTTTATTTTTTCTACAAATTAATTACAACTTAATAAGAACTTTACTACTGAGAATGGAAAGGAATATTCAACACACAAACCAACATTATATTTTGAACACATTGTTCTTATTATTGACTTGCAAGTGATATTAGCACATCTTTTTTTCTTTCCTTCTGTGATCATTACAAAATGATCGATTCGATCAAATCTTATTGCGTTAGAGATTCGACTATCCGAGGACCTTGGCTTTTATCGATGTTTTGTGCTTATATTTTTATAGTATGCTAGGGTAGATGGTCGATCACTTTTGACGAATCTTTACTATCACTTAAGTGCTGTTTGGCTTCCATAAGAGTTAGCTTCTTAAAAACCTCTTTTGTATCCAATTCAATAGATATTTGGTAATGATCCAAGATAAACAAAGAAGGGTATATTTTAAGTTCGTCTGTGATAAATTAATGGCCATTTTGCCAGTGGTCGGCCACTTATGACCCATTGGTCGACCGTAGATGCACGAGATGTCGGCCGTGGTTTTTTTGATCAGGTCCGGTTTAAGTTTATAAGCCCTTGAGTGAATTTTTAAAATAATATTCAAAATTTAAATATTTATTCTTCAAACCAGGTACAAAAATATATTAAAACGTATTGAATAAATAATAATTCTTTTATAATTAGAGTAGAATTTAATTATCACCACTATAATTAAAACATATAAATAATAATTATTTTATAATTAGAGTAGAATTTAATTATCACCACTATAATTACAACAGAAGTCTTCGTCTTTTACCTCATCATTTGAGCTGCCCGCAAACGGAGTACAATTCAAGCGGTACCAACTCATACACGAGTCACATCCTATGTTCTTCTCTCCATTCTCTTCAGCATCACTGTACAAAATCTCTTCACAGAGGCTCCATTTTTCTTTCTTTTCTTGATGCTTCGCTTTTTGAGGCTTCTCTTCCTTATCCTTTATTTTTCGTTTTGTTTCACTGGTATCTTTGCTTTTTGGTTGCAACTTTTTCTTTTTGTTGGATAATGTTTCTAATTTTTTTCTTTCAGTTTCTTCGGTTTTTATTTTTCGCCGATTTTCTTTTTCTCCTTTCTCCTTTTCTTTATTAATGTAATACTTTTTCCAAGCTTTGGCAGATATTGCACTGGCCGGCGGCCCAGATCTACATCTTTTGGATTTCTGAATTGGTTTAGGATATTTCAAATGTTTTTCGAAAGGATCTCCTTCTTTTTGTAACGCACTGCATTTGACTGTGATAATTTTAATCTGATTATTATTACCGGCTGTATTATTAACTGTGATGTCTTTAAGTATTTCTTCTTGATTTTATTTCGTATGATTTTCGCTTGGTTCTATGTCATTGTCCAAAGTATCAGATACGCTAGAATAATCTGAGGTGCTTTTTGGAATTCTGTTGAAATCGATTATGGCACCGCCATTTGTTGTAGATTCTTCCAAAGGTTTTTATTGAGATGCATTCAAAAAGGCTGTTTCAGGCTTACTTATCTTTGCATTACTTAACATTTCCGTCCTGGCATTCCATTTTTAAATGGAGTTTTGATATTTTCCTTGAGTACAATTTTTTGAACCGTTGTTCATCTTTTTTAATTGGAAAACCACATTTGCATATATTAATAATCCAGTCGACGATTTTTTTTCATTTTCTCTACTTAAATATGGATCAGGTCCCATTTGTCTTGTTTTATTTTGAACTCTTCCTTTAAGCCGGTCCTGGAGGGTTGAACGTGGAATTCCGTAATAACGGCATGTTTTCCATGACCTGACAGTAAATAAAACATAATTTTTCCCAAAAAATGGTTTTGAAAATGGTTTAAAATTGTATGGCGGATTACTGGCAATTCGGTCAAAAAGTCGGGTTCTAGTAGTCGGCCACTAAATACGATCTTTCATAACATTAAAATCATTAATTGTATATACGGCCGACCACTAGAAAGAAAATCTTTCTTTCTCTTAACTACAAGATTATGAAAAAAGAAAACATATAGCAAAGTAAATAAGTAAGAGAAAGACGAAACTAAATTGGAACTGGTGTTCCAGTAGTCGGCCTCCCCGGCCGACTAATAGGACAATTGTTGATTTTTATGACAATTACGGCCACTCATTTTTTAATGTTTAAAGGCAATATTTGCACTTTTTGAAAGCCATGTCAGCTATTTTAAAGGCTATTGTAGCAAATAAGGTTGTTAAAACATATCTATGTATTATAAAAGCAAAATTACTTACCTTTTAAGTTTGCTCTGGCGATATTGGCCAGTGCTAACACATTCACTTATGGCCGCTGACTGACGGTATGATCACTTTGTCAATGACTTAAAAATAGTTGAAATTGAAAAAATAACTACTACTTAAATCTACTCTAGGGAGATAAAGAAAGACATATACAGGTTTCAAATAAAGGGAATTTACGTGTTGTTCGAATTATTAGCAAATATAGACCAATGTGGCCGACTTCTGGGGCATGCCGGCTCACTCGTGCATCTACCCTACTTTTATCTATTGCAGTTTAAAACTTAAATTACTTATCCAAAAGGACTGTTCTTACTTTACTACTTTGATATTTTGAATATGTGTACTCAAAACCTTTAACTTAAGACTATAACCACTTTATAGATTTAAATGTTCGTAATACCCCTTAAATTAGAAGTTGATTACGGAGCCGAAATCAATCACAACTTTCTTACTAATTACCAGGGCCGAAATCCAGGTAACCTTCCTAACGACCAAATAGGTATCAACCATTCTCCCTTATTAAACCTATTTACCTAGAAGATAGTTTAGGAATGATTGTAGTGAATGAATTTTCAGGTAAACTTGCTCAATACTTTTGGTAACGTTCGTAGAATTTCGTATTTATGCACCGTAAAAATAAAAAAAATTCATAATACCTTCACTCGTTTGATAAAGTTACTGTGTTAGCGAATCGCGTCACAAGTTCAAATTGAACATTAGTTCAAATATAATTAAGTTTTAAACAAATTGAATTGTTTTATTTCATCACTTCATGTTTAACTTAAAATATTTCGAGAAATATTGATTTTATCGTTGAAAGAGTACATTACTTATGTAAGAAGTATTGGAGAATCGAAAAATTGTGCTAAAATTTCTATTCCGCCAGTGGCGTAGACTTTGAGATTAACCAGTCACTTGCCCCTGTCGTACGCCTCTGGTAGTAGCTAGAAACGTTTGTTAAACATAATTTAGTGGGGTGTAGATTATCTATACTTCCTGCCAAATATGAAATGGATACGTGAATAGGTTTAAAGTACTAATCACAAATAGTTTTTAAATTTTTGAACAAAACACCCTGTAACTCAGTAAGCAGCTACATTTTATTTAGGTGTTTTGGGTTAAATCTTCATAATTTGAAGTCAGGATTCTACTGTTGAATTATTTCCAATTAGTAATGAATTACCCTTTATATCTACCTCTCTACACTCAATAAGAATGCCATTCATGGTTTACTCCATAATTGTAGAAAAAACTGAGGACGTGGTTTCACAATTAAACGCATGTAACATAAAATTAATGATGAAGATGATCAAATTAGGAAATTATACTTTTACGATTTTTTCGGTTTTTATAGCTGCCCCATTACATTAGACTGAAATAGAACGGGTATAGTCCTTTCACCAAATGACAAGCGCATCCGTTATGTTGAAAGAACCGCAGTTTAATAGTTTTGTGCAATAATGGCTCGGAAAGCAATATTTTCTTCACAAACAAATCGATAATTAAAACAGATTATTTATGGTGCAATTAAGTTGAAGCGCATAATTGTAGTGAAGGACTAAAAATATGGAATGCGATCATGATTTTATGAGTAATCTTTCTCTTTCAATTAACGAAACAAAGTTTCAGAATCTCAAATGGCTGAGAAAAATTTTGCTCAACCTTCCATCAAACCTCTACAAACTGAAAGACCGTACACTCCAAGAGACAAAGAAAGGTTGTTATTTGGAAATAAAATTAAGTCAAATCGTCCACCAAGCTCGTTCAGGTAAGTTTTACTTTTTTCTCCATAATAGGTATACGAGTAGCTTTTAATCAAATGTATTATTTATTACATTATTACAGCTTAACACGTTAACTGCGTATATGATTTATGATTATTAGTGCGGGGGCGGACGATTCATATTCAGCAGTTGGAAAGAAATATTTGCTGAATATGTTCAAAATAGGTCCAAAATACTTTTTTTATATGAATAGGGGTGTTAGGGGCCTTGACGTGTAAACACGTCTAGCGCACTCAGCTTATAATTTTTAACCAGGAGCTGATGACGTGTTTTCACGTTATATTTTTTTAAATTTTTTGGTAAAAATAAATTAATATAAAACGATAATGATAAGTAAAAAACTGTTATTTATTTATCTTATATTACATATATGCATAAAAAGTATTACAAATTTATAAATTCTTATGATACTCTCCAAAACACGGCGCAACGCACAGAGCGGGTTTGTTTACACAAGCTGCGCAGTAATAAGCGGTTTCTTTACTGATTTTCTTTTTATAACAATTTTGACGCCGTCTGCAAGGTATTCTTCCCGATTCAAGAGGATTATTTTTGACTGGTACGTGTTGAGTTGCTTGTGGATTAGTCATGACTTTTGGTTTTGGTGGCACTTCTATCACCTGCATTCTAAAATCGTAGAATGATATCTTGGATTTGATCTGTTTTTTGAAAAGGGAAAACGAGTTGAATAACAGCAACTGCAAGACATGGATTAAAAGCTTTTTGTACCAACGCAGATTTTTTCGTTCAAAAGGATAGTAACTGAGCAGCTGGTGTTGACGATCAGACCCGCCCATGTACTGATTATACATAAAAATTGCCTTTGGTTTTTGTTTATCCTGTTTTGATTTATTTTGATATTGAATCGTGGTATTTCCATATTCTGAAGATATATAATGCACATCTCGTTTATTCCGCCATTTTCCCACCATGATTCCTTTTGCATAACGAGCAATAGTTTCTCCGGTTTTCAATTTTTGTTGCTTTACATCAATAGGATTGTTTTTACGATCAATTCTTAGTGTCCCAGTACAGTAAGTGTTTCGTCTTAGCATTTTTTCCCGCCAATTCATAGCTATTATAGTAATTGTCCATGAACACAGAATGGCCAACGTCTAATCTTTCTTCCATCAAATTCAATACCACGTTAGCTGCGTGACCCTATCCGCCAAAATCAT
>OY998178.1:119230906-119409978 GCA_963921935.1 Galeruca laticollis | reverse complement strand
AGATGTTTAATAAAAGTAGGGAATGGGGAGAAACAACATGTCATTGATGTTAGTAAAGAACATAAAAAGTCTAGTATCAATAGAGTCAACTGGGAAAAACATGAATGCCACCTTTGATAGTAGATTAAAAACTGGGATTATCATAAACTTGAATCATAAAGATATTAATTCATTCTTTACAGACGCTTCTAAATTTTTAAAAAGAAAATGTCTGTGGCTTTCAATTGGTCATTAGTTTGCTAATTTTGAGCCGTGGGGTTTGCGGTGTTCGGAGCACAGTCTTTATGTAGATTATGCAAATTGATATGATACGTCAAATCAACTTGGAGAATATAACTTTCTGGAGAATCATCTGTAATGGATTTTATAAACTCTACGTCATTTTTCAATATCATTTTCGAGGTCATCGTACTGTAAATGTTCATACATTGCCTCCTCATACAAATTATTCGCTTCTGTATAGAGTATGTACGTTGATGGTACGACCTGTGTATATAAAAAATAGGGTATCTTAATGACTACACCCTATATAAAATCGCATCTTTTTATGACTACGCACTGTATATATGGCTTCTTCTATGACTACACTCTGTATATATGAACATCACATCTTTTTTGTCTACATCCTGTATATAAAGACAAATGGCATCTTTTATGATCACACCCTGTATAAAAATGCAGTATCTTTATGACTATACTCTGTGTAAAATCACATCTTTTATGACTACACCCTGTATAAAATTGCATCTTTTATGACTACACCCTGTATATAAAGAAATTACACAAGGGTGCTTTTGTATAATATTGAGATAAAAATACACTTTTACACTCGTATGTTGATCGAAGCCATCACTTTTCATTCTGAAATTTAGAAGTCCCAATCAAAAACCTTGAGATTGTCACTAAAAATAATATGTGATTTTTCTATGATTACCTACGTGAAAATCCTTGAGATTTCAAAATAATATCTTATACTGGTAAATTTCAAAAACAAAATACGTAGGAATCCTCATAGCATACATGTAGCGGTGTAGGCTGGGAACGATGAGGTTGTGGGTTCGAATCTCACTCAAGGCAAAAAATTTTTTCGGTTACGGATAAAAAACGGACGACAGACATCTAAAAAAGAAATCTGCAAAATTGAAGCGCGCCATCTAGCGAAATCTACTGGAAAAAAAAATGGCCGGCGGATAAAAAATGGCCGACTGGATAAAAAATGGACGACACCGCCGACAGCGCCAACGCAGCGCCACCGAGACAGGCGCCACCGTCTCCTAGCGGACCTTTTTCGAAGTAGTGAGTCAGAACCCACATAGCTACACTACTTGGGTCGCCAACAGACGACCCCTCGGTAGGTACCCCCAGAGGAAGCTCCCATTTCCTCCGTTACGCCTGCTAGCCACGGCATACGACGACCTCCCCGACGAATACATCGACTACCTCGACAGCTCCCCAATTTCGATACGATAATCGTTAAAAAAATTCACTATTTCTTACACCATTCTAGTTCAATCATTCTCTACTCAACAACCTCCGCAACAAGTCCAAAACCATTATAATAAAAATCTCTAACAAATTCCAGAATCTCTCATTCCCAGCTATTATTTGTTCAACACTTTGGACTAACCCTATACTTTATTGCAGCCCCCATATCACCCACGTCGGTGTTGCAGGTTTTTGCGGTTTTCCTGTACACTCTGTGAATTTATTCACTAGCCAAATGGACCGACGATCGACGCACCCGCATTTTTGGATTTAATATTATTATTTTACCACCGACCACAGTAAACAGTCCCAAACCACCGAAGGCACGTCATCGCTACTTTCCATCAAATTCCAACAAAATACCAAATTCCATACACTTTTGAAAAATATCTCCTATACACTTTTTCACATAACTAATAACCAAAAATTATAAATCTTCAGTATTCCTAATACATCGCTCTTAAAATATCGGAGACATTTCAAAACCAGTAAATAATACCCAATTTTCATAATTTCTGACACCTAGCCAGCCCAACGCATATATCTATGTATCGGCAACGATACATGGTTCGTCTTCTACACTTACAATCCCACTAGACACTTTTTGTCACACCATCTCCGCACACTTCTGAGCTTCCAGACAACAACCCCCGATACACCCCAATGCAGCACAACTCTCCAGTTACTTTCTAGCGAAAAGCCCACTCAATCACTCTCAATCCTATACACTTCTAAGCAAATTTTTCCTAGTCACCTTTTAAATAATTTTTACTAGACACTTTTAAGCCCCAACCTTATTTCTCGGTCAGCGCACATCAAACCACCCAACACACCCCCAACTCAGCCCTGAAGAGGAAACCTATCCTATACCAGGGCATCAACAAGAAAAGAACATTCTCAACCAAGAAAACTCCAATCCACCTCAAACCCATTTACGAACTTCTCTCTCTCTCTCGCTCTCTCTTAAATATTGTTCACTATAAAACCTCGACTTTCAGTTAAAAATTCAAGGGAATTAATTAATAATATTCAAAATATATTACTACCCCATAATTCTAAACTCATATCGTTCGATATAACAAATCTATTCCCTAGTATACTTCCTAAAGAAACTATAACTCTTGTTGATTACTTGCTCACATACAATAATGTTAATCCTATAATTCACTCTGATATCATTACTTTATTAAAAGTGTGTTTGAATCAAAATTATTCCCAGTTCAATGGAGAGGTTTATAGCAGTAAATATGGTTTGATTATGGGCAACCCCCTCAGCCCCCTACTAGCAGAAATTTCCATGGATAATATAGAAAAATTAATTGATAAACACCCCCTTAGTAAAAAAGTTATGTACTGGCACCGATATGTGGACGACATTTGAGGAGGTAATCAACAAATTGAAAACAAAACCATTTTTTCCCACCCATATTTTTCGCAAACTTCGGTTGAATTCGTAAATCGTTCGTGGTTGGGAATATTTTTCGTATGCTCTGTGGATCCGCTAGTTACATCGGTAGGTACCAGTCACGGTCATATTCGATTGATGGTATTACTTGTTTTGAAATAAAACAGGGTATCTGGTTTTACCAGACCATCCTATTTTCCCCAACCTACCCCTAAGTCACAAGCTAGAACTTTTCCACGTTTTCTGTTTCGAGTTGTTTGTGAGGTTACTTACTGTGTAGTATTGTCGTGTAAGTTTAAGCGAAATTACTTTTTTTGAAATGTTACGTTTCACTTGGTTTGTTTTGTAATAGGACTTCTCAGTAATCGACCGTGGGTTTATGCTTATTAATGTTTCTGCGACAATACGATCGTGAATTAAATGAACTAGTTCAGTTAAAAAAGTAACTTAAGCTGTATGAGGACAAAGTTGTTCTGTTATTTACTGCTCACACATGTAAAATATTGTGTGTTGATAAAAATATGCGATGTCCAAATCATCGTATTTAATCGTCATTGATCCAGAAAGAACAAAATTTTTTGGAAGGGTTATGTAAACTCAATTTGTGGCTGTACGTAGACACCTGCTCTCAAAAAGTAACTACTCACATAAGTATTAGTCCAAATCTCCTTAGACCTATATCATATATATATATATATATATATATATATATATATATATATATATATCATACTATCGTATGGAGCTGTAGAGCTAAAAATATTAATTCTGATGGAGTTATCAGGAATAGTTATTCCCTTAACCCTTAATTACTCGGGTGACCCAGACTTCTGTAATCACTCGGGTAGTGTCTGTTAGACACACATCTGTAATGAGAAAAAAGTAAGCAATGAAAAACTAAATACGAATTTGTTGCAAAGCTATTATTAAACTGTAAATAAATAAAACATAAAATATTTCAACTCAATATTAAAGCTTAACAATATTAGAGTTACCAACATAAACCAAAAAATTAGCACTCTACAAATGAATCAAGAAAAAAACGAATCTTCGGTTCCTCCTGCTTTGCGATTTGCACAGAGCGGATGGATATGTTCCAAACAAAGCTAGTTCAAATACATTTTGCACAAAATATCGCGTTCTCCGATTTCGGCAGTAGGCACAACATCTGTGAGTGTTTTCCGGCATTACTTTAGGAAGGGTAGGAGCAACCTTGGAAAACTTACGTGCTAATGCTTTAGATTAGCATCAAGAAGACTAAATGACAAATCTTTTGAAAACTGACGTCTTTTTTCATATTCTTTTTCCGCATTAGTTACTTTTACTAATTATTTATTAATTACAAACGAATTTAATCTGGCAATGTTCAGTAAGTTGTGAAAAGCAGCCATAGTCGAGTTCGTCTGTGTACACTATATGCAGCCATTTTTTCATTCGCAGAGTCAACACCTTCCTTTTTTACGTTATAAGAGGTCATCATCTCAGATTTACATTTTTCTTTAGGCGATGGGTGAATATTATAGTCAAACTGCATTGACGAGCACATAAGAACCACGTTTGACTTTTTATGTACACAGAACACGAAGCTAACATTCTTTTTAAATCCAAACATTAATGAATATAATTAACTGTCTCGACCCTTACTTCATGGAATCTACTCATATTAGTGTTTTAAATGAAACTCAATGTTTCTAGCTAATTCCACAATATAATGAAAAATGTTGAAAATTATAAAAAATTGACAATTGTTTCGATAACTGAATATCATCGTCAGAATGACAGAGGTTACATTTCATTTGATGCCTACCTGATGTTTAGTAGTTATTTTTGGTTAGACCAAGAAGTGACCTACCTTGTGATTGACTTAATATATGTTAATAGAAAAAAGAAGAAGATGTGATTTTACAAATAGTGAAGCTTAGATATTATTATCCCTATAGAGATATCCTGGATATCATTTTTCCAATGAGGATCAGTATAACCGTGCAATGATATGGAAAACCTGGAAAACTATATCTGCTGATCTTTACAATTATCACTTAAGAAGACAGTTTAATAGTGAAGAACTCCCTAGATTTATCTGTTCATTGACGACTTCATATTGTGGGTTTTCTTAAGTGTCTTCTAATTAATTAATGAGTGAAGTCAGCTGAGTGTACCAGAGAAAAACAATTATCGAAGAGAAACCAAATATTGTATTTTGGTACAAGAATTTATTAGCAGAGCGCTTTCGGTTCAATGATAAACCATCATCAGTGCCCCATGGTCAGGGTGTACTCCAAATCCTCACAAATTAGACCCCATTGGGTTGTGTATGCTTTTTATTATTATTTTAATTAAATAGTGACTGTGTTTCAAACACTATATTTTAATTCATTTTATGCATCTTCTATCCTTGTCGTCGACACTTATTTAGAGGAATTTTTTTGTCACTTATGGATTTAATAATTTGCTTGGACATTGCTAAGGCAGTTCGGTCCTTAACTTCATGAAATCCTAAAAATGTTTCTTTGATGACAAGTACCTTTGGGATCCCATTATCATCTTTTTCGATTATACAATAACGGTAAAGTTCACACATTTCATCAATTTTTGAAATATCTTGAGTTATATCGAATACGATAGAGTAGAATGGTGCGGCATTTATTTCATTTATGAGTGCATTTTCTACTTTTATAACCAGGACAGAAATTAGCTCATTTTGTACTTTTGGACTTAAGTATTTTATCTGGCCCTTTGGTTTACTTAACAATTCTCGTAAAATCGGGTCGTACTTTCCTAATAACTCAACAATACTCAAAAAGTTTCCTTTGGAGCTTGGTTCACTGCTATCTGCATTTTCTCTGTGGCCACGAAAGGCTCAATTACACGTTGAAAGTGTCAGAGTAACTTCAAGGAGCCTGGAAAGTACTTAGTGCCAAAAAGATTTTTGTTTTTTGACTATAAACTCTTGCTCTTCATCGACTGTTCCATGTAGCCGCCACTGTTGATACGTAAGACAGGAATCCAGATGAATTTTTGATGTCTCGTGTCTTTGTATGGCATCTACAAAATGTTTCCAGTCGTCATAGCCCTGCATCCAAACATTTTGTATTTTTTTAGATGTCCGATTTGCGAATAACCAACACGGTTCACAATACGTCTTCTGCAGTGTTAAAGAATAGGATAGCCATGTACGTTCATGTTTCACGCCAGGCTTGGAAACAATATAGTAATGTTTTTCTAGAAAAGATCTATTGTCACTATCTTTTAAGAAAGGGCCCTTAGGTTTACAATGTCCGTTTTCAATCACGAACCTTTTCCCTTGATCAGTTAGCTCTTTAAAATTACCCTTATCAGTCACATATGGCGAAGATACAATACTGTTCATGCTAAAATATGATTCTCTTTGATTTTTGCTAGTACACTGTTGTGGTTGTTCTGGGTCTGGATAGTCACTGGTGTTGGGTGCTGCATCTGATAATTCTGGTATACTTTTAGTAAGGTCCTACTCTTCACTTTTGGAGCACTGTTGACTCGATCATTTTGCAAGTACTGACTAATTTTAGGTTGCTTTTTATTTTTTTTCAGTCCCCCCCTTTCTCTTTCGTTTTTCGCTTCCACTTAAATATTTTCTGGAACTAGACATTTTAATATCTAACTTTCACAATCAGTTTTACTTTTCCACCATTTTTATGTTCAATAAAAGAACAAATACGAAAAATCAAAGATACAAATCACCAATTGTCAAAAATAATCACACAAAGAAAACGCAGTCAGTAGAGCCCTCATAAAACAATATCAAATCCGGAATTCCCTTAACATAGTGTTGCTAGCTCGCCCCACCAGCAGCGACACGAAAAAAGTGAAAACAAAATGGGGCGCTGCCAACGTACTGCGACAAAATATGTAGAAACCAATGGATGCATTCTAAAATGAATCTTCTTCTTCAAGTGCCGTCTTCGTTCCGAAGGTTGGCAATCATCAAGGCTATTCGTATTTTGGATACCGCTGCTCTAAAAAGGTGACTATTTGTGGCGTTGAACCATTCGCGAAGATTTTTTAACCAGGAATGTCTTCTCCTTCCTATTGATCTTCTTCCACTTATTTTTCCTTGCACAACGAGCTGGAGCAGTTGATATTTGTCCCCTCTCATAACGTGACCCAGGTAGAGCAGCTTCCTTTTTTTAATAGTCAGGACAATTTCCTTGTCTTGCTTTATCCTTCTTAACACTTCGGCATTAGTGACTTTCTCTACCCGCGCTGCCAACGTACTGCGACAAAATATGTAGGAACCAATGGATGCATTCTAAAATGAATAGAGTTGTGCAATTAACGGTTTTTTGATTGAAAGTTTTTTGACGGTCATATGAACGTAAAATTACTCGTCACGGGTAACGTGTAGATCTCTAAAAATGAATCAAGTCTTTTTGTTTAGGTTGGTTGAAATGCTTAACGATTAATTTGAAATTATATTATGGTCTTTAGTGGTATCTCTTTGGATTTTAAGCAGAACTTGTAAAAATATACTTTTCAAATAAAATAAAATACTCTGGTACAATGTAAAAAAATATTTTTGAGCTCGCGCTCTCTTGGGCCGGGGCCCTCTTGGGTCGGGGGCCCGTAGCATTTTGCCAGCCCCGCCACCCTATTGTTACGCCACTGTTAACATCTAGTGGGTCCTTGTAATTTGGTCCTATTTTTGGTTTAAAGATATTTGTATTTTCTTCAATCATTTCTAAGATCTCGTTACTAAAAATACCCAACCAATAATCTATCGGAGACACAACATTTTTAGAATTTTCTTTGGTGCCAGGTAAATGCGTCACCAAATTACTTCTTCTAGTTTTAACATTCTTCGGAGGTTCATGTTTATTCCATTTAGTACCGTCCTAGATTCATAATATAAATGTCGATTGCGTCCCCTTCAGGCTTGGGACTCAACAAATTCTTCTTCCAACTCGTCCGCTCTTTGCTCCGAATTAGAATTATGTTCATTTGCTTTACAAAAATCAACATCTGATTCTGGCGGACCCTCATCTAAGTAGAGCTCTTCATCAGATAAAACCTCGTCAATTACTTTTGTAGCCTTTCAATCTCCTTTAAATAAGGGTCCATATTCAAGTCAAAAACAATTTAGACACAAAAATAACCAATTAATTAAAATTTTTTTGACATAAAATAGAAGAATCTAAACGCTATAGTAGTGTCTGAGACAATTATAAACGCTAGTGTATTTCTATGAGCGCACTTGTTTGAATGACTGGATTACTACCACGTACTTGTGGGTACTCCTGAAAGTTATACCAGCGCGAAGCCAAACAGTGGCGTCGCGGAGAAAATTATTTCAAAATTTCAGAATACAACTGACAACTGACCATATTGAAAGTTGTTGACAGATTATAAAGAAAAATTAATAGAATAAATAATTTTAAGTTTAGTGTTTTAAATGAAACTCAATGTTTCTAGCTAATTCCACAATATAATGAAAAATGTTAAAAATTCTAAAAAATTGACAATTGTTTCGATAACTGAGTATCATCGTCAGAATGACAGAAGTTACGTTTCATTTGATGGCTATGATGTTTAGTAGTTATTTTTGGCTAGACCAAGAAGTGACCTACCTTGTGATTGACTTAATATATGTTAAAGAAGAAAAGAAGAACAAAAAAGAAGATTTGATATTACAAATAATGAACCTTAGATACTATTAGCCCTATGGTGATATCCTGGATATCATTTTTCCAAATAAGATCAGAATAACTGTGCAATGATATAGGAATCCAGGAAAACTATATCTGCTGATCTTTACAATTATCACTTAAGAAGACAGTTTAATAGTGGAGAACTCCCTAGATTTATCTGTTCAATGACGACTTCATATTGTGGGTTTTTTAAGTGTCTTCTAATTTCCAACTCTTCAAAGAAATCCAGTTCTTGTTTCTTGTCACAAATATGTAGTACTTCTAGTTCTGTGTTAGATGTCAATGAATGATTGGTTTCAAGTAGATGTTTTGCGTAATGGGATTTATCTGGTTGTTTTAATCTGTATGCTCGCTAAGTGTTCACTTTTGCGAATTTCAAAATTTCTAAGGGTCTGACCCAAATAGACAGCATTACATTCTGGACATTTGAGTTTATATATACCTGATTTCTTTAATGGTGGTATTTTTGTTTATACATTTAACAATTTTGTACTTACGTTTCTTTCTGTTTTAAAAGGAATTGTTGTATTGGTTGCTAAAGATATTATCTTTGAAATATTATTAGAAATATTTCCTGAATATGTTATGGTTTTATAAGTTTTTATTTCCTCAGTTTGTTTAGGAAATATTAGTTGTAATGCCACTTTTTCCTCTTTTTTATTAATTAACTTATTTATCATATGTAATGGATAATCGTTGGATGCTGCTATTTATCTAATTGTATTAATCTCTCTATCAAAATTACATTTGTTCATAGGAACTGAAAATGCTCTATATATCATTGAATTACATGCCGCTAGTTTATGTGACATGGGGTGATTGGAACTATATGGAATCAGTGTGTGTTGGTTTTCGGTAAATTGAATATTCAATTTCATTATTAACTTTTTTAATTTTCAAATCAAGAAAATTGATTGAGTTATTTTCTTCAACTTCTAATGTAACTTTAAGTATTGGGTGTAAATTATTAATGTGGTTGGAAAATATATCCAATTGTCGTTCACTACCTATAAAACAAGCTAATATATCATATACATATCTATACCAAAATATAACATTTTTGAAATATTATTTCAAAGTCTCTCCATAAAAATGTTTGCCAAAATAGGTGATATAGGGCTTCCCATTGGTAAACCTTCATTTTGAATATATATTTTATTGTCAAAAGTGAAATAATTCTGATTAATATATACATCAAATAAATTAAGTATATCTGATATTATTCCTGGATTAATATTTTTATCTTCTAGTAATTTTCTTACAAGTATTAGACATTCTTTAGGAGGAATTTTAGTGAACATATTAGTAACGTCAAATGAAAAATCCCAATGGCACAGGACCAATTGGACAGGCTTATTTCAGTAACATTTTTGCATAAAACTCAAAATGAACAATTAGATACAAAAGTAATAGAATGTTTTGAGATGTACAAGAAACCAAAGTAATATTCTGGCATCAAATAATAAAAATTTCTGGTAAATTTGTGAATTTTCTTAAATAAATGTTTTTATGTACAATTTAGAGAAAAATGGTAAATACACAAGTTGTAGAACGTATTAAGGTCTATAAAAAAGCTTAGTAATTTTTTTGCGTCAAATGAAAAACAAAGGAAATACGATTTTTTTTCAACTTTGACAGGCCGCCATTTTGTTTTTACTGGGCCGATTTGGCTCATTAACGAGCTCGTCCAAGATATTTGCCTAATTGATTTTGTAGCAAGTTCGGTTTCGATCCGTCAAAAAATACGCCCTCTATCGTGCTTACAAATTCCGTTATAATTTGTGAATTTTCTTAAATAAATGTTTTAATGTCCGATTTAGAGAAAAATGTTGAATATGAAAGTTGTAGAACGTGTTAAGGTCTATAAAAAAGTTCAGTAACTTTTTTGCGTCAAATAAAAAACAAAGGAAATACGTTTTTTTTTCAACTTTGACAGGCCGCCATTTTGTTTTTACCAAGCCGATTTGGCTCATTAACGAATTCGTCCAATATTTTTACCTAACCGATTTTTGTAGCGATTTTGGTTTCGATCCGTCAAAAAATACGCCCTCTATCGTGCTTACAAATATATATATATATATATATATATATATATATATATATATATATATATATATATATATATATACAAATAATCAATGAAAAGATTAAAGAATAACGCGTGGAATATAAAACAAAAACAGAATTAGCGGGCATATCACGCAAAAGAGGTTACAGAGAATGAGTGGTAACCGTAGACATGCATGTTTCTGGCTCATTAGCCTTCATCGGTACGGCATAACCAAGAAAAGGTGTACAACTTGGGAGCAAGGATGTTAATTGAAACATGAGAAAACACAAACAACGGATTTCAACAAGATAACCAAACGCACATTTGCGCCTTCAAATGGAAGATCCCGAGTTTTCAAGACAACAACCAACAGAGACACGGAGGCGTCTATAGCTCTCCTGTCTAAACCTTCTGACCCTGGAAATAGACAAATAATCAATGAAAAGATTAAAGAATAACGCGTGGAATATAAAACAAAAACAGAATTATCGGGCATATCACGCAAAAGAGGTTACAGAGAATGAGTGGTAACCGTAGACATGCATGTTTCTGGCTCATTAGCCTTCATCGGTACGGCATAACCAAGAAAAGGTGTACAACTTGGGAGCAAGCCTTCCAATTGAAGGCGCAAATGTGCGTTTGGTTATCTTGTTGAAATCCGTTGTTTGTGTTTTCTCATGTTTCAATTAACATCCTTGCTCCCAAGTTGTACACCTTTTCTTGGTTATGCCGTACCGATGAAGGCTAATGAGCCAGAAACATGCATGTCTACGGTTACCACTCATTTTCTGTAACCTCTTTTGCGTGATATGCCCGCTAATTCTGTTTTTGTTTTATATTCCACGCGTTATTCTTTAATCTTTTCATTGATTATTTGTATATATATATATATATATATATATATATATATATATATATATAATTCTGTTTTTGTTATATATATATATATATACACATATATATATATATATATATATATATATATAACCTTTGGAACGGAGGGTGATTTTGTCATCTAGGAACACCAAAACGAAAGACTGCATTGAAATTTTTCCGAAGTCACGTCATGCTACTCTCTACAATAGCCCTATTTCATTCTGAAATAAGCCTAATAAGCTTAGAGTTATCTTGTAAGTTGAATGCTTTTGATTTTTTGATTAGTTCTATTGAATTTCTAATTGAGTATTCAGATGCGTATCCGTAACTATTAAGTATATTATCAAGCTTCTTTGCCAATATATTATTAGGAGTATTAACATAAGAATCTACATGTCTAATTGCTTTCGATATTTTATGTGATTTAACGGTTCCATATAATTGTGGACAATGAGGACTCTTATTTATGATGGACCTTTTTTCGTAATCACTTGAAAGATAATTTGAATTATTAACAATTTCCCTTACATTATTAGAAAACTTTTTTGTTGGGTCTACTCTAAGAACTTTTACATCGCTAGATTCTATAAAGTTATATATTTTTGAATTATAATTTTCAGTTGTCAATATGACAGTTGGGTTTCCCTTATCAGATTTTGTAACCGTTAGATTATTATCTACTACTTTCTTTTTAACTGCATTTAAAACTGTAATGTCATTTTTTGTTTGACGTTTAACTTTTGAAGGTTCAATATTTTTGATTAAATTGGCAATTTTTAATTTCTAATAAAGAAAATTATTTGAATTAGGTTTTAAAGCTATTTCTGACTCTGTAGCTATAATTTGTTTAATGTTATTCGTGAAATTTGGTGGTATGCTGTACTTTAAACCTTTATTTAAAAATTATATTTCCCTATCTGTAAAATTTGTGTCTGAAAGGTTTTTAAATCGTGGTGCAAAGTGTGTTGGTATGTAGGTACTCACAGTTTCATGATGTTTAGAGTATTGAATTCTATGTTGTGTGTGTTCAAGTTTATGTAGCTTTTGCTCTTGTGTCTTAAATTTCTTGTGCTTCATCGTGCTGACACTTTCTCTGATTTTGTCATCCAAACAGTCAAATTCTACTGGATGTAGTTTGAACGTGAGTTCTGAATGTACAACTTTTATGTATTTGTTTAAGGAGTCTCTTATTTTGAACCATTTTTTACATTCTACTTTTACCCATATTCGTTGAGCACATTTTATTGCTTTTTGTGCTTGCGTTGTTTTAGTATGGCATTTTATATTCAAATAATTTGGTATCACCATTTTTCTAAGGCATTCTTGGTTGAACCAAATGTTTTGTGATGTTTTGTAACGTTTTTGTAGTAACTTCTGGTACCGTCGGATCAAATCTTCTCTCGAAGTTTTTTTAATGAAATTAACTGTCTCGACCCTTACTTCGTGGGATCTGCTCATATTTGTGTTCTAAATGAAACTCAATGTTTCTAGCTAATTCCACAATATAATGAAAAATATTGAAAATTCTAGCCAAAAATAACTACACGAAGTAAGGCTCGAGACCGTTAGTTTCATTAAACATTGAGAACATTGTAAAACAAACTTTAGTTGAACTGACAAAATAGAGTACTCGAAACCGTTTACGACAATCCATTTATACTTGTTTTTTAAATAATCAATATCTGGTAACTAATTGGCTATATATCATATCAGTTAGCACTGGAAATGAAATCTGTTAAATAATTATATCTCATTTTTGCAATTGTCGTTGACTACACCCACAGACAACAATAGTAGAATAGAAGTGAAATTATATCTCTATCCAAAATTACCTATTTTATTAATGTACCTAGTGATCGGATACTAAGTGATGCTTGTAATATATTGCAGTAATTATATTATCAATCAGAAGCCTCGTAATTATTTTTGCCATGAACCGCCTTTGCATTTTTTTGCTTCCCATTCATTCAGGAACCGTCGCGTCGGCGTCAATGTAATGTAATGTCAAGTAGGTGACACCGAAGGTTGAAGAAATAACAATGCATTCAATACTATGGTTCTGATAATACAGTTTCTTTATATTATTTATAATATATAGGTAGCTACAACTTCCTATTCAGGTTAAAGTTTGAAGCTATATTCATCACTCTCAAACAAAACAGTGGCTACTAAGGCCACTCGCACAGGTACAATCAAATATACAAGTAAATTAACTAATTAAGTAGGAGTTAGGTTTTGTGCTACAGCTGGACATCTTTTAGAAATTGGGGGACGGTGATAGCATTATCTGGTTTTTCTATTATCTCTAGAAAATTTCCTTTGAAGTTGCGCTGCTGTCATCTAGCTGAGTTATGTTGACATTCTATAATAATATTTTCAAAAGTATGGTTACAGTTACAGGTTGAACAGAGATGAATATAGCGAATAACGACTTATACTAATTAATCAAACTGTTCAATTACTGTTATACACATTTTTTTTGGAGAAATCTAAAATAATATGTTCTCCGTTCGGATTCTCAAATTCAACTAACCTATTTTTTTCAAATAAATAACCACATTCTTCTGTGGTTACAGACATTCCTCTTTCTCTTAAAAAAAACTAAGCTTGTTATTTTGTTACAACAAAGGTTTGGGATTCTTTTATTATAACTTCTTGCCTATCATGACTTCTATTTTCTCTAACCTTTAATATGTCTTTCAATTGTGACAGGTAAATATCATCGGAAATTGAATATTGTCAAATCTTACATATAATGGGTTTTTCAACCATATTGATTTTATAGACAATACAGGGTTTGCCAAAATTATTGCATATCAAAAAAATTAAATGAAATTCTTTAAAATTTGAAATAAGGGAACTGTATTATTATATATAGAATTTTCCTATGCACTGATGTTGATGTGTAATTTTATTACGTTCATTAGTGTTTAAAAGTACTTAATCATGACAAAGTGAAGCATTTTTGAAATTACGTTTGGGTGTCCCTTGAGATTCAATAAATTTAAATTAGATAACAAATAAAGATCCCCAAATATAATCCACAGATCAAAATGGTATCATCCAAGGAGAATTTGGATTTATAACAGCGGATGGTGTTTATCATGTTACTGTTTATGCAACCGATGAAAATGGAGACTTTAAAATTCTAAGTATGAGGAACATACGCATAAGTGCACGTAAGTATAATTCTAATAAAAACAATATCATTTAAGTTCACATCGTATTTAAATCTTGTAAATTGCTTGCAATGTTCCTGTGATATATTATTCATAATTTTTGAAAGGCTAATAATATGTCATGTATGTTTCAAGATATTATATTTTGACTTATGCTGTTCCGAACAAAGTTGTACGTGGACATATTTCTACCTTTAATAATTTCCCTCTAATGTTATTTGGAAACCATAGTTTTGGTATATCTCTTGCAATCATTTCACGAAGAGAATTAATGTTGTCGTTGGTTAAATAATTTTGTAAATACGCGTATGATAAAACGAGAAATATCGAAACAACTAAATTGACTAAGTTTCAAGAAAAAATTAATTTAGGGACTAGTGTTTTCTGTCAATGTTTGCACCCATCATCAACGGAGATGATTTTGAGACGAGTAATATATTCCTATTATGAGGTTATATATAAAATATAAGCTTTTTCTATGTGTACATTTGATATTGATTCTTATTTTTCACAGCACTTGACGGATCTCCAGCTCTTGGTCCTATATCACCAGAAGCTTCTAAATACCTCAAGAAAGCTAATCTACCTAACCGAACAGGACCAGCTGAGCCCAGTACGCTTTCATTATCTCCTCCAAAATCCGAAAGAACCCAAGAAGCATCTCCAGGAACTGTAACTCAAAAAGCCATAGCTAGTACACAAAAACCTCCATATGTTTTTACTACACTTAGTACCATCAGACCAGCCTGCGCTGGATGTGGTTTAATTACCACTGCGAAACCCGGTTCCAAATTTACTTTCCAAAATCCTGCTTTCCAACAAACTACATCAGAAGTTCATAATCCTCCAGTTCTCCCGATAGTTCAAAAATTACAAACACCTGAGCTACAAAATAGATTTTCTAATCTACCATCTGATGTAGATTTTTTACCGCCAAGATTAGATAGCAACATCGTTCCTTCTTCTAGACAAAAATCACCTCAATCTTCACTCTCCTTGAATGGGCAACGACAAAACTTGGGCACAGGAATAAAAAGTCCGGTTGCTATTAATCAAGCTCAACAAAATAAAGGTTATATTGCGAATAACGCAGAAAATAGAGAAAGACAAAATTTTGAAGGTACTGCAGAGCAAGGGTTGACAGGACCAGCAAATACCAATAATTTTATATCTTCTGATAAAAAGAATAAGGTGCTTGGTGGTATAGGAAATATTCCTGTATCCAGAGGATCTGAGAATGATTATAACATACCTAATGGACCTCAAACACTTCGGAAGTACCAACAATCACAATTTGAGATAGCTAATGCCCCAGGAGTAAACAAGTTTTCCAATAATGTACAGGCCTCTGATGACAAGAGAAATTTTGCGGGAGATGGTACTTCTTATGGACAAGTCGGCCAGAATAGGAATATCTTAAACAACAACGACAATGGTTTAAACTCAAACACTCCATTGGCGGCAGGACAAATGAATAAAGAATTGTTACAAGGTATCAATAATTTCAAACTTTGTTTAATTAAGAAAATAAGTTCACTTTATATCGATTAAATGAAAACCAGTGTTTTTTCATTTCAGACAAACTTTCGGCATCACCTATCCGTTCGGACGGACCCAATCCATTACTTCAACCAAAAGAAATACGTAAACTTCCACCAGTAGTTGTTACTGATAATGTGATTCACGTAATGGGCAAATCACCTATAGACATTCCTATCAAAGATAAATATTCAGGAATGATGGATGGTTTACCTAATGGAATTGCGGTAAGCATTTAGCAATTAATTGAACATTGTTTTACTAAACAGTTATTCACTTCATCCAAAAGTATTTCAATTATTTTATCATTATAATAAGTGAAAAAGTTATACTCGGTACTGTTTCCCTTCATCGGCTCTCTTGATTGAAAGTACACACAGCTTATCATTCTATTACTTTGTATGTCATTTGTATGCGAATGATGGTAGATGCACGCATTGATCTGTAAAAGCAAATTCAAATATGCGTGTCGTAACTTATCGTATGAGGCTGATAATTATATAGAAATAGTTCATTATATTTACTGTTTCGACCCTCACTCTGTGAAATCTAGTTATATTACTTTTTTAAATGAGCCTAACTGTTTCTATATGTCCACAATATATTGAAAAAATGGTAAATTTTTAAAAAAATTCACAATTGATTAGATTAGATTAGAAAGGTCTTTATTATGTTTTTCGCTCCCTAATAACTAAGGTTTAGAAAATAGTATATACAATATATAAAAACGATGGACTGGTGATTTTCTGCACCTCTCCGGTAAATACCCACCGCTTCTTGCTGTTTAGCATTATCCGTATCTTGTCTCTTGATACAATAACTTTGTACCTAATATAAAAGTTTGACTCCTTCGACTTTTCGACTTGGGTATTCCCAGAAAAATAGCTGAAAAACTGGGTTACGAATTGATACGGGGTATTAGTTTTCGAGAAACCAACTTGGCAGACGTTGGTTTGTTGTTATATAATTTATGCGTTTTGTGAAGAAAAAGTATCGCTGTGTGTTACTGCGAGACTTTTACTCCCTTTGAAAGATAATGTGGTTTGGAGTTCAACAACCTAATTATGTAATTAACGATCCATACAGAAGCCTTCACCCACTATCTCGGATGCCTTCTGCGCGACTTGCGGCTTTGAGTTTGTTTCGAAGATCTTGTGGCAGACAGTAGTTATAAAAATTATCTGAGATTGTGTTGAAAAAGTCTTTGATTGTGGGTATATTCGCCTTGTCATGTAACCAAGAAGTTTTAGGTAATTTGGGGTAGACCGTATTGTGATTTAATGCCCTTCTGAGACACTTGTTCTGTATCACCTGCAGGGAGGGAAAATTATGTTTGGTGCCCGTGTAGTATATGGGTGCAGCGTAAGTGAGTATGGGTCTTATGATTCGTTTGTATATTAAAATTGTGTTTTGACTTGTGAGATTACTGTGTTTACATATGAGTGTATATAGTCGACGCATTGCAATCTTAGCCTTTTGTATTTGCTGTGAAATGTGCGCATTTGCAGAAGTATTTCCTTGCATTGTATACCCTAAGTATTTTAGGGTATTGTTAGGGGCAAGGTAATGCCCATTTACGCAAAGCTGATATTGCAATGGATCGGCTTTTCTAGCTATTCTCCTGAGTAATAAATACTCTGCTTTGGAAGGGTTGATAGCTAGTTTGTGTTCTTTGAAAGTAGGTGTGATTTTGGTGTTTATATGCGTTTGTTAAGTGCTTGTTCTAGATTCTTTGCTGTTGCTACAAAACAAGTATTGTCAGCGTACATTGCCGTTAGTAATTTATGGGATGTTGGGAGATCATGGGCAAATAAGGAGTAAAACAAAGGTGATACTCCAGCCCTTATGTTATATGGACCTGCCACGTAATCATCAATTTTTGAGTAGAATTTTTTATTAGTCAGATATGAATGTATAATTTTTTTCAAATAATCCGGAAATTTTAATTTAATTAGTTTATAGATCAGCCCCTCGGGCCATACGGAATCAAAAGCTTTTCGGACATCTATTGTGACCATGATTGATTTCCGTTTTTGCTGAAACCCCTCACGGATGTAGTTTGTCACTCGAATAATTTGAGCCACCGTACTATGTCCGCTTCTGAAACCGTATTGTTCGGGGGAGGGGGGATGATATGATTTTTATTTAGAAATATTTGCAATATTTTTATTATTATTCTGTCTATCACCTTTGCATTGTTATTTAAGACGGAAATTGGTCTATAGCTATCCAAATAACTAGGTTGTTTGTTAGCTTTGACGATCGGTATGATGTTGGAAATCTTCAGCATATCGGGATAATGTTCAATTTTGATTACGAATTCGTTATATATGTTAACTGAACAATACCTTTTTTTCGGAAGATTCTTTAATAGTGTGTTGTGAATTCTGTCTAAACCGGGGGCTGTTTTGTTTTTTAGTTTCTGTATAGTGTTATGAATTTCTCTGTATGTTGCAAAATCTTTTGTATTTAATGTTTTTAATGAATGTAAGTGTTGATGAACTATGTTTATGACGTTGTGATGCTGTTGTGTATGAGGTGTGTTGTTTATGAAATTGTTTTGGAAGTACTCCCCGAATTTCCCTGCGATCTCCGTCATGTTCGTAATCGTCTTACCGTTGTCAATGATTTTATTTATTTCTCGGTTTGATTCTCGAAACCGTCTGGCAATTTTCCACAGAGAATTGTCTTCCGGTTTGAGGTTATTTAAGAACTTTGCCCAATCGTTATTTTTGTATTGTGTTATTGCATGGTTAATTTGATTTTGAATTATTCTTAGTAATCGATGATCTTCTTCGTATCTTTTTGTTTGCCATATTTTTCTTATTTTCTTTTATTAACTGTATAATATTATCGGGTTTATTGTATTTTTATTTTCTTTTTTAAAGTTGTTGATCCATATCTTGCTTCTATTATTATATTTTGTAGATTATGTATAATGTTAATGAGTTTTTTCTATGTTATCTGTGATTTTTAAGTTCTTATTTATAATTTGTATAAACTTTACCAAGCTAGTGGTGTTCTAATCGTAGTGTGTATTTTGTTGTGTTTGTGTGTGATGGGATATTTTAAGGTTTGTTAGGACGGGATCATGGTCGGAATTGAAATATGTGAGGGTATTTATTTTTGTTAGGATATTTATGTTTTTACCTATAGCTATGTCTGGGATGCTGGGAGAGTGGTTTGAATACGGAAAGTGTGTAGGAGTGTCAGTGAGAAAAATGTTGCAATCTGAATGATCGCAGAATTTCCACAGAGTACTTCCTTTAGTTTTGGGGTATTTACTGCAGGGATCCCACTACGGGTATTAACTGTAGGAGATCTCAACTGCAAGAAATTCCAATTCTTTTCCTTTCTTAGTTCTGCATATTGTGGCTGGGTCCTGCTCCCGTATTAGAAATATTGTCTGGTCAATTAGTTGTTAGAGTTATAAATTATTTAGTCCATTAGTTTTTCTTTCAACATAAATATTATTTAGAAGCACCTCATATCTATAACACTATGTACACCGTGTAGTACTACATTGGGCCATATTATCTGTAAATAAGCAACTAGACAAGTTGGGTAACTAAGCTGTTCAGTGTGCGGAATATAAAGGACCCTAGAAGTCTATTTCTTCTATTTCTGGCTCCTCCACGACCCACTCTACTGGTCCGAATAGAACAACCGTATAATTTCGAGCTAGTCAAAGCTATGAATTAATTTGTTAAAACCTTTTATGTTTTCCTAATAATAGTGGTGAAGTACTCTAACTGATACCCACGTAGCAGGGTGCGGGAATATATTTTGTTGGGGTGGGTTTCGATTGTTGATTTTTCCTCTCGTCTAACCAAATTTTTCTCTTCAGATATTCTGTGCAAACTTCCGCGTTAGCCGGGTGGTCACCCTTACAGTTTGCACATTTGGCTGGTAGTTTCCTATCCTTTGTGCATTCTGGGGTCAGATGCTGGCCTGCACATTTCAAGCATCTGGATGCTCTGCCGCAGTTTGATGATGCGTGGCCCCAGAGCTGACAAATGTGACATTGGATTATCGGATTCGTCTACCATCTTTGCTCCCACTGGATTCTCGTATGTTCGATTACTCTGACCGTTTTGTTGAGATAATCTAAGGTGATTTTAGAGTCGGTCACTACTAATTATAGTGGCCTACCCTTCGTCGTCATACGGTATATATATCCTTGATGTTAATTTTGTACGTTTTTATGTCAGATAATTGTACCCTCGGTGAAGCCTCTGAGCACAAACGCGTGGGTTTTTTCATCTTTTTGACTGTACGTATGAAATGGTACTTTTTCATCCCTCTTCATAGCCCTCCACACCGCTGTGCATAGACCTATCTCTTCTTGCAGTGGTGCTGAGATGATGTTGCGGTGTGTCAACATGTTGTTGATCAAATTACAGATTACATGTTCTATCCTTCTCCTATGAATGCCGTGAATAGAGACTTTGTGAGGGCGTTATTGAACGCGCTCTCAATGTCTAAGAACGCACAAAGCGCAATCCCCTTGTTTTTAAGAGAAGGGTCGATTTTGCCTACAAGGTTGAATAGAGCAAGGTCTAACGAGTTGCCTGCTTGATAAGCGTATTGGTGGGGATTGAACGGAAGATTCCGTAGGGGCTGCTACCTAATGTTCCTATCTAGGATCCACTTTAAAGTTTTTAGGAGGAATAATGATAAGCAGATATAACGGTAAGAGTTGTGGAGAGAGGTATCCACTCTACTTGCCTTCTGGATGAAGATAACCTTCTCCCATCGTCCACCCCAGTGGAATATAGTTCCAGGCTAGGCTTGCTCTCTATATTCTTACCAAAACAGGCACCAGTATGTCTAGGCCTTTTTGGAGAAGAGCGAGGAATATTCCATCCACTCCCGGTGATTTAAAGGGGGGAAAACTTTACCGCCCATATAACTGTGTTGGGAGAAATCATTTTTGCCACGAGTCTACACTCGTCTCCACCAGGTCGATTGACCGATCGAGTGGGGGTGAGTGGGCACTGCGGCTTGTTCGCCAGAATCTGACTGCCTGCGAAGTGTTTCTGTAGCAGAATCTCTAACGTTGCCTTTATAGATTCCGTATAAGTATCGTCGGGTATTTTCAGAGACCCCACTTCACGTCCCGGATCTCTTGAGAGAATCTTGTGCAGTCTAGCACTGGCATGTCTGATATACTCTGACAGAACCTCCTCCAGGACTCTCATTTGCCGTTCCACTAGCTTTATTGTACCGCGTTAGAGAACTTGGATATTTTTCCCAGTCGCCGGATACTTAAGCCCGGTTGAAGAGGCGCCGGACCTCCTTTCTTTTTAATTGTAGTGCTCTGCTCCACTAAGGGGTACCTCTATTGTCTCTTCTTTCCCTTAGAGGGCAGTTATCATGATAGGCAGACATGAGGGCTGTTTGCAGTTGATCATTGGCCATTTCAAGTTCTGAACTATTTCTAATGATCCCATTGACGTTACCTATAAGGGTTTAGTATACCCATTCCAGTCAGTTCTTTCAGGGTCGCGAAATTGGGCTAGAGTTAATCGGAGTGTCCTCATCTCAAAATGAATGTGTCTATGATCTGAACACGAGGGCTCGGTTGAAACTCTCCAGTTAACAATGTCCGCACATATTAAAAGGCGTTGTGATTTTTATATCTATAACTTCGTGGCGATGTTTCGTAACGAAAGTTGGTTCCGAGCCTAACCAATAGCCCTTCCCCGATTATAAAATTATAAAGTTGATCACCTTATTTGCTGATGTTATAACTACTCCAGTCCCTGTGGTGGGCGTTAGCGTCGCACCCCAACGCCAGCTGCTTATTGCTTTTCCGGCAGAAGTCGATAAGTTTTCGAACGACTGCAGAAGTATGTTCCTGACCCAGACGTCCCGGGAAGTAAGCGGAGCAGATAACTACATATTTTCTTCCTGCCTCCACAGGGACGGATAGATGAACAGCAATCACGTCCTGGGTACAGTGCCCTGTTAACATTATGTTATTTCTGAAGTGAGCACGCTATTGGGTTCTCAGTAGAGTCACTAGCTACTAATTTACCTGACTTGTTTCCCAGACCCATTATGCGGCTATTTCTGGAAATCTGGAGCTTCTAGATGAGTGCAATGTCGATTTCCTCCTTCGCAAACCTTCTGCCATTGGTGTAAGAGGCCACTTTGACATGCTGGAGGTTTTCTTGGAGGAAACGTAGATGGTGTTTTAGGATGAAGGTAACGGTGATGGGAAAGGGGAGGGTGTTGGTGTTGGCAGGAGTATTTTCCCCAGTGCTATGCTTACCTTCACCTTTCTTTGCAGGACTGCCCTTCTTGCTGCGCTCTTTGGACTTGGACATATTGCCCTTGCCCAACGAGGAGGTAGGCCACTGCTGTTTTGTCCGGTCACCCTTCTCGATCGCTCCGACCGTGGAAGTCTTATTTGAACTTTCCACAGACTTCTTGGTAGTGTGGGACGATCCGGAGGTAGATGCGCTTGTTTTGGAGCTTTTGTCGGTGATGTTTTCCGTAGATCTTGTGCAATCCCTGAGCCGGAATTGCACCTGCCCAACGCCACAATAGGGTTGGAAGTTGAGTTCCTCCAACACACCCAGCGAGGCATCGTTTACCGACCGCATCCAGATATGTCCCGTAGGGCCTGTCTCTAGAAACGGATTTGCGGTCCGTTTTCAGGGTGACGCATTATGGCGAGAGCTAGAGGAGGAGCAGGAGAGAGTCCGGTTTCCTGCAGGCTCCGTTTGCGACAGCACTTCTTTGTCACCAGGTCCTAAGGCATGGGTCGCTTTACACCTTGGATTGAGAGAGGGCGCTGAGTGCATGTATGTGTGCTGTGTGTACTTGTGTAGGTGTGTTTCCTCCTCTTTTTTCCGGGATTCAGACCATTTCCTTGGTCAGCATAAACTGGCCGTCCACGACAATTGTCAGTTTGTTAAAGATCGCTCCAACCGACCAAGAGAGCTTAACAATGCTCGGCTAATCAACGAAATACTCAGTATTCATACTGGATAACTTTTAATAAATTTGATTGAGGTAATTAATGTGCAATGCTGTTGGAAAACGTTTCAAATTCGTGTCATGTTACTAACTTTTGAATTAACTCGTAGTCGTAAATCAAATTCATCTGAAATCTTAAAAACTTCAATATAACCTTGTGATAACATTATTTCTTATCAAAATATTCGATTACATAGGACAAAGCACGTAAGTTTCCACCTGTATATTGAACGAATACGAAATAATTCATAAACCAGGTTGAAGATACAGGATTAGATATGTAGGTCCAATCAAAATAATATAGTTAGACTTAGTTAACTGTCAAATGAAATCGAAAATTTTTGTCTGTTCTATGAGTACCTATAAGATTCAGTGAACGGTCAAGCTGATCTGTAATCTGTAACGAGCGTTAAGAACGCAAACCAAAACAATAGTGTGTTTCCAGATAGAGAATAGATTGGTATATAAATAATATTAGCATAATTATTGTGAACATTGTATAGCTGAAGCAAACAAAATAGCCCTGTTCAATGTCTGTATAACTAACTACAATTTATTTATTGATAAAGGCCAAATCATTAATTTAATAATCTCTTAACAAGGTCTCTCAAATTTGGTTCACAACGAATCTATTGTTTTACTTCGGAAATTGTTTTACCGCCAAGACGTAAATAATAATAAAATTATAAAGCAAAACAAATGTGATGATTTTAGCAAGGTTGGAAATTTTATAATTGACATTGCATTAAATGCTAGTTGACCTTATTTAACTAATATCAAGAAATCTTCAAATCCGGGTTTTTGTTTTATCTCAATCAAAAAAATCCAGAGCAACTAATAATTAGGATAATATACAAATTATTCCCTTCCATTATAAGATTTACCCTTGGCAACGGAATGGGATGCTGTGTATCGATATGAGTCTGCTGCTAACAAGTTTCCTGTTGGAAAAGTAAATCTCTTCAGAAATCGTTGGCAAAATTTGCTTAGGAAATAACAAAACCTCTTACTAGAAACACTCCAATGTGAAAATGGATTTCCCTAGTTTCTTGAAATCTCTTTGAATTCCTATATCATATCATCCGCACAGCCATGTATTATTCTCAACACATATTAGAATCGTATTTAAAAAAATGTATCGATGTTAATGGAATTTCTGAAAATATATTATGAGAAAATGGAAGAAACTATGTGTTATATTTCTCAAGTGTTACCAAAAGTTTTGATCGATATTTTTTTGATATTGATCAGTTCTTAAGGCTGAACATGACGAAGGAAAAACTATTTACACAACTAAATTAATAGGCAGATATATTAGAACTTTTTCAAGAGTGCCACAGGGTTGGCTTAAGATTATTTTTAGAAGTGCAAAGATTACTGAACATGGAAAATGATGCTAAAGAAATTTTAGATAAACTTGAAATTGTGGAAGAAAGAAACATAAGAATTGAAGGGAACATTGATGATATACAAACTAAAATTAACTGTCGCGACCCTTACTTCGTGGAATCTGCTCATATTAGTGTTTTAAATGAAAGTCACGGTTTCTAGTTAATTCCACAATATAATTTTTATTATATTGTGGAATTAACTAGAAACCGTGAGTTTCATCTAAAACACTAATATACAAACTAAATTATCAAAATTAGAAGCTGGAAATCAAGCAAGAAAACAGGAAAATGATCGACTCATGGGATTGTTAAGGATACAATATGATCAGATCGACCAATTGCAGAGAGAATCTAAGAGAAAAAATATTATCGTCTTTGGAATCGATGAAGCTAATAACGAGGACCAAAAAATGCAAGAGCATAAAGTAGCTGAGTTGGCGAAAATAACTGGAGTAGAGTTTGATGCAGAAAAAGATATAGTTGAGATTAAAAGAATAGGCAAAGAAGAAGAAAACAAAATCAGACTGATAATAGCAAAACTTCGAAATGGTAATAATAGAATTGACATCCTGGAGGCTAGTAAACAACTAAACAACTTAAGAGAACTAAATTCAGCATTAATGAAGACTACCCGAGAGAAAGCATTTGATTTCGGCAAGAGAACTAGGAAAGCGTGCAACAATGCGGTACAACAAACTCATAGTGAATGCAACTGCATTCACAGTAGAGGAAATAATGAGAAGCCAGGAAATTGAAGTTGCAGAAATGCACTGGTTTGACCAAGCAGCTGAATATAATGATAGGTGTAGTCACAATAATTGTATTAGAGTGAGTTGTAGTTGTAATGTAAATTTTAGTTCTGGTCCTAAGAGCGATATTCAAAGTCAGAGCATTAATAAAATTAAAAACAAAGGTAATAGCAACCTGGAACATAAAAAAATCCAACAATGGAAATTGTGTTTTGGAACTCAGAGGGCATCAGGAATTTTGATGACGTTTTCTCACAAGATGTTGATATATTTTGTTAATGCGAAACATGGGCTACCCATGATAGTGATTACTATATTCTAAATTTTTTTGATCTCAGCTTTTACTCTGTTAATGCTATTAAGGAGAAATCAATGGCTAGGGCTAGTGGGGGGATCTCTATATTAATAAAACACAATACAATGCTCGGTTACTTCACAGTTCTCCTCACTGGCTGTTCTGCTTGAATTCTCTGGAAGGTTTCTCTTTTATATTATGTGCTCTTTACTTTAAACCTGGTTTTGAGCTTAAGTATATCCTAGAAAGTCTTCAAATAGCATTGACCGAGCTGCACACGGCATATCAAGATTTCTTGTATGTAGCTGGAGGAGATTTCAACTGCCATCTTGGAGCTAAGTGTGAAACTCCAGAGGAGATGGTTGAAAATACAAGCCTTTGTTCCAAAGAATTAGTCTTGATTCAATTATTAATAATAGAGGTATCTACTCTCTGAATTTATGAATGACAACTCATTCACCATACTTAATGGCTAAATATCAGCCTGGTCAATTCACATTTTGTAATTCCAACGGTGCTAAATAATGAAGCGGTAACCTCATATCACTTCCCTATAATGGATGAAATAACACGAAACTTTATCATACCTGACACATTCATAAGCAACAAATAGTCCACAACATCTAAATTAATTTGGGATGATTTGCAGTTAGATAGGTATCAGCATATTCTGCGCAACTCTTCCTTAGCAATGTTGTCCAATGGTAATACAGAAACTTACTACGCTAAGCGTGATTCAATCTACCTTGCCGCTAATAGTTGTGGTATGAAGAAAAAATTTGTAGCTTTAAACAAACCATTCACTTAAAATAACAAACCTTGGTTTGACTTAGAGTGCATTAACTTAAAAAAGTCAGTCAAGTCAAAACTGCAAAACTCATAATTTTGATGATGAAGTCAAAAATGACTACCTATTGGCGAAAAAATCTTTTAAAAGCATATACAGCAAAAAAAATGCCTTTGAAAATAATATGGTTCAATTGCTCAGTAACTCTAATGACTGCATCACATTTTGGGGGACTATACAAAAATTTCGTCCCAATAAGATTATCTCAAGTGAAACCTGGGAAACTTATTTTGATACACTAACTACAATGAAATGTGATTTTCAATATTTACAGATGGACGTTAGGCATGCGTTTCTAGACACGGAAATCTCTCAATCTGAAGTTTTTGCGGTGCTTAACAGTTGCAAAAGAGACAAGGCCCCGGGATTAGATGGAATTCGAGTTTTTCAAATATTTCCCTCAAAACTGGTGTCTTTTTTGTGTAGTTTACTTAACAAAGTTTTCCTGCTGAATGATCTACAGTATCGCTCTCAATGGTACACAAGAAGGACCCCATCGATAATCCCAGTAATGATAGGGGCGTCCCCTTTTATGGCAAAAATTATTTAAGCAGTTCTAAATTGATTCGCCTAGTCAGAGCTCTGTATGACAAATCCTCTTTTTGTGTGAAAGTTAACAATGAATACTCCAAATCCTTTGCAATGAATGAGGGCGTTCTGCAGGGTGAACCTTTAAGTCCCTTACTTTTCACACTATTCATTGCCGATATTGACGACTTTTTCAGAAAATCTGATATGGTTGGAACTAATATTGATAACAGGAATGATTTGTTACTTCTGTTATATGCGGACGATTTGGTTATCCTTGCTGACTCTGGAATAGATCTGGCTAGAAAGCTACGCACTCTTGAACAATATACTTGCCTTAACAAACTTACTGTTAATAATTCTAAATATAAAATCATGCGTTTCTTGAGAGGCGGCCACAAAATAACAAGACATTACAAATTTCTGCTCAACAAAGTAGAAATTGAGATGACTAACCACTATACATACTTAGGGGTTACTCTCACTTGCTCTTCATTATTTCGCGGGGTCTGCGCTATCTTAACATTGTTGAAAGAACCCAAGTTGGTTTTTTCAAAAGATTGCTCCTATTGCCGCTAAACACTCCTGATTAGTTAGTACGTCTTGAGGTGGGCGTTGTTAGGCTTGATTATACAGTCTTTAAGTTGTGCCTCAATTGGTTATTAAAAATGTTTCTTTTGCAAACACTAGATTGCCAAAGATTGCCTTTCTCAGGCTCTTAGAGTTACAGAACTTCGACAGCTCCTGCTATAATTGGGCCCTACAAATGAAACTGATTTTTATAGATCTCGGGTTAACCGACATGATGACTATTCAATCGATCTAAAGAGTCAGGCAACCTTATAGAACTGCTCTAACAACTTATAACAAAGAAATTAGAAAGGCGAAACGGGAGTCTTGGAAGAAGTTCTGTGAGAGTATATCCGACATACCTCGCAGTACTAGAATACACAAGATTCTCTCTGAAGAGCCGATTGCCGAGATAGGGTCGATGAAACGACCAGATGGCACTTTTACGACTTCTAGAAAAGAAACGTTAGAGCTTTTGATCAAAAACCACTTTCCCGGAAGTTTAACTCTGGATAACAACCGACCCCCCCCCACTTTGAGGGCGCAAGGCGGTACAAAAAGAATGATTGGGAGGTCGCCAAGAACGTTATCACCGGCACCGGCGATTGAATGGGCAATAAAATCATCTCAGCCCTTCAAATCTCCCGGTGAGGATGGCATCTTTCCAGCTCTGCTACAAAACGGACTGGAATTACTTATACCCATCCTCATTAAATTGTATAGAGCTGGTCTGGCGGGGAATTATATACCACCCAGTTGGTTGGCGGCTAGGGTAGTATATATACCGAAAGTGGGCCGTACAGACCCAGACCCTAAATCTGTCAGACCAATTAGCCTAACATATTTCCTGCTTAAAGGACTTGAAAGAGTACTGGACTGCCATATCAGGCAGGTAGCTTTATACAGCTCCCCCCTGAGCATCCAGCAGTACGCTTATCAAACAGGCAAATCAACAGATTTAGCATTACATAACCTTGTTGAGAAAATCACACAATCCCTTAACAATAAGGAGATTGCGGTGGCCATTTTTCTCGACATCGAAGGAGCATTCGACAATGCACTACCAGCTTCCATTGGTTCAGTTTTGACTGAAAAGGGCATTAAACCAACGATTAATGGCTGGATATATGCCATGCTCACTAATAGAACAGCCACTACATCTATTCAAGACGAGGCCATCAGCTTTAAGGTTTCCAGGGGCTGCCCGCAGGGTGGAGTGTTATCTCCCCTTTTGTGGTCACTCCTGATGGATGACCTGCTTGGTACTCTCGTGGGTAGAGGGGTAGAACTGCAAGCGTATGCAGACGACCTTGTCATTCTGGCAAGAACCAAGTCAGGACGGGTTGCACATAATACCCTCCAAAGGACTTTGGACGATGTCTACAGTTGGTGCCAGAGGGAACAGATGTCTGTTAACCCTGGCAAAACTGTAATAGTTCCCTTCACCAGGAGAAGGAATTTGGCGGACCTTCCGCCACTTTCCTATAATGGTGAGGTTATTCCATTTGCAGCGGAAGTAAAATATTTGGGGATCATCCTAGACAAAAAACTTACTTGGAACGCTCACTTGGAAAAAGTCATCCATAAGGCCAGACTTTCCTTGTGGACATGTCGCAGGATCTGCGGAAAATCTTGGGGCTTGGGTCCCAAACAAATCCATTGGATATATGTGATGATTGTTAGACCAATGATCACATACGGAGCCATTGCTTGGTGGTCAAAATCTTTACAGAAAACGGCCCAAGCAAAACTCTCTGGCATACAGAGACAGGCTAGTTTGGCTATAATTGGTGCTATCAGCACCACACCGTCAGCAGCCATGGAAGTCCTCCTGGACCTTCCTCCTCTCCACATACTTCTGGAAAAGGAGGCCAGATGGACAGCATATAGAATTGTCCATAGTTCTAAATGCACGAAACAGGCTTATACAGAGCAAAGTAGAATGCTAGCGGCCACCGAAAGTCATAGTGTTCTGGGAATGACCTCTGATATAATGCCCCCAACAGTAAACTATAATCTGCCTTATACCGTCCTATTTCCAAATAGAGATGAATGGGTCCTCCGCAAGGATGAACTCTCAAGAGCAGAAATCTGTTGGTACACTGATGGATCAAAGACACCCTCAGGCTCTGGTGCGGGTGTATACGGTCGAAGGCCTAGGACAAAAATCTCAACATCTCTGGGATCCTATGCAACCGTATTTCAGGCGGAAATTTATGCCATTGATTCATGTCAGGAGAGTTTGGGGCAATCCAACCTGACACACAGATCAATAAAAAATTTCACGGACAGCCAAGCGGCCTTGGAAGCACTTAGCTCGTACCGTGTAATGTCGCAATTGGTTCTAGACTGCCAAAAAAGACTCGTGTCAATAGGAGAACGCAACAGGGTATCGCTGGTTTGGATCCCTGGCCACTCTGGTATGGATGGTAATGAGAAGGCTGACTCTCTTGCAAGAGAGGGTGCCGCTCATGACTTTATCGGACCAGAACCTACAATTGGCATCGCAACAAGCGTTGTCAAACAAACACTAAATACTTGGACTGCAAGAAGAGTTTTAGACTTCTGGCATAATATACCAGGACTGGTTCATTCAAAGGCCTTCATACATCCTTCGAATAATGTATCCAAACAAATGTTAGGCTATAATAGACACGATCCACGGTGCCTAACAGGCCTTCTAACAGGCCACTGTCGTTTTAATCATCATATGCTGAAACTTGGACTGTCGGACGATCCGATTTGCCGTCTTTGTTTGGAAGATGATGAAACAGCAGAGCATATAATTTGTGCCTGCCCTGCCGCGGCGCAAATCAGGTATCTGATGTTTGGCAGGGCCACTCTCTTGCCCTCGGATCTGAAATATCATTCACTGAACAAATTATTCGGCTTCGTCCAGAAGCTGAATTTGTTTGGTGAAATTTGAATAGGTATGAGCCACAATAGACTCTCACGAGTCGCAGTGGAGGGCCTCATTGACCCACTCATTATAAACCTAACCTAACCTAACCTAACCGACATGTGGAATAACCTCTCTTTTGGTTCACTCAAAAGCCACTACGATGCAATTCTTGAAAATTTGAAACAAAAATTGTATAGTTGTGACTTACAACGCCTTGCTAATAGTAATTATTGTGTAATATATAAACATTTAACAGTCACTTCAAGTCCTGCAAATTATTTAACAAGGAAACTGCCGATTAAATTAGTTCGAATATTTTGTCAGATCCGTTTATGTTCGAAGACTTGTTAGAATAACGTACAAGGGAAGTATTTATACCATTAATCAAGAAGAAATTTGTACTCTGTGCAACTCGCCTCAAAATGAAACACGTGAACATATTGTGCTTCAATGCAGAATGTAAGGATGTATGATTGTTTTATAATGCAAATTATTAAAAATCTGCAAAATTTGGATTATTTTATTGCCTTATTTAATACTGCTTCTTTGGTGGATGTCTAGCAAATTTGGAATTATTTCACTGGCGTACTCAAAATTCGTTCATTTATTATAAACGAATAGCTAGGGGTTTTACATTTACTTTTTTTTTCTCTCTTTTATTGTTTATTTTCATTGTGATTTTGCCGCATGAACTATGTATTTATTTATAGATACTGTACCGAATTTCTTGCTATATTGATTTGTATCAATTAGAAGCAATAAAGATACTATTATTATTATTATTTACACTATATTACAAAGATTCGTAAAGATACCACTGAGGTGGAGCTTTAGTTTTAGGTACAAAACCATAAACTTGGATTAATAAGAATATTTAAATTTAACAGTTACGAGTTTACTTAGATTCGCGTTATGCAACTGGACTTGAAGTGACAGGAAAGATTAGCGCTCTTACAAAAATTAAAACGACCAGTGATAAATGACAGGTTTAGGCAAGGTAGCCACATTTAAATTTATACAATGCAAGTACAAAACTTACAGTGTTTGATATTGTATCCAACAGATATTTTAATATTCAATGGGTTGTCATAAACAATACTAAATTTTAGTGTTTTAAATGAAACTCAATGTTTATAGCTAATTCCACAATATAATGAAAAATGTTGAAAATTCTAAAAAATTGACAATTGTTTCGATAACTGAATATCATCGTCAGAATGACAGAAATTACATTTCATTTGATGCCTACCTGATGTTTAGTACTTATTTTTGGCTAGACCAAGAAGTGACCTACCTTGTGATTTACTTAATATATGTTAATAGAAAAAAGAAGAAGATGTGATATTACAAATATTGAAGCTTAGATATTGTTATTATTATCTGTGATAAGAAACAAGAACTGGATTTCCTTGAAGAGTTGGAAATTAGAAGACACTTAAGAAACCCACAATATGAAATAGTCAATGGACAGATAAATCTAGGGAGTTCTCCACTATTAAACTGTCTTCTTAAGTGATAATTGTAAACATCAGCAGATATAGTTTTCCTGGTTTTCTATATCATTGCACAGTTATACTGATCTTAATTGGAAAAATGATATCCAGGATATCACCATAGGGCTAATAACATCTAAGCTTCAATATTTGTAATATCACATCTTCTTCTCTTTTCTATTAACCTATATTAAGTCAATCACAAGGTAGGTCACTTCTTGGTCTAGCCAAAAATAACTACTAAACATCAGGTAGGCATCAAATGAAATCTAACTTCGACGATGATATTCAGTTATCGAAACAATTGTCATTTTTTTAGAATCTTCAACATTTTTCATTATATTGTGGAATTAGCTAGATACATTGAGTTTCATTTAAAACACTAATATCAGTAGATTCCACGAAGTAGGTGTCGAGACAGTTAATTTCAATACTAAATTTTCGTAACTATAGGATATTTCGAATTACTAGATCCAAATGCTTTCCTACTGAAATGATACTTCTGCAAATAATTTGTCACGCATATTTGAAGCCAATTTTGTTTGATATTACCATTTTCATAGAATAATTTATTGTATGCATTTCTAGGTGAAAGACGTTACCAATATACTCTACAAGTTCAAATACACGGTTGGATTCCATGGACATTATGAAAAGGGTCTTAAAGATGGTAGTAAAATTGGAGGATACTTCGTCAATGGCAGAGACGGAATTAGCAGAGTAGTTACATATGTTGCTGACGAAAATGGATACAGACCTAAATTCAAATTTATCAACCTTGGTTTGGATTCTCCCGATACTCCAAATGAAAAAACAGAGAAGACCTTTGGACTCAAAGATTTTGAGTTTGTTTGGTATCCAGTGGAATAATTTAGATTAAATACCGGAATTTTATTTATTTGAATATTATTTTTTAATAAATTTATTTCGTATAGCAATAAAAAATCATATTTTCATTCTGAGTATGGATAATGAATCATAAAACAGTATCTTTGAATTCATACTTTTATTGCCGATAAGTTTTAAATACAGTTTGCATAATTGTAGGAATATTGGTCCTCCGCGCTGGTTTGTACTTCGGTACCTAATAGCTATAGGAGCATGGAATATTTCCTTTTGGGCAGCAGAGAACATAACCAAGGAAATAATTCTTCCAAACAGAAGATTGTGAATTAGTGGGAAGGGATATCCTCTAATTTTGCTAACAAAATTTTTGATTTCAAGTTGTTGACATTGCGTTGCAGAGAAGTGCCACTCTCATAATTGGTGTTGTTCATACCCACTCACACAAAGTTGAGGGAGAATGATCTTTATCATATAACAACAAGGTTCAAATTTTCTTTATTTACTGTCGACAATATCTCTACTATGGAGCATATGTTAGGTCCAGCGTCCTGCAGTTAAATTCCTGGTTAAATTTTTTATTAAAAAAATATCTGTCCGATAATAATATAAAGTATATAGTATATAGTTGATGCCTAATGAAAAACTGAGCAATCATTTAGAGCAATGGTTCCCAACGGGGGCGATACCGCCCCCCTGCAGGCGCTGCAGCCTTTTAGGGGGGCGGTAGCGGATTCAGAAGCAAATAATAAGCAGTCAAGAGGAATGGTTAAATAAAAATGATTTAATAAAATGATTTAATAAGGGTTAATATGCAGTTTTAAATTAGCATTAATAATAATACTAATGATTATAATAATTTCTTTTAGTTCAGAATAGAAGTATATGACTTGTCCTCGCACGTTGATAAGCGAACGCGCGATGTTCATACAAAATAACATGTTTTGACATGTTCGCACACAGACAAGTTGAATCTTGCATGAAATGAAACGTATAAAAGCAACAGCTCTACGAATTTTTTGTTAGTTAGTTGTATGTGCTTGGCCGCGATATATAGTCGTGAATCATAAGCTCTGCCGTAGTAAATAATCGTGAGTGGTGTGTCATTTTATAAACATTACTATCTATAAATCTATCGAGAATTTATGTTTTGTATGAAAATGGCTGAATCTACTTCTAAATTGAAAAAGAAATGCCGGCAATACAGTATTAAATATTTAAAATATGGATTTGCGGAATCTTCTTCAAACAAATCATTACCAATGTGTTTAATTTGCCGAAAAGTTTTTTCAAATGAAGCTATGAAACCTTCTAGGCTACAAGAACATTTACATAAAATGCATCCTGATAAAAAGAACAAAGATATATTCTATTTTCAAGAACTCGAAAAACAATATTTAAAACAGCCAACTATATCAAACGTTTTTGCATCGTCTTCTAAACGAGACGATGATGGGCTACGAGCCTCATATAACGTTTCATTGTTAATCGCAAAGTCAGGAAAACCACACACCATTAGCGAGGAATTAATTTTGCCGGCAGTCGAAGAGATATTAAAAACTGTTCTCCATCATAAGACACCATTTGATATCATTAAAAAAATTCCTCTCGGTAATAATTCAGTGCAAAGAAGAATAGATGAAATGGCCAATGACGTTGAAATATCATTATGCGATTACCTAAAGACTTGCAAATTTTCTATTCAACTCGATGAATCAACTCTACCAAGTAACGAAGCTCTAATCTTATCATACGTACGATTTATAAAAGAAGAAAACATTCATCAAGAGTTATTATTTGCTAAGAATTTGGAATCTGATACAAAGGGACATTCTATATTTAATATCATGCAAGAATTTTTTCAAGAGAAAGAAATTCCTATTAGCAATATTTTGTCTGCTGCTACTGATGGTGCTCCAACAATGACCGGGCGTCATAAGGGTTTTATAGCACATTTGAGAAAAGCAGTGCCAAATGTACTCGCTGTACATTGTATTATTCACCGTCAGCATTTGGTTGCAAGAAAATTAAATGAACGTCTGCATGCGTCCCTCAATAACGTTATTAAAGCAATCAATATCATTAGAAGCAATTCATTGAATGACCGTTTGCTTCATAAGCTTTGCAATGATAATGATGAAGACTACAATCGCTTGCTGCTGCACACAGAAGTACGTTGGCTCTCTAAAGGTGTTTGTCTGAATCGTTTTTTCAATCTATTTGACTCAGTGTTGGAATTTCTTGAAGAAAACGAACAATTGCGCGAAAACCTGATTACGTAAAAAAATGACATCGCTTATTTGACGGACCTGTTTAAAGTATTTAATCAAGTTAATCTACAATTGCAAGGTGATGATTTAAATTTAATTAAAACTAAAAACGTCATGGCTGCTTTTGCAGGAAAACTTCTTATATACAAAAGAAATCTTGGTAGAGGTGAGTACAACCATTTTCCCACATTATCAACAGTGTCTGCAAAACCGGAAGATTCCCTTACTTACTGCCACCACTTGGAAGTTCTTCATGTTGATTTTACAGAGCGTTTCCAAGATATTTTAAACATTGAAATACCAAGCTGGGTTATAGATCCTTTCGCAAACACAGATACTGAAGGCTCATCAAATTTGGAAGAGGAGCTATTAGAACTCACAATTAACGAAGAACTGAAAGTAAAATTCAACCGTGGATATCAAGAGTTTTGGCTTCAAAAACCAATACCAGTTCTCTATCCTGGATTGTGGACAATAGTACAGAAGTTGTTAATTGCATTTCCTTCGTCCTATATGGCTCAGCGTGCATTCAGTGCAGTAACTGATTTGCTGTCAAAGAAGAGGAACAGACTACACATCACTGAACGTGGCGATCTGCGATTGATGTTAACGAAATTGGAACCCGATATTAACAAACTGGTATCACTCACTCCACCAGCCTCAACCGTCTCATTGGTTTTTTCTTTATTATTAATTTTGTATTGCATTTCTTATTTCTATTGTGATTGTATTTCTTATAGATTCTGTGTTTATATTTAAAAGTTTAATAAACAATTTTATTGTACATTTGGTAGTCGTTTAATATATTCCTACTTCATCATTCCTCTAAAATAAAATTTAGACATTAACTGAAATTAAAGCTAAATACAGATCAATTGGGACGGTACAGATGATATTCAAATAAAATTAACTACTTTGGACTAACCAGCGACTGAGGGGGGCGGTGGTCCAGAAAAGGTTGGGAACCACTGATTTAGAGCAATCATGTTCATACACTCCAATCATAATTAATAAGAGCCCAAGCAGATCACTCAGAACCTATAACTAAAGATTTTGAGCATATGGGTAGCACTTATTTCTGATTTTGTTTCTATCAACTTTCTTTTTCGATTGATATCTTTCAACGTGTGTCTTCAAAAATTTGGATTGTTTATGAGCGGATGATAGTTTTCTTTTTCAAATCCATGACATTCGCAGACAATCATGTGATTGAGTGAATGAAACGACGAATACTCAGTGTGTATTTTATTATTAAAATTCCAGCTAAGCGCTTTCGGCCATTAGGCCATTCTCAAAGCTGTCCTTCCTATAAAATTATAATATTTGTAAAAATTGAAAGAACAATTTAAAAAAGTTGAACTTACGTCAATAAAAAATCCTACAACAGGTGTCAAAAAACAACAAATCCTGTGACTACTACATACAATATGATAAAATGTTTGTTGTTACTTCATTATTTGAATAAAATGGTTAAAACTACCATATCGAAATGGTGTACAATTGTAATTAACATAATGAAATGTGTTATTTAAAAGTATGAACTAAATGATATGTGATGACAAGTTTGACGTTATTAGACGGTGGCTAATAAGTCAGCGTGCAGTAAAACAGCTAGTGTGTAATAATACAACGTGTTTGTATGATGAGCAGTGAATCATAGTAATTTTTCTACGCCCTATCTTTAAAGTACCTTGTATTTCATCGGTTTGTAGCGCTTAAAGTGGTTTGTTCATGGTTATAGTGAAAAAAAAGTAAAAAAGCGTTAAAAAAAGTGCCATAACGTTAAATTTATTTCACGCTTCCCATAAGCTAACATAATGAATCTTGGCTGTGCATCGAGGATGGACTTTCATGAAACTTGGAATACGTATAATTGTAATTTACCGAAGGAGCTTAATTAAAATATCCCAAATTTCATTTGAATTTTATTTTTTTGTATAGGGCTGTAGAAAACATAAAATTCAAATAGAAATTTGGGATATTTTAATTAAGCTCCTTCGGTAAATTACAATTATACGTATTCCAAGTTTCATGAAAGTCCATCCTCGATGCCCAGCCAAGATTCATTGTGTTAGCTTATGGGAAGCGTGAAATAAAGTTAACGTTAAGGCACTTTTTTTAACGCTTTTTTACTTTTTTTCACTCTAACGATAAACAACCACTTTAAGCGGTGCAAATCGATGAAATACAAGGTACTTTAAAAATAGGGCGTAGAAAATATATATGTTTAGAAGGATGCGAATATCAATATAGTGAATTGAAAATCGAAGTAAAATTCATATTTTATTTTAAGAAAGAAGTTAAAGCTGTGATAAAATTAAAAAAATTATTCAAATTCAAAATTCCCAAACATCATCCAACTTAGATGAATAGAAAACACCCCCCCTTGATTGTCTAAAGATAAGTGACTTAAGGGCTGGATCCATTCCCCAGCCAGTCAGGAACCAAGCGCAGTAAACCTATATGTGTAAAGTGCTAAATAACATAAATTAAACATTTGGTCGTAAATTCATCCATGGAGGAGTTCACATAATATAGTGACGTAGGTGGAAAAGTACGCTGGCAAGGTGAACCCAGCAGCTAATGGCATCCCATATGAATTAAATGTAAATGGTAAAGGGAGGAGTATCTCTTGTCAAGGAACCCTGAACATTGATTGTGACCTGATGACCCAAACTATGACCCATACATAGCCCGGCGTCAAGAACACAATGTGATTATGATGTTTAAGGTAATTGTTACACACCTAGACCCATACTAGGCATGCACAAGAAGAGAAGAAGTCAAAGGAGTGTGTCAAGAGTAAAATGAAAGGATAGAAGATGATAAGAATTATAAGATATACTCGTAGAACACATGTATACTGATGAACACAACTATGACCCATACATAGCTAGGTTACAGGGAAACATTGTGGTTATGAAGTTTTTAGATAGTTATGATAAACCTAGATCCATACTAAGTGAGAGTGTAAAGAGAAGAAAAGAATGGCAGATATGCTAGAAGCTGTAATGAGAAGGGAGGAACTGTGACCCACACATAGCCAATCTCCAGGTAAATAATGTGGTTGTCAAGTTTTAAGATAATTGTGACAAACCTAAATCCATACTAGGCCTATCACGAAAAAGAGGAAACCGAGGAATAGAGTAGCGAAGAGTGAAGAGATAGCAGATGTGCTAACAATAAGAATAGAAGGTAGTATGCCATACTTAGAACCATACTAGGCATGTACAGCAGAAGGAGAAGAAGAAATCAAGGAAAATTGTAATGAGAAGAAAAAGCGGCTAGAATGATTTGCTAAAATTTATAAGATTGCTTGTATGCTGAACCTAACTATAACCCATACATAGCCTGGTGCCCGACGTACACTGTGGTTCTCTAGAACCAGTTCCAAGAACAAACCCAGATCCATACTAGGCGTGTCTCAGATAAGTTCCAAGAGGAAGATTATTCCAATTATTGTAATTATTTATAATTTAAAATTAAATTTGATTGTTAGTTAATAAGCCAAACCATAACCCATACTTAACCTGGTGACTAGCCAACAATATGTTTGTGAGATTATTTCAGATCTAGCCGTAAGAATAAACGTAGACCCATACTAGGCGTATCCATGCATAGTTCTAAGGGTAGAAAGAAAGAAAATTTTTATTAAGAATTGGTTGTTGATTGGAGTATGAAAGTTTCTTTATAAGTAGTTGCCATGATGTTCCAATTATGACTCATACACAGCGTGGTCTCTGGAATACAGCGTATGAAACAGTGATAGATGTAGTGCATATGTGAGAGGCGACTAAGGTTGAGCAAACTTAAAGTAGAAGAAAAAAAGAAAAAGAAGTAAAGAATGGATAGAAAATAGGAAAGACTCATTCATTCGCGTTTTACGAATCAGCCGAGTGCTGTGTGAAATATTCTTGGACTGGATCGTCACGGTGAGAAGGTGAGGCGAGAGCCCTAGAGGACCACAAGGTGTTGAACAGAGGCTGAAATTTACAATTAAGATGTACCTGGGTATTGAGATAGTGTTCTGAGTTAACCTCTGAGTATTTCTAGATCTTCGAGCAAGTCCATCTTTCTGAATTTGTTCCTGGGAATGTTATGCAGAATTTTAGAGTTGCGCGATGGAGAAAAAGGTTGGTTATTAAACTTAATATGGAAGCCGAAATTCGAAGAAGTAGGTTTGTTGAGATGTTCCTTGATTCTAGTACCTAAAGCATGAGTGGTCCTACACACATAAGTAGATGGACAAGAATCACAAGTTAATGTATAAATACCACTACTGTTAAGTTTATCAATAGGATCTTTGTTCTTAGAGAATATTGTGGAAATTGACCATTTATATTTAAAGGAGATTTTAACATCCTTAAGATTGTTAGTAATAATCTTTGAAATTTCATCGGAAACTTCACCACAATAAGACAATGAACGATACTGAGTCGGTTCGTTGTTGTGAACCTCAGGGAAGACTAAATTCCTTCTCAACCTCCTTGTCTTCTTCGAGACCATACTATCAACAATTTGAGGAGAATAACCATTGTTCAATGCCAACTGTCTCAAGATATTCAATTCTACGTTGAAATTATGTGGAGAAAGAGGGACCCTAAGTAATCTATACACATAACAAGATATAGCAGACATTTTGTGTTGAATAGGGTGGTTGAAATGCATTGGAATAAGATGATCAGTCTGTGTGGGGTTTCTGTATATGGAAAATTCAATTTCAGAATTTTTCCTTGATAAAGTAAAATCCAAAAATGTATTGAACCATTGTCTTCGATTTCCAAGGTAAACTGTATGGAAGGATGGATATCGTTAAGTTTTCTGAGAATACTGTATACATCCTCTTCAACTCCAGTAATAAAAGCTAAAACATCATCAATATATCTGAACCATTTAATGACTTTATTAAAATGTGGATTGCTATTGAAGACTCTAGGTGATCTCAAGGAACAAATCCGCTAATAATGGTGAGAAAGGGTTACCCATGGCTAATCCATCTGGTTCTCTGTATACTCTGTCAATAAAGGAAAAGAAGTCCTGCGAAAAACAAAACTCAAGTAGAGCGACAATGTGAGATGTTGAAATTGGGTCAATATGTTCTTAGATTGGAGTAGGTTGCTAGCGATAGGGATTGTTTCTATTTTGAGGACGCTGGTAAAGAGATTGGAAACATTAATAGAAACTATTAAAAAAATAAAATGGGAATTACAATTTTCAATTCTATCTACTAAGTCCAAGGTGTCCACTGGTTTAAAATTTAGAGTTGTAGAAAGGAAGTTATTGACAAATTTAGATAGAAGCTCCAAAGGAGTGTTGGAAAAGCTAACCACTGGTCTCATTGGTTGGTTTTCTTAATGTATCTTGGGAAGTCCCTAAAGCCTAGGTATGTGAGAGTTAGTAGGAGTGAGATGTCTCGTATTGATGCCATGAGTGGAGAAAATTGTCTTATGCTCATTCAATATATCTTTTAGATCAGTCGTTAATTTCTTAGAGGGATTATTGTTCATGATTGAGAAGTTATTATTTTGTAGAAATTCTTCAGTTTTATTTATGTAATCACTTCGGTACATTATGATTAAACAATTACCTTTATCTGCTTTTGTAAACATCAAACTATTGGTCTTCACCTTACCAGCAATACCCTCTACCAACTTTTGTTGTTTAAAGAATTTTGACTTCAATTTAGCCTTGTTGTTATGAAATTTAGTGAAGTTTTTTTGTAAAGATAAATAGCAGCTACTCTTTATGTTATTTTTAATATTATCATCGCGATTTAAACTTTCCAGTAACACATCTACATCGATAGTGAGTTCTTCTGAGGTTTTTTAATTTAAATTGTTTAAGGAAGAAAATTTACTCAGTTCTAATTATGTGATTGCTGCTAGTGAATAGCAACCCAGACACTGTAGCATTTGTTAACTACCATTTAGGAATATATAGTCTATTTGGAAGTGCCCCAACATAGTTCTACTCTCTACTGTTTATATATTTTCATGAAAAATACTTTAATAATGTGAATCAATTATAACTATATAGTCAGAAAACTTGCTAATCTCCATACTACTGAGACATTACTTTTCTCATCCAAAAAGCTGTCTCTACTACTCAAGAATTTTATGTGTTGAATTTTGGAAAGTGAAATTTCAAGAACTTTAGATTATTTCTTCATGTACATGTTTTATTCAAAATAACATGATAAACCGAATGATAATAAACATTAGAATATTAATAGTGCACAATTCGTCATATTCAGTTGTGTATTTTTTCCATGGCTATGACTTACTAACTCATTTGTGTAAAGTCTTCGGATATGTATATATTGGTGCCTATTAATTTCTCAAATAAAACCCGAGTTTTGATTTGAATGTGTATTTCTAACAATTCCTCGTAGCATAAAAGGTATACTTATCAGCCTTGCCATCTGTATCTGTATTTGTAAAGGTTTGAAGGGTGGGTGGCCCCACAGCACTTAGGCCACAATTGGCCCATTGTGCATCCTTCTGAGGTTTAAAACTTCCTTCGAGCTCATCATCCAGCCTACTTCCTTGAAGTAGGCGATAACGTCGCCTGAATTAAGTTCCCTCATATTGGCGTATGTTAGCCTGTGCTCGCCGAATACTTGAAACCTAAAATGAGAGAGTGTCTGACATTCGCAAGGAATGTGTTCGACAGTCTCATCTTCTTGTTCACATCCTCTACAAAGTGGGGTGTTAGATAGACCCAGTCTGTGAAGGTGTTTTCGTAGGTGGCAGTGACCAGTCAGAATTCCCGTGGTTGTTCGTAGGTTCCGCCTGTTTATAGTCACGTATTTTTTGGCTACTTTGCTATCCGGATACTGTAGCAGTTCCTTGGCAAGCCTGCAGCCTTCTGCGTCGTCCCATCTACCCTTAAACTTATTAAGGGAGTGTTCCTTTAATAAGTCGGCCGTTGCTGACGCCGATAGACCAATGAAAGTGCCAGGTCCCAAGAGTTTTTGGGAGGCTGTCTTCCTGGCTAGCGAGTCTACAATACGGTTTCCTTTCGATTTCTCATGGCCCTTGATCCAGCCTAAAGTGACCGTGTTGTTGTTACAGGCTTCGATTAAGGCTATGTGACATTCTAGTACTAGGCCTGATGTGAACCGGGGTCTGTTCAGGGCTAGTAGTGTTTGTCTACTGTCCGTAAGGATGTATATATCATTACCTGTGGTTTTCCTTTTGGTAATCTCTTTAGCAGCGATGCAGATAGCATTGAGCTCTGTTTGAGCAACACTTGCACTGCAGCCCATTGCCCATTTTATGTTTAGATTCAGGGATCTGGAAAAAATACCACATCCTGGGCCACATTGGATTTAGACTCGTCTGTGAAGATGCGGATTGCGCCTTCTTCCAATAGGTCTTGTGAGTTGTTTTTAAAGATTACCTTGTAGGGCCTGGCATATCGCGGTGGAATCGAGTCCGTATTGGCCTGCAGCAGTGGGATCTTCCTGAGGGCCTCATGCCACAAGTTACCGGATCCTACATCAGGTTGTATACCAGTAGAGCGCAGACGTGCTATGGTCATCAAAACAACCACCTTGATGTATATGTCAAGGGGAGTGAGACCGAGGATTACCTCCATAGCTCTTGTTGGTGTGGTTCTCATGCCTCCTGTTGTGTTGAGGCATGCTGTTCATTGGATTTGATCCAGTTTACGGACGACTGTCAGCTGGTTTGCCTTAGCTCCCCAGGCAATCGTGCCGTACGTTAGCATAGGTATGATGATGGCAGTGTAGATCCAGGCAGCAACCTTAGGTGACATTCCCCAGGTGCGGCCGATGGTTCTACGACACTGCTCATAAGAAATATATGCTTTTTTAACTCTGTTTTCTAAGTGGGAGTTCCACGTTAACTTACTGTCAAAAATGACCCCTAAATATTTCACCTCTGAAGAGAAATTAAGTTTGGTATCTAGGAGCTTTGGGGCTTGATGTTTTGCAAGCTTCCTTTTTTTCGTGAAGAGGGCCATCTCAGTCTTTTTTGGATTTATTGACAGCGAATGGTCTCTGCACCATTGTTCTATGATATTGAGGGCCTCCTGCATTAAAGCGCAGAGTGTCTCCTCGAATCTTCCTGTTAGCAGAATCACTAGGTCATCTGCGTATGTTATTGTGTAGAAGTTGTTATCATTGAGGTGGCTGACCATGGAGTCCATATGTTCCATAGTAGTGGTGAGAGCACCCCTCCCTGTGGACAACCTTTTACAACCAAACCTCAGATGGTTACATCATCTACACAGATTCTGATTGCTCTTTTTGAGAGCATGTTATATATCCAGCCATTTATGGTTTGGGGGATATTCTTGTTGGAAAGTGCATTTGTTATTTTAGGGAAAGTGGTTCTATCAAATGCGCCTTCTATATCTATGAATACACCTAGGGTGGACTCCTTAGTTTCCAACGATCTCTCGATGCGGCCCGCCCCGAGATGAGGAGCCGAATCGGTGGACCTCCCTGGAGTGTATGCATGTTGATTTGGATGCAGTGGATTTCGTGTTGTCACCACATCTCTTATGTATCGTTCGCACAGCCTCTCTAAAGTCTTCATTGAAAACGATGTGAGGCTAATGGGTCGATATGCTTTTGGGATGGAATAGTCCATTCTTCCTGGTTTTGGTATGAACACGACTTTGACTTCTCTCCAACCTTTTGGAATATACCTTAGTGCCAGTGAGGATCTGAGGATACCTACCAGGTGCGGCATTAGGCCATCCAGGCCCCACTGAAGTAGGGCTGGATAAATGCCGTCCGTTCCCGGGGATTTAAAGGGGGAGAAGCCTAAGATGGCCCACCTCAGTCTGTCCGCGTCGACGAAATGTCGTGATATACGCCAGTCATCGTCCGTCGGGTAGTGATTCTCCTCATCCTCCCGGGCCGCCGTATTTGTGGTTCTGGAATCAGGGAAGTGAGTTTACATCAATAATTGAAGACTTTCCTTTAGGTTGGCAGTTTTAGTGCCATCCTCTGTGGTTAGTATACCGATATGACGGTGGGGATCTTTTGAGAGGGCTTTTTGGAGTCTAGCTGCTTGGGAGAAATCCTCGATTTCCTCGCAGTAGATTCTCCATGCCTGTCTTTGTTTTTGTCTGATAACTTTTTTATACTCTCTGAGGTGATTCTTGTATGAGTTCCAATACTCTTTGAGTCTTGTTATTTTAGCCTTATTAAAAGATTTCCTCGCCGTCCCCCTGAGCTGGTCAATCTCATAGCACTACCACGAAGTGGAGGCTCCATCGAGATCGATCCGCCTGAGTGGGCAAGACATCTTCTAGGCATTAATAATGGAGTTTTGAATTGTTTAATAATAACTTTCCAAATCTCCTTTATTGTTGGGCAACACATCCTCGACTCCTCGCAGATCCCCTTTCAAACAGTGGACATATTTTGTCCTATCCGTTTTCCTGGGGTCGCGAGATATTATATTCGAAGTATTAATAGTAGATATGGTAATATCTATTCGCGTTTGACTACGAGAGTTAATAAAAGTTGGTTCAGTACCTCTATTTAGAATACAAAGATTCTTGTTAGTTATATAATCATAAAAAAACTTACCTCTAGTGTTAATATCTTTGCTGCCCCAGCTTACGTGGTGAGAGTTTGAATCACAGCCTATTACCAGTTCAAGCTTCTGGGTGAGACAGTGTTCCACAAGATCCTCCAGCTCCTTACTTGGTGGTGGTTTAGCTGCGTCTGAGGGGAGGTATGCGGATGCCAGTATTAACACTTTCTTTTGACCTTTCTGTGCACATTCAACCTTCACTACCGTTAGGTCGGAGGACGAAAAATGCGTCAGTGGGTAGGTCTTAAAATTTCTAGGGACGCATATGGCCGTCCTAGGTTGCTGATTGCTTGGGAAGCTGAAAATTAAACCTTTTGGATTATCTAGATCCATGATTTTGGTTTGTCTTATCCAGGATTCTTGATAAGTGCTATTGTGTCGTGCATCACATCCAGGTGGCGGCATAGTGTTGCCGAAGCCACCTGGTTCGACAGTCTCCGCAGAAGCAACAGCTCCTTGGAGTTCCTCGGGTGGGAGAGGGGGGTCCGTGCTCGATCCCCTCCGTTCCGGGTCCAGTTTCTTGGTTTTAACAATCGATGAGGTGAACGCGTAGCTCATCCTGATTGGTCGTTTTTTTAGGACACCCATTTCCTCGTCTCTTATGCCAAAGACGAATAGGTGTCCTTTGGGATTAACCTTCGATTCGTGGTGGAAGGAAAACCATGCATCCACCCGAAGGTCTGGGTTTTGTTTGTCCAGCCGGCGCAACACATCCTCTTTGTCACCCAGGTCAGCGTGAGCTTCGCTGGGGACCCAGAGGGTGGCTTTTGTCAGCTGGGGGAGGTTGTCGACGTGCACCACGTCGAGTTTAGCCTCCTTCCACGGTTTCAGTTTTGAAACTGTATTCCTTAGCCACTCTAGAGTTTCGTCATTATCGCAGGTGATTATGTCCAAAGCCTCCATTAGTTGTTTTTTGATAAGGTCTCCATTATCGGTAATTATTTTACCGTATGGATCGACCTTATCTATAATGGCTACCCGTAAGTGACTGGTAGCTGTTTCGCTGTAGCTTTTGCTTTTGGTTTTAGCATCCATCCGCGTCCTCTTTCCTCTGGAAGAGTTTTCCTCTGAGGTATTGGAGCGGATGCGCTTCTTTACTTGGGGGGCGACGCGTTCCGGGCCTCTTTTGGAGGAGGAACTGCCTTCGCCACCCTTAACTTTTTGGCCATTGGTGCCAGGCTTAGAAAGGGAGGGGCGAGTGGCGCTAGTAGTGTCTGTAGAGACGCCAGCTTGCTACCCTGCTTTCCTCCTACTCTTTGCCTCAGCACCGCAGATTCTTTTGCGTCGACGGTGCTTTGGTATTGGAGGTGAGCGTTCTCGCTCATCCTCCAGTTTTTGTTTTTTTTTGTTTTTGTTGTTGGTCCATTCTGGTCCCACGAGTAGCTAGGGAAATGTTCGTCATCCCTGGCAGAGCCCCGCATGCCGGGAAAAGGCTGTTTACAAGGGGGTGTCGCCTGGTACCCCCAGGGGGACGTTCGTGGTCGCATTCCCTGCGGCCATTCAGCCATCGGCACGTTCCTCACACCTTAGCTTGGGTTGTTGGAGTGTCATTTGGTTGGTCAACACTGATGATCTACAGTGCTAACGTATCCAGCGGTGCCACGAGGAGGCAGACACTCGATGGTTGCATTTCTCCATTGGGCTGCAGAAAGCTACCAGCAAGCAGACAAGCAAAGCGCAAGCAAGCAAATAAGCAAACCAACTACAAAGCAATGGCCAACTTATAACCAACCCCGCCAGCCTTGCCATTCTCAGGTTCCAAAAAACTTTGAAATCGTATTTGGATAATATCAACATACGTTTTCTTGTTGCTTATACTATATATCAGTTATTTGCACCATTCGTATATCCATAAAATAGCGAGAAACTGATGGCTCACTGATGGGACATTGCTTCCAAAAACAGAATTTATTATGTTAGCTATACAGGATCAAATCACCAACACCTACACCTACAGCTACAATAGATTTGTTATTAAGGATTCGATTATTGCTATAGACAAGTGTAGAAGATGCCAGCAAACATCGGAAACCATTCAACACAAAACACCGATGTGTCCATCAATGGTGAATCAATACATAATCAGTTATTTAGCAATATACCAGAAACTGGCAACTACAACTAGGTAATATACGCGGAAGTGCTAATTCATGATTTTATCACAAAATACCTATTATCAACGACAGACGATAACCGGTCCGATATTGTGGTAGTGCATAAGAATGTTGGGATGGTTTTTCTCGAGTAGGCTGCTATGCTGAATACCGACAATGGGAGCCTTGAGCACACTTTTGGCGAAATTTCCACAGATACAGGGACAACCTTTGAGTGATAATACAGCAATATCCAAATTCTTATGCAAAGCAAGTCCTCTATTTCGCCCAAACAGGCTCTGATTCCTCCTCCAGATTTTAACCGTTTCGTTGAGGTGTGGGTAGCCATTTTTAATCAAACGGTTGTCGGTTGGGGTAAATGAAACTAAGTAGTAGAGTTTTCAACGTAATGAAATTAAGACATACCACTTTTACTAGGAAAAAACTTCACAACAAAATTTCACAGCTGAGAAATGACATTAGGTGTATATGAGGTGTCAAAGAAGGTGAAAACGAAGTAAAATAAACGGTTTTAAGGAATAAAACTAATTTTTTCGCATCTGCCAGATGTCCTGAATAATATCCTATCATAAGATTGGTCATTTGTATACACTCCGGAGGCTGTATGATGCTAACAACCCGAAATTTCTCCAAAAATTACCAAAATACCAAAAATGTGGTAATTCAAGTACCATAGCACCCGTTGCACTGGCAATTCAAATTTATATCAATAAAAAAGGGAATAACGTGACCGTGAAGTGTAAGGTTTCATTTATTGAAATATGTTCTAATTGGATCACTGTTCTTCTGAATTGGGATTATCTTGAAACCATGCATATTCACTTCCATTATTCGATAAATCGATAATGGCTAACATCAAACAATTAGGATTTTCTACTATGTATGTATGTGGGTTTTTCTCAACTATAGTATCCAGACTAGTATCATCACTTATGGCATTAAAAAGCTGCTTTTTCATGTTTTTCACAAGCCGAAGCTCATAAAAACGCTTTTTTATTGTACTGATTGCCCTTTCGAACAATGATAGCCAGTTTATAAAGTTCGCCTGTAATAAGCAAGCAACTTCCATTTCTATCCAAGTTTTATCTCCATAATCACCATGAATGATTCGTACAATTGTTGTTTCATGCATTTCAATTAAATTGACAATATTTATAATACTCATTTGAAAAATTTCGAACTACTATACCACTGAGAACACTGTCATGAAGTTTGATTACAAGTTGCCAAGGGCTATCCTTTTTAACAAAACTGAACAAAACCATCAAAAACGTTTTTGTTTCATATCAGAAATAGACAACATTGAAAAGCTTTTTCGTACTCCCTCATATTTGAGACCTGAATAGGAGGACATAAGGATTGAGTAAGTCCGAAATTTTTGGTATCAAATAATTTCAATTTTTCATTGTTAATTTTTGCAATAAATCGGAGCACCTTCAATATTTGCGGGGAAGAGGGAGATTGATCTTCCTACATGAAATGTGTCCATATTTTTCTGAAGAATTAAAGAACCGAATGACATAGAATATATTTTATTTATAATGCAAATGTTGGCATAGGACACTGTTACATGACACTTTCTGTATAGTATATTTTTCTTGAGAAAAATGCCCTAACATATCCTAACGTTTATTCGAGTACCTACCATAAATTTAACTAGATGAACCCGGCAGACGTTGTCTTGCCAAACACTTGTCACTACAATGGCACTTTTCCCCACGGAAATGTAAAAATGTTTGACAATCTAACATTATATTTATAGTGAATTTCCATGTGAGACACTAATATTATTAACTATATCTACGTTTAACTGGTTTTTCTGCATCTAATATTCAAAGCATTTTTCCCTCTTAATTGATTTGCGGCACTCGCCTACCAATATAAGTTACGTTTTTCTTTCATTAATAAACGTCGTCGTAGAAAAAAGATTGTGTACAACTCGTACGCAAAGTACTTCTCCCGCTTCCTTGATTTGCGGTACTCCCTTACCTATATAAGTTACTTTATTCTTTCATTAATAAACGTGGTCGGAGAAAAAATATTGTACACAACTCGTACTCAAAGCACTATTCCGCTAGCTTGATTTATGGCAGTCGCCTACCAATATAAGTTACTTTTTTCTTTCATTACTAAACGTGGTCGTAGAAAAAATATTGTGAACAACTCGTACGCAAAGCACTTTCCCCGGTCGCTTGATTTGTAGCACTCGTCTACCAATATAAGCAGCGCCCCCTGATGGAAAGTTACAACAAAAAGGATAGCAAATACAAATTCTGCATAGAAAAATACATATACCTGCCTATTTTAAGGGTGATCGGTTGAACGGTGTAAAATTTGATATGCTGCAGCGCCACCTGGTGAGGAGTTACAACAAAAAAGATAGGTGAAAACCTTCTCCATGAAAAAATACGTATTGAAAATCAACCTAACCTAACCTATCGTTTATCTATGCATATATATGCCAATTTTCATGATGATAGGTTGAATGGTTGTGGATTGAAGAGAGAACGTTCATATATACAAACATTAATTTTTATATATTACATAGATATACAATATATTCCATTTAACACATACATTGTATATTGTTCTCTAAATTAAATTATTGGAAAATTGCTGCTCCTTACAAAAGATATTATTCAATTAAATGAAAACATGCCATGTCAACTGAATTTTCTAGTATTATAATTACCACCTTTACGCATTTAACAACATTTTTAAATTAAAGCTGGGGTATTTCTTAATAGTACCGTGTACGTATTAGCCTTGCCAATTATCGCACATTTTCACTGAAGCAAAGTGATTTTATTTATTGCAGGATAATTGTGGCATGAGTAAGTGAGCCATGTGTTATGCAAGAATATAAATTGAGTAGTGTTAAGAATTGCCTAGACGGTATCAATTAATTAAAATAGGGTAGGTTCCGAGCTTTGATCTACTTCGATTCTAATCAACCTTCAACTGCATCAATTAGTTACGTAATGTCTAATGTTGAACCAAAGTTTAACCTGGTTATACTTAATAACAACAAGGATAATTTCATATAATTGTGAATGGACGTGGAAAATGTATGTAGGATCATATGAAGTCCTTTCTTTGTGTTGATGAAAAAAAACCTTCTTAATAACATTCACCAAAATTTAACGATACCTGAACTACATTGGAATTATATTACTCAATAGTTATTTGTAAAACAAGTGTCACAATGATTCGTTTTGTAGTACGAGTGAAGTTTGCACAACGAACCGCGAAGCGGTGAGTGTGCAAATCACGAGTACTACAGAAAGTCATTGTGGCACAAGTTTTACACAATAGTTTTTATAATTCACATGTATTTATTCATTTAAATAGAATAGAATTTCATATAATCCCTGTTTTTAAACTGGAAGGAGTGGTTTGAATTAAGTTAGCAATTCTGTAGATTCCTAATTGGTCAGATCACAGATGGTTTTATTTAGCACTTCCGACTTTTGACATATTATAACCGAATAATTGTGTAAATTGTGAACAAACTTTCATTTAAGCAAAAAGAGGATGATTATTTGTTTAAAAAAGAGCTTCTTCGTATATGTTCTTGCGATCTATTTATATTATATCATGAACAGAATTATTTCTGTAGTACATCTTCACATAGATATCTGGTAATTTATCCCAAAAATCGAACGTTTTGTATACCTATATATTGATCCTATACAATATAAAAAAACGGTTTTAAAGATTAAAACTAACTTTTCCGCATCTGTGGCCCTGAACAATATTCTATCATAAAATTGTTACTTGTATACACTTCGGGGGATGCATCGTGCTAACAAACCGAAATTTCTCCTAAAATAACCAAAAATTTAGTATATCTAGTTTTATAGGACCCGCTGTACTCGCTCTAGTCAACTGAAAATCAATAGGGTACATATGTGAGACACCTTGAACAATACTTATTCATAAAGTTGATCAATCGTATACTCTCTGGAGGCTGTATCGTGCTAACAAACTGAAAATTCTCCAAAAATGACAAAAATTTGGTACTTCAAGTACCACAGCACCCGTTGTACTGGCTTTAGTGAGCTCAATATCAATAGGGTTCATCTTTAAGACGCTCTGAATAATATCCAATCATAAAATTCATCACTTGTATATACTCCGGAGGCTGTATCGTGCTAACAAACTGAAACTTCTCCAAAAATGACAAAAATATCGTACTTAAAGTACTGTAGCACCGGTTGTATTGGCTCTGGTGAGCTGATAATCAATAGAGCTCATCAGTTAGATGCCCTGAATAATATTCAATCATAAAATTGGTGACTTGTTGAACTCCGGAGGCTGTATCGTGCTAACAAACTGAAACTTCTCGAAAAACGACAAAATGTCGTACTTCAAGTACCATAGCACCCGTTGTACTGGCTCTGGTGAGCTGAAAATCGATAGGGTACATCTGTGAAATGTCCTTAACAATATTCCATCATAAAATTGGTGACTTATTGCACTCCGGAGGCTGTATCGTGCTAACAAGACTTGCAAGGAAAAGTGGCCGACGACAACGACGACGACGACGACATACACACAGGATTTTCTTTCTAAAAACCGTTTTTTCGTGTTGTTGTTGATGGATAACGTAAAAATAACTCAAAAAAAAATTTCTAATTTCCAATTTTTTTGTGGGTAAACCAATACTTTTCTCGCATATTAGATAGGTTGGCGGAAAAGTAAAAATAGACCGAATCTTACTCACCACCTTTTAGTGGTGATATCTGGGAAGGAGGTGGGCTTTGAAAATTCTGTTGTGGGAAAGATCCATAATAATTCATAAGTGAAATCACTTCCTGAATTTTTTCTCACGAATTTAAAATTTTTAAAATCGTTCATAACAATCTGAGCAAACTAAATGTTGAAGTAATGATGGGAAAACTAATATCCTAAAGACAAGTAATATGACAGGCGTAAGCAAATCAAGAATATACAAAATTAGAAGTGAAGCGTAAAGTGGAGTTATTAAATCCGCAAAGAAAAATGCAGGCGGTAAAAATAAAGTTCAATTCACAGAAGAAATTAAAAACGCAATAAGAAGAACAGTGCATGAATTTTATTTTAGGAAAGAAATCCTAATACTAGCAAAAATTTCGGATAAAATGGATAAAGATCCATATTTCCCTAGAATGGGCCGAACGAAACTACAGGAAACGCTATAGGAATTAAAATTTGAATGGGCAAAACATGATAGAAAAGCGATTCTAATTGGACGGAGATTGGAGACGGAGATATCTAAGAACAATTTTTAAATTACATGCAGAAGGCAAACCAATATTCTACTTGGATGAAACCTGGGTGAATGTAGGCTACACTGTCAGTAAAATGTGGCAGGATACCAAGATTCAATCTTCACGACAGGCTTTTTTGGAAGGATTATCTACAGGATTGAAGAGTCCATTCGGTAAGGGACGACGTCTAATCATAACTCATATTGGCACTCATAATGGGTTTTTAGATGGTGGCTCTTTAATATTCCAATCTAAAATAAACGGTTTTAGAGATTAAAACTAACTTTTCCGCATCTGTGGACCTGAACAATATTCTATCATAAAATTGTTACTTGTATACACTTCGGGGGATGTATCGTGCTAACAAACCGAAATTTCTCCAAAAATAACCAAAAATTTAGTATATCTAGTTTTATAGGACCCGCTGTACTCGCTCTAGACAATTGAAAATCAATAGGGTACATCTATGAGATACCTTGAACAATACTTATTCATGAAGTTGATCAATCGTATACTCTCTGGAGGCTGTATCGTGCTAACAAACTGAAAATTCTCCAAAAATGACAAAAATTTGGTACTTCAAGTACCACAGCACTTGTTGTACTGGCTTTAGTGAGCTCAATATCAATAGGGTTCATCTTTAAGACGCTCTGAATAATATCCAATCATAAAATTCATCACTTGTATATACTCCGGAGGCTGTATCGTGCTAACAAACTGAAAATTCTCCAAAAATGACAAAAATATCGTACTTAAAGTACTGTAGCACCGGTTGTATTGGCTCTGGTGAGCTGAAAATCAATAGGGTTCATCTGTGAAATGTCCTTAACAATATTCCATCATAAAATTGGTGACTTATTGCATTCCGGAGGCTGTATCGTGCTAACAAGACTTGCAAGGAAAAGTGGCCGACGACGACGACATACACACAGGATTTTTTTTCTAAAAACCGTTTTTTCGTGTTGTTGTTGATGGATAACGTAAAAATAACTCATGAAAAAATTTCAAATTTCCAACTTTTTTGTGGGTAAACCAATACTTTTCTCGCATATTAGATAGGTTGGCGGAAAAGTAATAAACAATTGACAGATCATTGATAAATAAATGTTAGCGTACTTTATTCATTAATATTTTTAATATATGAATCATTTTAATTTACCTTTAATATAATAATTTGCTAGCTAGAACAACGCTAGACCATTTTATTTATAATTTGTGTCGAGGTTAAAGTCAAATGTCAAATAAAAATAAAACTAAATACAATCACCAACTGTACACTAAAAATTACTATAACAGTGTTCAAAGAGCTTCATTGTGACACTGTAAACAATGTTATAATGAAGTCTCTTTTATACGCGAATTTTAGAAAATTGCTTATTTGTTATTTGAGTTTTGAAGTAAGCATTGAAGTGTCACTTGGGAACTTCCGATCTATAACAACTAAAAAATACCAAATCAGTCTACAATATGCTTGGAAGGAATAATTTCATATTTTATATTGAATTGAAACCCTCCAATCAAGAATATGTTTGTTTTTTACACATGAATCATAAATATTACCTACTAATCGAAGACATACTAATGTACTGACCAACGAAGCCTTTTACATTTTTGAAATGAAACTTTTTATGGCTTCAGAGTAAACTCGTAAAACTAACAAATATGTTGAACTCCTTGTCCTTTTCTAATTATTATTTTAAGCTGAGTGGGCGAGATGCAATGATGTTCTCCTCTGTTGTTACTCCACTCAACACGATTTCACTATTAAGCGAAATAGCTCTGTTGGGAGAGCGTTAGACTGAAGTTGTAAAGGTCCCTGGTTCGATACTGGCTTTCGTCTCTGTCAACAACCCATAAGCAAATTCTTAAGCTGCGGTGAAAGATATCGCCGTATAAATATTGATGAAGCTGAATATAATACGGATGATATTGTTTGTACTCTCTAAGATTTCTAGATTCACTGGATCGACTTATACCTGTTTGCCTGGCAATTTTTCTGGTGATTGTGTTCGGATTTTTAAATACTGATCCTAACATAAACACTTCATTTCCTTCGTTGGTGGTAACTGTCATCGTCTTCTTTTGGTTCATGTAAACAACACTATCTGTTGAACAAAATTTTGCCATTCGAAAACTAGTCTTTTGTGAATAATTTCGTTCCGGATACTCTTGTGCATATACAATTGACGCCAGAAGGATGTTCTCCTGGCATGCGCATATAGTTAACATCATGTCAATTCTTTCTTGAAAAAAATATTCTGTTAAATGTCACCACAAAGAATGATCGTTAGAATGAACACAGTAAATACTGAAACGTTACAAATGAGAAAAATACATTATTTTTAGTGGAGCGTTGATAACTTCAGAACGGTTAGAGATAGGTATAGGGGACTACTATGCACCATGAAAGAATAGTAAGAAAGCTTTCCTTTGCATTGAAAATATACAGGTTTCACCATTGGAAACAATGAACAAATTGTGTTAGAATTTGGCTAAAGCTCTAATTCACTGCTGCAAACTCCACTTGTCTAAATTAAAAGTATTCGTCGGGATTTAACTTCCACGTCAACTCTCCATTAGTAATGAGTGAAACTGGTATTGGTCTTGTAGAAAAAGTAAGACCAAAACAAGCTTTAGGTCTGCAAGACCAAGACCAATACCGTCAGTGCATGCCTTATGCAAGACCAAGACCTAGTATCGCAAGACTTATGTAAGACCAAGACTGAGCATGCAAGACTCTTGTGGTCTTGCGGTTTTTTCGCTATTTTTATTTGTTTAAATATTGCCCTTACATCTATGGTCAAAATTTTGTGTCAAAATATAAAGGAAACATTTCCTTTATAAGTTTGTCAAAAATGACAAATGAAAGCATCATCCTGGCCTCGGTTTTTCACACAGGAGATGTTTGAGAATAATAGGAATGAATTTGGGTTCTTTAAAACTATATGACAAAAAAAGTTGGTTAAATGGAAAACGTTGTATTTGTTTGCTAGTTCAATTGTATTATTAGTAAAAACTGCTGGTTTTATAAAATTATAAAATCTTTGTTTGTACCTATAGAATATAGTAAAGAGTTCAACAACTGTCTTGGTGTTTTTTTAAATAACAAAAGTAGTACCTAAAAGGGGTTTTGTTTTTGGACTTGAGATTCTCGTTTTAAATTTTTTTAATAAATTGTGAAATTGTACTAAGTATTCTCAAAGTAGCTTTCTCCTTTATAAGTTTGTCAAAAATGACAAATGAAAGCATCATCCTGGCCTCGGTTTTTCACACAGGAGATGTTTGAGAATAATAGGAATGAATTTGGGTTCTTTAAAACTATATGACAAAAAAAATTGGTTAAATGGAAAACGTTGTATTTGTTTGCTAGTTCAATTGTATTATTAGTAAAAACTGCTGGTTTTATAAAATTATAAAATCTTTGTTTGTACCTATAGAATATAGTAAAGAGTTCAACAACTGTCTTGGTGTTTTTTTTAAATAACAAAAGTAGTACCTAAAAAGGGTTTTGTTTTTGGACTTGAGATTCTCGTTTTAAATTTTTTTATTAAATTGTGAAATTGTACTAAGTATTCTCAAAGTAGCTTTCTCCTCTTTACAGAGCCCTGATGAAAGTTAATATAATTCGAAACGTTGACTTGAAACTTGACAAATAATCCTACAAACACGCAAACACCACATAAATTATACATTTTGGTCAATGTCTTACTTTTAAAAATAATTTTTTAAATCTATAAAAAAAGTGGCCCTAATAATATTTTCACACATTTAAAAAAATCTTCAATATTTACCTGGAGGAGTTTTGTCAAGTTTGAGTCCAGATGGAGTAAATTCAGTAGACACATTAATATAAGAGTTGTGTTATTGGAGATTGGTGATTGTTGGTGCCAGAAGAAACCATCTTTAGTGAAAGGTTAGTGTAGCGCACCTTTATTGGTTGACCAATTAAAAAATTCTGATTTGGCCATATAAAACAATTTCAATTTCCGTAAAGGTATACCGATTCATTGAGTTTATTAGGTTATAGATATTTGTTCAACATTTTAGATTTAAATTTTGTTTGCGTTGATATATGTAATTCATTTCTAATTTCCATTTCATGTTTTGATAATATTTGATTAAAGTGTTCTTCATTGTCGTTTCATTACACTATATTAGAAACAGGAAATAGTTAATAATTGTAACAACTAATTATAGAGACAAATTCATTGCATTTCAAGTGTCATTACTAAAGAGAGGAATAGGTTTGATACCATAGGCGTCACAACGTAAATTCACATTTTAATTCATAGATAAAAAAAAATTCTTTGGTAATCTCATAAAACAAGATATTTATTGACATACGACATATTGACATACGACATATTGACATACGACATATTGACATACGACATATTGACATACGACATATTGACAACGATTTCAGCCAGAACTCAAAGATAGTAAGGAGTTTCTCATGTCCGACTTGTTTATATTTAACCTAACCTAACCTAACCAAATTTATTATGATATATATATATATATATATATATATATATATATATATTATAATTGTGTAATTTTACTATGGGGATATTTATTTTTATATGATTTATCTTTATTGTATTGTATATTTTACCTTTTTTTACTTTACCTTCGGCTAGCTCCTGATGATAATCTGTGAAATTTAATTTTATTTATAATTTATATGATAGTCGGCAGCATGACACTCCTGCCTTTGAGTTCTGGACGCATATGTATAACATTGATACACATTTAAATATTTAATTCTGAAATTTTTCTAGTATGTTTTATGACTGAATAAAATATATACCTTTGATTTTATCGACTCCAAATATTATTATACAATGAATGAATTAAGCACCATTTTCTAAATGTATTATGAATATTAAATAGAATGATAAAAAAAAATACCAACACTTCAACGAAATGATTTAATAAATTGTTGAGATTATATTCAAATTCTTTTTACATAAATATTCTTTACACCGCTCCTGCATTCTTGACTGGACATGCGCACTGAATGCTTAAAATGACTGCGTCGGCGCATAGGAGAAACAAATCCTCGTATATCGTTTCACAACGACACAAAACGTATGGTTCACAGTCGATGTTGTTTATATGAATGTTTTTATAAATTTAACGTTCTTAAATCCATTGTAATCAGCGATATATTATTGAAAAATTACACTATACAGTTACATACATATATCAAAATGCGAGTAAAGTGAATGATGAATAGTTATAGAAATAGTTAAACATGCATTAGAAGAAATAGAATTAAAATTTTATTCCTTATCCTTTAAGCCTTTCTTTATAATTGGTTTTCTCAATATTTGATAATACATTTGCTTACGTCATTCATTCGTTTATGTTAAATTTAGTTTTTAACTAGGTAGTGTCTAATGGTACATCCTACGTATTAATAAAAAATATTTTTAATATTCAATCTCATACGTGAATTATTTATGGTTCAACTCCCCTCAAATTTAAATTTTAAAAGGTATCTTTCTAGATAACTTCTTAAAATTTCAATTTTCAATCTTTAATCCATGCTAAAAAATTTTTTAATCTATAAATTTCTGATCAGTAAATACATTTCTTAGAAACATTTTTTTATTATTAAAATGTTTAATGATGTATATTTATAGTTTAACTCTATCAAAACTTATTCAAAATATTTACAAATTAGGGACATAATAATAATGATTCATACATTTTAATTCTCGTTTAATATTACTATACCATTCGTTTAATATTACTATACCATTTTATGTTATTGTTTCTTTTTGTTCTAATTCCTATTACTATTGATTATTCATAACTTATATTCCTCATTCTTTTCAACCGTTTCTTGTTTAAAATAAATATTTCTCATACGTGAATTATTTATATATATTTGAGGACTGGTTCAATATATATATATATATATTTATATATATATATATATATATATATATATATATATTATATATATATATATATATATATTATAATTATTTATTTATAATTTGTTTTATCTATATATAAACTCGACTTACCTTCGACTAGCTCGGAAAAACATCTTCTATCAATTTTATTTACAGTTTAAATATCAGTCGGAAGCATGATAACTCCTCCATTTGAGTTCTTGGCGTCAATTTTATTATTTAATTTCATTTAGAATTTTTAATTTAATTTATCAATGAAATTGGGCTTCTGAATACCCTCATATAGAAAGATTGAAATATGTTAATTCTAATAATTTTATTGAGGACATGAAAAGACTAAAAATACCAACACTCCAATGAAAATTAATTTAATAAATAGTTAATATGAAAAATTTTGTATTATTTTTAACATTTAAAATTACTTTATAACCCCTACATCCTATGCAATTCTTAATACACAACAATTCATTGTATTGCGTCGGCGCATAAGTTCAACGCATGCGCTTATATAACTTCCTATAACACGAAGACGCTCTTCACCGTCAATGCGGTGTAGAAACAGTTTATGCTCTGCCTGCGTGTATATAGTTGTGAAAATTTCAATACGTTGAATAAATTTAAATAAGCAATTACATATATATATATATATATATATATATATATATATAAATTCTGAAATAATGTGTGTGAGTAGAAAAGAAGATAGTAATGGATAGATCAGTTATGCATGCATTAGAGGAAATTAAAAATTGGAAATTATGTGAACATTTATGGAACACGTGTACATTGAAAATGGATTAAATTAAACAAGTAAGTACAATAATATTATTACAAACTAAACTGCATGTATCTCCGTGGAGATAAAATATGATGCATCGTAATATATTGTTTTTAGGCCTTTTTATATTATCATGATTAGAATGTTCTGAATATTATTTTTAGTTCACTGTTCGTATTTATATATGGAATTCCAAATATTTTAATTAAAATGCACAGACCTTAGTTCATATCTTCAGTCCTTGGCTGCTACTCGCGTCTCTAATTTCTTGAAGATCTCTCCTGAGAGAGATGCCCCTTCTGTACACCTTTTTTATTCTTTATGGGTTCACAAAAACTTATTAATGTATTTTCATTACCTTTTCGAGAACACTTGTTAATTTTTTATCAAAATTTTAATAATTTTAATTAGAGGAGATTTATATAGACGCTCACCTCTCCATCATACCAAAACCCACTCACTTGTTTTTTAAATCAACAAACTTTTTGGCTTGGCAAATGCAAAGCTTGCTTATCTTTATTTTAATAACACAAATTGTCAATTGCTATGTCTTTTAGTTATAAAATAAAATTGTTTGATTTCTAAGTCCTGGAGGATTAACACACTTATTCACAAATGTTTATTTTGTATTCAGGATTCTATATAAAGTCTTTTTCCTAGAATACATTAGCAATTTTAATCATTATTCCGTTTTTACGGTTTTCTTATTTATATTTATTTTTACAAAATATACAACCTAGATTACTGATTCATATCTATGTAATTGATAATTTTTAAATTCTTGAATTTTTACTGTTTTTGTCTTACATAAACTATTGATTATTTTTGATTTTGTTATTATTGTCCTATATAAAATAAATAATCAATAAATTTAAGTTGGCAATAAAATTACTAGATTTCATTACTTCCTGTTTATGATACATTTCTTTGTCATATGTTTGGGCTGTGTTCCATTCATCATTTCTCATAAAGCTTTCAACCTTTTCTTTAAATTGTCAACTTTTATTATAAACACCTGCAAATATTGATAAGCAATTATTGAAATAGATATTGATTGATGTTGTTTCAGGTTTCAAGTTCAAATAAAATTTTATTTCTGCTGAAATTCATATGGCTGTGTCCAGATCAATGTGGAATCCATTGACATTGACGTAATTCTGGAATTAATTGTGCTGGTAACTTTTGATACTTATTTAAATAATGTTGTGTTTAGAATTTCTACTCATAGTCCTTTTATTAATCAATCATATCAATATCTGATATTATATTTATACATATTTCACTCTTTCTACTGATTTTATACCTGAATTGTCATTGATTTTCATAAAGTGGTTGTGTCTACTGCTACACCTTCTTTAATAATAGATACTTTTTTTGTGTTTATTTATTTAAAAATTGTTTCAAGAACTAGAAGACTAGTTCAATATATATATATATATATATATATATATATATATATATATATATATATATATATATATATTGAACCAGATATCATAGATATTAAGAGAATTAGTTCTATAAAAATATGTTGCTAGTATGAAAATGTATGAAAATAATATTATTTAAGAAAACACAATTAAAAAGGAAACACTTTTCTTAATTCAAAAGCATATCAAGTAAAGATATATTAAATAATAGCCTATAACAATATAATAAATAAAGAAATTACCTCAATAATAATATAAAATATAGAGATTGCCTAACCAATGGAATGATGTAAATAAAGTTGCCTAAAACGAAGAATATCTTCTGTAACGTGATCAGCTGTTCACCTAAAAAGAAACAATTATATAATCAAGTCAAGAGAATTTTAGATATAAGTAGTTACATTAGAATACAAATATAAATGTTTATTAGAATAAGGAGTATAGTTTTTCATAGATAAACAATTAAACATAAAGAAAATGATATATGTCTGTAAAATGAACATAGGATTAAATAATAATTTAATAATTGCGTTAGTAGAAATAAGTTAATACAAGAATTAGATGGAGAATACATAAAAGGATTTATGATTTAAGTTATATAATTGTAACAGTAATAGATTGTTTATGACAATATTAGATAGAACTATTTAAACAACATCTATGTATATAACCAACTCTAATTTATTTGTATGATTAAATTTCAAAAGACTCTCTACAAGTGTATTAGAAATGTGAAATAGAATATTTATGAACTTTTCTATTAAGTAAACCCAAATCAAATAATTCAATTGCATAGGACAATATCTGATTGGTTAGAAACAAAATGACAGATAAAATTTGCAATCAACAAGTATTGAAACAAACTTTGGTAGATAGTGACCTGAAAACAAACAAGACTTTGTTTGTTGAAAAAAAGTGAAAATCGAGAGGAAGCGTGGATTATGAGAAGTGGCGTCGAAAGGTGTGGACTGTGTGTTAGAGTGTTCCCGAAATTTTTATGAAATTCCCTGAATAACTTAATAAATTGTAACATAACTATGAAAAACAATCTTGTGTAGTACTCACCGATAATCAGACACAGTTGTTCTGCAAAAAAACCAGCAGAATTTCTCCAGAAATTGGTATTGGAACTGCAGAGAAGTATTCCTGAGGTCCAGAAGAGTTATCCCAATTCCAGAGCATCAGGTCAGTGTTCTTTTAAACTATTATTGGCCAATAATAAGCAAAAAACTCAAATAAGTGTTTTGATAAACATTCACAGCAATGATCGATCTAAAATATAAAGAAAACGGACTTTATTTAATTAGTTAATAAATTAAATCTTTAATAATAACAAAAATGCCTAATTTCAATAAATAAATAATTCAAAAGTACGTACGCCATTTTATCATAAGATGATGCTTAACTTGTTTCCATGTAATCTGTCTATCTGTTTATAAATTGTATAATAATTCCATGTCTATATAAATCTTTTAATACTTTTCTTCCACAGCATATTGATAACATTTTCATGTATATTCTTCACATAAATTCTGGTATGTTTTAAACCATCTAAATGTTTCTTGATTGTTAATTCTATGTCATACTAATGAGCCACAGAAGCTCCATCTCACGTTATTAAATTATGTTCATTTTACGCATGACTGGATTTTGAGCATGCGCACCGTTAAAAATATAAAATAAATAATTTCTTTAGAGGTGACCATAGGCGTTTCAAATAATTATTTTCACATATAAATTATTGAATTTAAAATTAATGTTGTTATAAGTAAAGTGTTTCTTTTATTTAAATGAAGGTAATACGTTTTGAATGCCAGGACTCGAAGAGTAGAAAGTGTTTCATGCTCCCGAATAATTAAAATAAAATAAATTACAAAACAATATAATAATAATCAACTGAGCTAGCCAAATCTAAATAAAAATTCTAAATATAAAATTATAATCATCTAAATTCCACAACAATAATAAAAAGTAAGTATATAAGTAAATTATAGTTCAATATATATATATATATATATATATATATATATATATATATGTATATATATATATATTTTAGTGCCTTGTACAGGGTGGCCAGTGCCATTATGATCACAGGTACCATTATGCGGCTTTAAAAAACATGTTTTCTGTCAGCCCAGAGTTTTAGGGATAACTCTGCCATCATCCTTCTGGCGAAGTGGTGCGGGCTGTAACCAACCCTGTCTTCACATCATGACTACAATTTTATATTTGTCGCTAGGTAAGTGTGAAGAGTGTAAAGTTTTGTTATCATATGAAACAAAATGAGCGCCTACCGGTAATTAGTTGTCTTGTCTGTTTTGTTGCTAGTATGGACCCTATGGGCGACAGGTAAGTCCAGCAACTATTCAACTAAGAATATTGCAAGTACATGTGCCGATATCCTATAAGTAATATGCTAGTCATTCTATGAAACAATATAAAAATTACTTGACATCTATACCTATACTTTGAGAATTAAATTCATGTGACGAATATAAAATATACAATCATAAGTAGAACAGTTAGAAAAAGTAGCTATAAAAAATACATAGATATATTTTTGTGGTCCAAAACGACAAAATACCCCTGAACTGTACAAAAATATATACAACTTTTCAACGAATTGAAATATATTAATAGTTATGAATTTGAATTATTTTCATTAATAGAAAATTGGCGAAAAATATCTAAAAGATCTCTTTTACATACCTCTAATTGAGGGCCTAAACTTCCTCAAAACTCGTCAAAAACGAGGATGGAAAAAATCTATCCAAATCCCGACTACGTTATGATTTCAGTCAAAAATCCTTACAAAAAAAAGGGTCAGGCAGCGTGGTTTCCAAAACGGCCAATATCCATCAAATCTCAAAAAAATACAGCCAACACCAGCTTCCCGAATCAATTTACAACGTCTTGATTATTATCCCCAACTGGGATGGTTTCAAATACCATTAATAAATCAAGATATTACTGAAAACTGAAACTCATGCAGCCATCTCGAAATTTTGATTAGAAGAGAAAGTGCTCGGTGCTCGATGCTCCAATAACACAAGTAACTTAACTTCTCCCTACAACGCAACTCGAGTAAGTTTTCCAACCAATAGCAATTCAGCTGACAGAAATTCGTCTTAACCACAGATAATAGAACCGCAATCCGCTTAAGACATCGAACAAAAAGTCGAGTAGACCCAAAAGTATTAATAATAACAGTTCGCATGTCATCTACGAGCACATCGGAGAGGAAATCTGTAAGCATAATGAGTTATCTATAACTAGTAAAGTCAAACCACAAATGCTAGACAGATATCTCGACTACTCCCAGTGCGAAACTACGAACGCAGCTACTACGACGCATCTGTCATCAAACAAATTGACAATTCAACATAACCAGACTTTTCAACAACAACAATACAACGATTCTTATAAATATTAGAAATTATTCAAATTATTGTAAACAATAATAGTACCATTGTACCCCCGCATATGTTGATGTAGTTTGTTCAGGAAATATTAGTTGTAATGTAATTTTTTCCTCTTTTTTATTAATTTATTTATTTATCATATGTAATGGATCACCGTTGGATATTGCTATTTGTTTAATTGTATTTATTTCTCTAGTAACATTACATTTGTTCATAGGAACTGAAAAAGCTCTATGTATCATTGAATTATATACTGCTAATTTATGTGACATGGATGATTGGAATTATATGCAATAGTTACAAAAGTGTGTGTTGGTTTTCTGTAAATTAAATAATAAAGTACATTATTAACTCTTCAAATTCTTAAATCGAGAAGATTGATTGAGTTTTTTTTTAACAATTATACATGTATCTAATAACACTGTGCCGTACGTACACTGAAACTTTTTGTTTTTAATTGTTGAAGTTCTTTATCGGATTTCTCTATACAAAGGAGGGAACAATTAACAATTCCATTTTTTTATAAATCAGAATCAAGTCAAGAAAATCTATTTACTAGATTTAGGTTTTTCTGATCATATTCCAAGTGATTTATTTGCTGATGAATACAATAAACTATGTGATTTTTCTATGATTACCCACTTATAAAACAAGAATTCTGAAGATATTCAACTGCTTGACGCATTTTATTGGTTATGATTCATATTCATTCAGTGGAATATTTGTTATCGCTTCGTTTGCTAAGCAAAATAGATCAATAGGATGTTTTCAGTTTGTTCCAATCGCGTAATGATGATTCAGAAATCATTTTTCTGTAATCAGTTATATTGACTATGGAATAAACGGGAAGTAAGATCAAACATCAAAGGAAATAGTCAAAAACTGGAACTTGACACCGGTAAATAACCTTTGGAAATAATTTGAACATATGTTTTATTGTCTATTGTATTATTATAGTTTTTTTTAGTTATAAGCAAACATGAACCAATAAGTAATTGATATTTTCATAGAGAGTAGAAATTTACTTATTTCTTAGTAATTTCTATTGGACGCCTGAAAAGGTATAAGAAGAAGAAGTTAGTAATTTCTATTATTCGTTTGTAAATATTAAATTTGACTATAGGCAATTTTGTGATAATTAGAATAATTAGTTAATATGTGGCATTTTTATCTGCGATACTTCGAGACTTTTGCGACTCTCCTGCGAGATTTGGAACGAGACTTTTGAAAGTCTTGTCTTGTTTCGCAAGAAAAATTTAAAATATCGTCTCGAGTCTCATCTCGAAAGCAAGACGAGATGATACTCTCGCAAACGAGAATATCGTGGGCATCACTAATTCGGAGTGCTAATTTAATTTCATATTTTCATATCTATAAAGAAATGTGAATATAAACATACAACATAGCACCGCTGTGAATATAGTCCCATGCAGTTTATTAGTACTGTTTTGACTGTTTTAGAAACTTTTTTTTCAGTGTATCTTTTTAGTATTTTCATGTTTATGTTAGATTTGTTTTGGTTAGTTCATGTTTGTGCACGTATTTTATACTTTTGGGAATAAATCCATGTATATGCCATACGATGAATAAATTACTGTTTTAAATGAAACTAACTGTTTCTAGGTTTTTCCACAATAGATTGATAAATTCATAAATTCTAAGAAATTTGACAATTGTTTATTTTGCTGAAGATTCATCAAGAAAAATGTTATTGTTCGAGACAACACATCATGTCAATCCACAGAAAGAAGTTCCCGTTAAATATGGGAGTCGTATTGTTTTGAGTTTGAGTCCATAGTGCCAAAATGGTGCTGCCATAATTAATTCGAAATTTCGAAGTGAAAAAAGTTTTCATTTCCAATGCAACAGCAAATTGTCTGTATCCCATCGTAATATTTATCTGAACCTCTTGCTATACCCTATTTACACACAGATGCCCGTACGTACTGAAAACGTCACATGCACAACCTTGCATTGTTTTGCGACCTCTGTCTACTTTGGCGGGGTACGCCTACATTTTCAGCCACGGCACTAGATAGTACCGGAGAATCTTAGCTGACCGGACTGAAACTATTCAGATATACAGAACGGAAAAGCGGTACCGATCAGTTTTGTGTAAACATTCGAATTGCGGAGAGAGTACAGTTTGGTGCGTGAGACAAACGTTTGTTTACAATTTACGGACCATAGAAAACGTGAAATATGTTGGGGTACTACATTTTTATGCTGGTTAGTATTTTTCACTATTCATTATATAATATGAAAGTTGTGAAAATAATATGTATTAATTTTGTGGATGACATTTCATTCAATTTTTATTTGGGAAATTTTTTTATTAGTCTGTAGGTAGTAACATTTTTTTTATTTTCGTGGATTCTTGTAAGATTTGAATGAATGATCGAATAAAACTTCCACTACTGTGTAGACTGTATACCATGTGGATATTCTTTTGAATTATGTCAACATGTTTCAACTAAATACATGATTCGAACACAGGCGTAATAAGAAATAAGCCTTATTGTAATATTCTGGTATTTTACTAGTGACCAATGTGAATTTTCGATAATATTGTATACCAATGACATTTCGAAAATTATGTAGCCAGAAAACTATTAATTTCAGAAAAGTTTACTGAAATGGCAACCAATTATTATAAAATTGGAATCATGCAAATGTAATTGTGGTCAATTTCACAAAATTGTCTATAGTCAAATTTAATATTTACAAACGAATAATAGAAATTACTAACTTCTTCTTCTTATACCTTTTCAGGCGTCCGATAGAAATTACTAACTAATAAGTAAATTTCTACTCTCTATAAACATATCAATAACTTATTGGTTCATGTTTGCATATAATTAAAAACTATAATCATACATGACAATAAAACACGTGTTCAAATTATTTCCAAATGTTATTTACCGGTGTCAAGTTCCAGTATAAGATAAGTTTTTGACTGTTTCCCTTAATGTTTATTCTTACTTCCCGTTTATTCCATAGACAATATAAGTGAGTACAGAAAAATGATTTCTGAATCATCATTACGCGATTGGAACAAATTGAAAACATCGTATTGATCTATTTTGCTTAGCAAACGAAGCAATAACAAATATTCCACTGAATGAATATGAATCAAAACCAATTAAATGCGTCAAGCAGTTGAATATCTTCAGAATCCTTGTTTTATAAGTAGATAATCATAGAAAAATCACATAGTTGATTATATTCATCAAAAAATAAGAATATGGCTAGAAAAACCTAAATCCAGTAAATAGATTTTCATGACTTGATTCTGATTTATAAAAAAATGGAATTGTTAATTGTTCCCTCTTTCGTATACAGAAATTCAATAAAGAACTCCAACAATTAAAAACAAAAAGTTTCAGTGTACGTAGTCGTACCTACAATGTTATTAGATACATGTATTATAGTTGAAAATAACTCAATCAATTTCCTTGATTTAAGAATTCAAAGAGTTGATAATGTACTTTATTATTCAATTTACAGAAAACCAACACACACTGATGTAACTATTCCATACAATTCCAATCATCCCATGTCAAATAAATTAGCAGCATATAATTCAATAATACACAGAGCTTTTTCAGTTCCTATGAACAAATGTAATTTCAATAGAGAAATTAATACAATTAAACAAATAGCAATATCCAACGGTTATCCATTACATATGATAAATAAATTAATTAATAAAAAAGAGGAAAAAGTGGCATTACAACTAATATTTCCTGAACAAACTAACGAAATACAAAAATTATAAAACCATCACATATGCAGGTAATATTTCTAATATTTCAAAAATAATATCATTATCTACAAATACCATTTCTTTTAAAACAGAAACTCATGAGAGTGTTGAACGTAAAAACAAAAATATCCGCATTAAAAAAGTCTGGTATATATAAACTTAAATGTCCAGAATGTAATGCTGTCTATTTGGGCCACACCCTTAGAAATTTTGAAATCAGATACAGTGAACATACGAGCATACAGATTAAAACTGCCAGATAAATCCCACTACGCAAAACATCTACTTGACACCAAACATTCATTGATACCTAACACAGATCTAGCAGTACTACATATTTATGACAAGAAACAAGAACTGGATTTCCTTGAAGAATTAGAAATTCGAAGACATTTAAGAAACCCACAATATCAATTTGTCATTGAATAGATAAATATATGGAGTTCTCCACTTTTAAACTGTCTTCTTAAGTAATAATTATAAAGATCAGCAGATATAGTTCTCCTGGTTTTTTATATTATTGCACAGTTATCTCTTCTCAGTCTTTCTACCCTCTAGAGGGTGTAGTGATAGTATTTTATGACAGTTATACAGTTATACTGATCTTAATTGGGAAAAAGATATCCTGGATATCATCATAGGGCTAATAATATCTAAACTTTAATATTTGTAATATCACATCTTCTTCTTTTTCTATTAACCTATATTAAGTCAATCACATGATAGGTCACTTCTTGGTCTTGCCAAACATGATTATTAAACATCAGGTAGACAGCAAATGAAATGTAACTTCTGACGATGATATTTAATATCGAAACAATTGTCAAATTTCTTAGAATTTTTAACATGTTTTTCAGTATATTGTGGAATTATCTAGACACAGTAAGTTTCATTTAAAACTGTATTATTGTTGTCAAATGGCCAAAATAGTGGCACAAATTCAAGATCTATTTATGTGAAAATTACGCTTCTCATAATGATATATACTGGTGTTGCGGCCTTTCTCTTCACTTAATCCCGGAATGATTTTCTGGGACTTCCCTTTTCTCTCTCATTATCCACCAGTTTTCTCTTGTTCTTCAATCGTGTTCTCAATACCAGGTTTCATCTTTTTATTTTTCAATTCTAACTGTATGCCGCTTTGTCACTTGGCACCTTCTTCTCCAGTTCATTGGCTGTTTTTATTTCTGTTTTTATTTCTCTCATTTCCCTAATTCTCCCCTCCCACAAGTTACAATTTTGACTTCAAATTGTTCTCCTATGTTTTTGTTAAACGTCATGGGTTTAACAGGTAAACCGTTTTTCGACAAATCACAAATTCCCCCATTCAGCGAACCTCCCTTGAATGGCTATTTACTAAATTATAATCATACCAATTAAATTTTTTATCTCCTACGAATTTGACTAATGTTCTGAAACACACAATAAATCAGGTGAAGTACTGTGCAGTAATATTTCAAATTGATTAATTAATTTTCAAATTATTAGATGCTTTGGACAATTCCAAATCAAACTTTTTAAATTCAAGTTTAGTGACCTCGATAAACATCCTCTATTTTTGAACTCAAAAATCCAAAAAGCTAAGGAAGCATTTACCGCTGGTCGATTTTCTAATATGGTAAAATTTTAAGAGAACAAGATTTGTTGTTGGTTGTTAACCGTTAGTGTGCCAATACTTAAATAATAAAGTATTAGTCATAGTATACTTCATCAGATCTATTTTAGAGGTGGTAACTAATAATAATACATATAAAAATTATATATATCAGCAATATTTTTAGATCGGAGAATATTTCCGTGAAAATGATGATATTATAACCAAACTAAAAACTTACTCAAGAACAGCATCATATTTTCACTTTTGTAATAATTTTATTGATTTAGTTGTAAATTAATTTTTTAAGGTTTACTTTTTATTCTTTATAACAAGTCTGCAAAGAGTTTTTCAGGAGCAAATATTTTTCGTACTGCATAATATTTGTATTTTCTTTTTTATTAGATAGAAATATATTTTGTGGCCGAATGGTCCCCCGTCACCCCTGTAAACCCCCCCCTCCCCGAAATATAAAAAAATTTTAATAGGTGCTCGGGTTTCTATGTCACTGAGTATATATAATTTCACTTCTGAATTATACAATCCTTTCCACGTTAGTCATATTTATATTTAACCAAAATGCAAATATCGTGTTCAACCTTTCTTGCACCAGCAGCATTTATGTTGTATAACCAATGATTTATTAATTTTATCATAATTTATAAAATAAAATTAAAAGTATCATTCGCATATTTGAAAGTTCGAAGTTTAAATGAAAGAAAGTTGGATAAGATATTAACGTTGTCAGGTCTCATTTCATAATTAATTGTCATAATAATAGCAGAATATATTTCTTTTTTGTTTATATTCAGAATGTTGTTCAGTTTTATCTTAATTTTGTTACACTTTGGAAAATTAATTTACTGAAATTAGAAATGTTATTATCTTTGACTAAAGTTGTATTAATATCATGGAAATGGATTTCCATGATTAATATTTATGAAATATTTCCATGGATGATAATGTGGTACGTCATGGTGCATTTTGCTAAGGTTGGCTATCATTGGGATTTTGATTATCATTATTGAAATTTCTGGGCTAAAATACATTTCTTTTATTGTTAAGCAAAAAACGTTTATATACTTATTTTGAATGTCTAGGTTAACGTAATAGAGGTCCTAGTGTAGGAGAATTGATTCTTATATTCTAACCACCCTTATGTTCACTTTTATCTATCCATCATTAAAACCAAACTCACATAAAGGAAATTGCGATACAACAAATGATGCATATTTTTTTTTATATTCCAGAGATTTATCCATATTTTATCCAATTTTCAAGACCTTTTGTAAAAAATTAATCAATTAGATGAATAACAAAATATAAATACACTATTCCCAAAGCATTACGCACAATTACTTAAAACTCGAAATAACTTTTCAATACATTTATATTAGGTAAATGGTAAATACAAATATGAAGGCTTCTTTATTTTCAGTTACAGTAGTTGTATAACGGATAGAGACAGAAAAAAGCATAATATTTGACAATATTTTTCAATAAAAGAAAAGCTAGAAATTTTCGCACAGCAGAAAATGTTAGTTCCTGGAAATGGAACATGACATAAATTCTTTCGAACATACCTAATATGTGTACTGTATAATCTGATATATACAGGGTGTCCCAGACTAATTTATCCAGGCTATATTTCCTGAACGAATAGAGATTTTTGAATGGGACAAAAACTGATCTATTCCATTTCTAATGCACTTTGATAAAGCGTAGAAAAAACCATCCCCTAAATATTCACCCCGTAGTGACCACTTCTGAATTTTTAATAGCACCCTGTATACTGTATATATTTTTTAAAAATTTTGGATGTAGTCTTCTACCGTCTATTTGGCAAACTTTTCACAATGAAAATCGGTTCATAAGTAATCAAGAAAACGCCAGTTTATTTTTTATATTTGTTACACAAATCAAAAAAGCCCTAAAAGAATAATAATAATAATAAATTTAATAAAAATAACATGATGAATATGAATAACAATTAATATTATTAAGAAATTAACTGTCTCGACCCTTACTTCGAGGAATCTACTCATATTAATGTTTTAAATGAAACTCAACGTTTCTAGCTAATTCCACAATATAATGAAACAATTGTCAATTTTTTAGAATTTTTAATATTTTTCATCATATTGTGGAATTAGCTAGAAACGTTGAGTTTCATTTAAAACACTATTATTAACATTAGATGTTCGAGTTGTAGTCCACCTGCTGCGATACACGTATACCCGTCTTATGTTTTCTTTTAGTTCGTGTATATTTTGCGGTTTTTATTGATAAACAAATATTTTATTGCTCCCCAAAAGAAAGAGCGGTTATCACAACGGTTTTTTAGCTGGTCGCTAATGATTCTCGCATTGTATGCAGGATCTCCATCTTGTTGCCACCACATTTTTTGACGTTCATTAAAAGGAACATCTAGCAAATTGGGAAGCATGTTTTCCAAAAAATATAAATATCGAACTCCTGTTAGAGGTCCATCAAAAAATTAAGTTCCTATAACACGGCCATTAAATAAACCGCATCACATATTTATACCCCAAATATTTTGAAATCTTCTTTCCATCATCCGATATGGGTTCATGGAAGACCAATAACTTGAATTGTGTCGGTTGACTACACCATTATTGTGAAATCTAGCCTCATCGCTCCACAATATTTTTGATAAAACACGTGGATTATTATTTTGGCAATAAAATCAAAACATCTTTGGTCCTCACCTGGTTGTAATCTTTGAACTACGTGCACTTTAATAGAATAGTTATTAAAATATTAAAAAGTTCTATGAACCGAACTTCTTGAAAGACTAATTTCATTGTTCAGGATTCTAATAGATACGTTGGGATTAAAATTTACACATGCAGTAATAAGATTTTGGTCACAACTTATTGTTCGCTCAATTGTACCCCCTTCAGTGTTTGGAAAATGGCTCTGTTTAAGTGTTCGCTCCAAATTCTTAAACGACACTTTACTTGGAATGCTTTGATTTGAAAACTTTTTTTGATCTAATTGTCGACAAATTCTTTTATTTTTCAATCATTCTCCATAAATCAGTAACATATCAACCCATTCTTCAGGCTTAAATAAACAAGGCTTATTGAAATATTTTACACAATTACAACACGTATAATTATTACTGGTCTAATACTTTTATTCCAAACGTCATGAATATTGTAATGTTTTTCTTATTTATTCAAAACAGTTTACTCTGACGGGTGGGATAAATTCATACACTCGGTAAGTTCACTTACTTAATTTAATTATTCATTAAACTGTCCACTAATTTATATTATATGCACTAAAACTAATTAATATAAACTACTATTTACTTGTTCACTTGTTTATTTCACGAGATCACTTTATAAACTGGCTTCTCTCGCTGGTCGGTCCTTTATATATCAGTGTCTTTTTGACTAGATAATTCTAGATTGCGGCTTACACAAAAACAATCGGCTCCCTGGAATTTTCTAGATAAGACTGATCACAAAAACAATGTCTAGTTAAGATAGTCACAAAAAATCGTAAACAGTTCTAAGAAATCCCTGCGCATCCACAAGAATTTTAACTTTCATACATGGCTAAGACAGAGTCGGATTCAGGGACTACACTAGTGTGCTGTTTCTTAACAACAATAATTGTTGATCTGACAGGGGAAATCATGGCAACCTAGTTTGAGCAGTAATTCAAGCCCATTTTATTCATTATTTATGAGCCGATTTTAATTTTGAAAAATTTGTTGAATAGACGATAGGAGACTACATCCAAAATTATAAAAAAAATATAGAGGGTGCTATTGAAAATTCAAAAGTTGGGGGTTGTCACTAAGGGGTGAATATTTGAGGGATAGTTTTTTCTATGCCATATCAAAGTGTATTAGAAATGGAATAAACCAGTTTGTGTCCTATTCGAATATTTCTATTCGTTTAGAAGATATAGCCTGGATAAATTAGTCTGGGACACCGTATATATATATATATATATATATATATATATATATATATATATAAGGAACAAGACTTTAAAATAAAATTGAATACAAGCCCTAAATGGATAAAAAACGTTACACATATTGAAATTCCAAATGACATTTTATGTTTTTTATCCTTTTATCCTTAGGTCCTAAATTGAGTATTGAGCCAGATCTAGGTAAAGATATTCAAATAAAACATCTACTAGCAGATGTTGAATATATTACATCACGAACCTCAGATGACCATTTGAAAAAATATTAATAGCAAAATCAACAAATATAGTAACAAATCGAATAAACCAAAAAAACTAAATCCGCAATTTGTACGATAAAACAAGAATATTTCTGAAAATGCACTCCAATATAGTTGTTACTAACAGTGATAAAGGTAACTCCACTGTTATTATGTTTAAACAAAACTATATTGAACTATCTTTAGAAATTCTAAATAGTAATTCTTCTTACATCATATTGAATACAATAACAATTCAAAATAAATGTAATACTATAATATAAAAAAATTTATTACAAAACAAATAGATCAAATTACGAAGGAAAAACTAACTTGTTGTAGTGGCATACCTGCTAAATTCTATATCTATAGCCTTCCCAAAATTCATAAACCAATATTATCAATTAGACTCATAGTAGCTTCATATATCACTGAAATTTTAACAAATGCTTATAACTTAAATACAAAATATTACATTAAAGACTCATTTAAAGTTTTCAAACAATTTGACAACATTCAGCTAACTAATAATCATGTAATTTGCAGTTTGGATGTTGTTTGTTTATTCAGTAATATATATTTTTAGAATTTGCTTTGAGAGCAATGGATAAAAAACGGAATGAGATTATCACATTACTCTTTGAAAATACGTATTTTACATTTAATAACAAAATATATGAACAAACTTTTGGTACTCCAATGGAAGCTACAATTTCTCACATTATAGCTTGTTATGTAATGGATAAATGATTGGATACAATTATACCACTATTACCATTTAAAATAATTTTCTTGAAAAAATGTGTTTATGATATTATTTTAGCATCACCAAAAACCAACTTAGATAAAGTTCTTTTTATATTCAATAACTATCATCCAAATATAAAGTTTACCGTGGAAAAAGAAGACAATAATCAAAGTTTAGGCACCAAATTTATAAGTAATAACGATAACACATTGAATGGTACAGGAAAACAATAAGCTCTGGACGATTTATGAACTATTGTTCTTACCAGAAATATTCCATGATCAGATCTTATTTTTCATGAAAATAACTTACAAATTCTAGATCAATTATATTTAGAAAATGGATATTCAAATAAATTAATTAATGTTTTTAAATGAAACTCACGGTCTCTAGTTAATTCAACAATATAATACAAGTTATTGAAAATTCTAAAAAATTGTTTCGATAAATCAATATACTATTAAACCATTCTTCTACTATAGATATTACAGACAGTGATATAAGAAACGATCATTTAGATAATATAAATTAATATATATCTTTACTATACATTGTAAAGATAACAGTTGAGTAGGATATTCAAACCAATGAACAACATTAAAATTGTCAATAAAACATGTCTCACAATAAAGTCTATTTTCACTCATTTCAAAGACAAAACTTCGATTCTTAATCTTACAAAGTTTCCATAAGAGTGATTATAGGTTACATCCTGAAAGATGTGCCTTGACTGAACATGTAATTGATAAAGACTACTTTATGGATTTTGAATCTGTTAGTATTTTAGCCAAACAAACAAATTTAAAAAAATATTATTCTTAGGAATGGTTCATATATTTCAAGAACCTAATACTATTAACAAAAAGAGTGACCATCATAATCTAAGTGATATTTATTATTACTTACTAACCATTGATAAAAAAAATAACTAAATTTCAAATTCTTATTCGTAAATATATAAATATATAAATAGAAGTTTTTATGATTTTTTTAAAAAACAATTTTATTTTATGTAATTGATTTTAATATTGTAGATACTGTTATATGAAACGAATGCGAATCTTTTATTATAATTTTAAATATATATGAACAAATAATTAACATGACATGTAGTATAATAATTTCAAATTGAGTTGGATGTAATAAAAGAATATTTTAATATCTATTCACCTTATATTATCATATCATAACCTATGTTCTTCTTTTGTTTCCCATAATTTTAGCAAAAATAAATAAGAAAATGATTATAATGAAATATCTATCAAAATAACATATGATTAAAAACATTTTTAAAAAGTACAAATATCTGTATATTTATTAAAATGATTATATCAATCTCAATTTACTAATACTTGAAAATGGAAATAAAACTTTCCGAAGGCTTGGAAAAAAATCAGTAACAAGAGTTTTATTTCATAACATTGCCGTTACCCCAATATTTCTGGCTTTATATTTATATAACGTTGCGTTGTAAGAATAAAGATATGTTTGATTTTTCACCTACATCAAACCCGAAATTTCGAGTCGTGTAGTGACAATTAAATACAAATAACGGTAAGAAGGCAATTGAAAACAAAATATGCAACGTAAGTGCGAAAATATAAGCAATAAATAGCTCCGGACACCAAAAAAAGAAAGGTAAATAATAGTGATTTCATTAGAGGTTAGCTCATAAGGATAATGATACTGAAACTTTGACAAAGAAATATACGGTGTTACCAAGCCGCCAATCACAGGGTACTCCAAGAGGTGAGTTACTTCCGAGGTGTTGACCCGAGTTACTCATTTAACGTGGGGACCTGCGAAAAGGAATACAATGGATAGCGCTGATGACAGTACTGATGATGGAAAATGAAAAATAGGTGAAGATGATGATATATCATTTAAAACATCCAAGAAAACATTTAGAACACCAAATAAAGAGGAAAAGAGAAATGAGAATATGATGGAGAGGATGATGGAAATGATGATAAACCTCACAAGACATATAAAGGACATTAAAGAAGATCAAAAAAGAATAGAGAAAACCTGGAGCATTTACAAAAAGAAATAAAGGAACTGCGAAAATAACAGATAGAACAGAAAGAAAAACTAAAAAATATAAAAGAGATAAACAAAAATGCGATGGAAGAAATAGATAACCTCAAAAAAGAAAGAAAGAAAGAATGAAAGAAAGAAAGAAAGAAAGAAAGAAAGAGAGAAAGAAATAAAGAAAGAAAGAGAGGAAGAAAGAAAGCAAATGAAAAAATCGAAAAATTGGAAGATGACAAAAAAAGGAAGAATATAGTAATACAAGGATTACGCCTAGATGTGCAGGAAAGGAATCTTATGAAACAAGAAGTTAATTTTATTAAGAATAAAATGAGAGTAGCGGTAAAAAGACCATACAGCAGATACATACTAATTAGTAGAACTAAATACGTTGGATGAAAAATTTAAGGTCATGAAAAATAAATACAAGCTCAGAAATAACACAAGGGAAAAAGTATGAAACGATATGAATAAAGAGGAAAGAGAAATACAGGGAGAGATAAGAAAAATTTCAAAACATGAATTTAACAAAGGAAAGGAAATTAAAGCGGGACATCAAAAAGTAATAATAGACAAAGAAGTGTGGAAATGGAACAAGGAAGCAAATGCTTTAGAAATACAAAAGTCAAAAAACTAGGTATGTCACGAAAACTGGATGACTTGGAAACGACACTAGCAATAGAAAATAATTACGAGAAAGAAAATAAAATAGTAAATAAAGAAAAATCAGGGAATAAACTAAAAGGGAATTTAAGGATAGGAACATGGAACGTCAGGGGAACATATGAAGAGGGAGCAATGAAACAAGTAACGGGAGAAATGAAGAAGTATGGCTACGATCTCATAGCATTACAAGAGACAAATCAGAATGGAAAGGAAGTCATTGAAATGGACGACTACATATTTTTTAGCAGTGGAGGACATAACAGAAGGTTGGGTACTTGGTTTTTAGTAAGTAAGAAAATTAAACATGCCATAGATGAATTTAAATCGGTTTCTGAAAGACTATGCCGGATTAGATTAAAAGGAAAATATCAAAAGATATCAATAATAGGGGAAGGTTGCCTATATTGGACCGATTTTCAGATTTCTTATTATAGTTTCTAATGATAACATAAAATTATTCTTTTAACTATTTCGTAGGACCCTTTGGAATGTTGGCTACTTGCAGGAATTTTTTCAGAATTTTGTTTTGAAATCTTTTATTTTTTATAACCGTTTTAAAAAACCTCTGCAAGTGGTTCAATAAGGGAAATTGGTTTCCTTAATTGGACCTGCGGGTTCCAAAATTGGACCACGTGATTTATTGCAATAAAAAATGTGTTTAACACGTAAGGTCATATAAAAGTGTCCTAATTTAAAAAAAAATATTTCACAAAAGAATTAGATTTATTCGAAAACTCTTCGAAATTTTTTTTACTTTGTCAAAAATAAACGACAAAAAAATTAAAAAACATGCATGCAAAAGACAACTTAAAGTTTTAAAAGTAGGTAACACTAAGAAAATAAACACATCATGATTGGGTTAAACACAATCAAATAAACACGATATCAAAAATCTTAAAACTGTCAGTCTAATCACCAGCGCAAAAATCACGAAGAGACTTTTCCTTTGAAGGCACATGGGCACATGATTCATGTACCTAGTCTCTACACTTCAGACATTGGATCATGTCTTCAACGACACATTCTCTACAAAATTTGCAATACCACTCGCGTTCATTTACTTTTGCCTTCTTAGTAGTACCAGAATCTAGCTGAACTTTACGTTTTACAGTTTTCTTCTTATCTGGAGATGCCTGTTTAGCAGCTAACTCATCTTTATATGGACTTGCAGCAAGTATCTGTGCCTTCTGGGCCCCTCGAGATGTTTTCTTGGCTTGTTTTACAACTGGACTTCTTAGGACTTCTTCCATTAATACTGACACACTTTTGGAAGCAGAAGAGGGCCTTTCTTCAGGCTCGGACAGACGCTTAGGGTCATTTGCTCCTAAACCGTCGGCATTAGGCGTGGACTTGATGCACCTCTTAGGTGCGGAAATAGTTGCTGTAACTTGTAACTCTTTGTCAATATCTTTAGACGTAGGTTCACGCGAAGACGATGCTTTAGCCTCTGATGAAGTGGACGCACTTACTTTAGAATCATTGGCTTTGGCTGTGCCTTTAAAGTAGATGCTTTCTCTTTATTGATGACACTTAGACCGGAAGTCGACGCAACTACCTGAGATGTAGATTCAAATACGTTACGGTTCAAAGGGGCACGTAGCGAGCTAGGGACTCATCGTCGCTGATTCATCTTCAGAATGGTCACTTCTCTCAATGGGTTCATTTCTTGTCAAGACATCCGCAGGAGAAAAATCTACGTCTGAGAAAACATTTCGATCAACGGGCCAAATTCCAATTTTTCTGAAACCGTTCCTGGCATTTGCCATAACCGCAGCTCTGGGATAGGCTTCCCCAAGATGCTGTGCGACCTGGTATTGCGAGACAGCTAATCCTGGACGTGACCTTAGTCATTTTTCATTTGCCTCGGTGTAATACAATTCCGCCACGACCAATGGCTGAAGTCTGTGGGTCGTATGGCCAGGGAGTTGTAAGATGATAACACCATTTTCGCGAGCAAGTTCAATCGCTTCGAGGTTTTTTGAGTGTGTGCTGTGACCGTCCAAAACAAGCAAAACCTTGCTGTTAACTGATGGTCTTACACACTTTATAAAGTTTTTAAGCCAGGTCACAAATATGTTTGTGTTAATATACCCAGTATCCGAAATTTCCACTAGACAATCGGGTGGAGCACCAGTCCTCAATTCAGGATTCGCTCGTTTTTTTTTGAAAATAATCATTGGGGCGACAAACTGTCCAGAAGCACTTGCACATACAACAAACGTAGTATTGACTCCTCTCTCACCAGTTGCAACTGTCCCGACCTGGCGCTTTCCTTTTGCTGCTAAAATCTTCTGGCATTTTTTTGCCACCGTCGAAAATCCGGACTCATCCACGTTGAAAATTTGGGCAGCTGTCAATTGATTTTCATCTACCGTTCTTTCCAAGATATGGAAAAAATTGTAGACATTTTCGCGATTAAATTCCTTGCATCGTGCTATGGATGTGGACTCCGGTTGTCTGAGTGTGAGGGTAGGATGTCGTCGCATGAATCCGTAGAACCACTTTTTTCCAGCTAAACATTTTTCTTCGTTGAAAGTATGTTTTATTTGGTTCTTTTCTGCTAGTTCGAAAGCGGCTTTGCGCACATCCTTTATTGTCACTTCGAAGAACACTTTTTCCAAATAAAGAATATGATTAGCTAGTGCGTCCTCAAGTTCTTTGGAAAACACGGTTTTTGGTCCAAAGCTTTTATTATCTTTATTGGCAAATTTATTTTTGCATTCAAGATGCCTTTTAAATGTCGCTTTTGGAATGTTGAATACTCGGCATGTTTCATTGAATCCATATTCTTTCGCTTTATAAGCATTTATAGCTTTTTTCATATCTTGTAGACACCACTGTCCATATGGTTTTCTATCCTTGTTCTCATCGGAAGACATCCTAGAAGCAAAAAATTTTGTTAGTTTCCTAAATTGGACCAGACATAGGGACTTTCGCCTTTTCAACAGATCTATTTTCTTTAAATGTGAAGAAATATTTCTTGTTTATTTTTTTGTGTATTCAAACATAAAACAAGTGTTTTGTAAATTTCTATAATTGGGATCCTTAATTCGACCGGTCTAATTTCGGAAACCACATGGTGGTCCACTTTAGGCAACCACCACGTGTTTTTACAAAACTACACCGTAGAGAAAAAGAAAAAACAATATAACTAGGTAATAGGGGGAATGAATAAAGAAAAACTTACTTGACAACCAGGTAATAACAGTTTTTTCTTAGGGATTGACAGTGACTCTGTATTTGCTTAGGGACGCAGTGCAATTCTTACATCAAAATGGAGAAATTAAGATTTTTCGCTGCACACGCCAAACGCTGGCCGCCAACTAGTTGAGTTCGGTATCAATCAATGTCTCTAGGCGGGAGTAAGATACCATGTTGCAAAGTGAATTTTCGGCTTCGTAGTTTCGAAGAAACTACTGGTGGTCTAATATAGGTGGCGGTTGAATTTAGGGAACCTTCCCCTAAATATACACGTCCCAACGGAAGAAGCGGATATAGAAGATAAAGAAAGTTACTACGATGAACTAGATAATATATTTGAGATATATTGAGTTTATCGTATGAGGAAAAAGTATATTATTCACGTAAAAGGTTTTGGAGATTCGAAAAATTGTGCTAAAATTTCCATTCCGCCAGTGGCGTAGAATTTGGGACTGATTACCCAGTCACTTGCCCCTGTCGTACGCATCTGGTAGTAGCCAGAAACGATTGTTTAGCATAATTTATTAAGTTGTAGTGTCTTCACTTTCTGCTAAGTATGAAACGGATATGTAAAACAGTTTTAAAGTACTGAGAACAAATCGTTTTTAAATTTTTAAACCAAACACCCTGTAACTCAGTAATCAGCTACATTTTATTTAGTTGTTTTGGGTTAAATGTTTATAATTTGAAGTCAGGCCTCTACTGTTATATTATTTCCAATTTGTAATGAATCACTCTGTATTATATTGTCCAAATATTACTTTGGTAACATTTTGTATTCAAATTTTTATTTGTATATTTTGTTACTGGATTCAATCAAATCCGCAACTAGTAACCGTATCCAAAACATTTCTCGTTTTTTTTCTCACAGCTTATTTGTTCTCACGTTTTGTCCATTGAAAGTAAAAGGATGTAGGACATACATCCGCTTCTGATGGCTCGTATAGGTCGATAGAGTTAATAAATCAGTTTGGGACTAATATTATATACGCTTGAAGTTTGAAAAATGGTATTCACACAAATTCTTAATATTTCGAAGCATTAGAACCCACTTATCCACTTTAAACACATTTTCTCTATATTCCACCAGAGCCGAGATCTTACTTGGGTGATTGTAATTGTTAATAAAAATAATTTAAACATTTTATCCTTGGCCTTTGTATTGAAATAAGAAATGTATGAATCGATAACTCTCTTTCAATTATTTGATAATATTATTCTCAATCACACTAATTTAAATAAATTTAATGGACAGCAATATATAATATATGTCCAGGTCGTGTCATGAAATGAATGTATATTCATAAAAGTGAAAGTACACTATGACTTATTAACCGGTGAGTGAAAATTCATTAAAATTAAAAATATTCAACAAATAATTTGAATGTTTCTCAATATTATGAAGTTAATTTAAACCGACCACATATTTTCAAAAACAAAATATTTGAAAGAGTTATTCAATGAAAACCTCACTTTTTTGCAACTTTTGTGATCGTATCCTTATGTATTATTTATTTTATGAATATTCATCGGTTCTGTAGGATAATAAGAAAACAGATTTTCCACTATGCTGACGTTTCGGATTTATTTGAATCCTTTATCAAGGCTACAAAGATATACATGCAAATGGTGATTATGACTATTAAATACTCAATAAAAACATTAAAACTTCAAAAATTTTAAAACATTAAAAACTTCAAAACCTTAAAAAACTTAAACTCATGTGAAAATTTAAATATTCCAAAAGTGTCAATAAAATTCCAAAAAACTAAAAACTTAAAAATCTCTCACATTTTTGTCTCTAAGAAACATCATCAAATAAAATAAAATATAAATTGCTGACAATTTAAAATTTCTCTAGGTGTCACTCTTTTTCCGTCGAGCAGGAATGATTTATTTATTTATTGAAATTGACTGTCTCGACCCTTACTTCGTGGAATATGCTCATATTAGTGTTTTTAAATGAAACTCAAGGTCTCTAGTTAATTCCACAATATAATACAAGTTATTGAAAATTCTAAAAAATTGACAATTGTTTCGATAAATCAATATCATCGTCAGAATGACAGAAGTTACATTTCATTTTATGCCTACCTGATGTTTAGTAGTTATATTTTTGGCTAGACCAAGAAGTAACCTAACTTGTGATTGGCTTAATATATGTTTATAGAAAAAGAAGAAGATGTGATATTACAAATATTGAAGCTTAGATATTATTAGCCCTATGGTGATATCCTGGATATCATTTTTCCAATTAAGATCAGTATAACTGTGCAATGATGTAGAAAACCAGGAAAACTATATCTGCTGATCTTTACAATTATCACTTAAGAAGACAGTTTATTAGTGGAGAATTCCCTAGATTTAACTGTTCATTGACAACTTCATATTGTGGGTTTCTTAAATGTCTTCTAATTTCCAGTTCTTCAAGGAAATCCAGTTCTTGTTTCTTTTCACAAATATGCAGCACTTCTAGTTCTGTGTTAGGTGTCAATGAATGATTGGTGTAAAGTAGATGTTTTGCGTAGTGGGATTTATCTGGTTGTTTTAATCTGTAAGCTCGTAAGTGCTCACTGTATCGTATTTCAAAATTCCTAAGGGTCTGACCCAAATAGACAGCATTACATTCTGGACATTTGAGTTTATATATACCTGACTTCTTCAATAGTGGTATTTTTGTTTTTACATTTAACAATTTTGTACTAACGTTACTTTCTGTTTTAAAAGAAATTGTTGCATTCGTTGCTGAAGATATTATCTTTGAAATATTATTAGAAATATTTCCTGCATATGTGATGGTTTTATAAGTTTTAATTTCATCAGCTTGTTTAGGATATATTAGTTGTAATGCCACTTTTTTCTCTTTTTTACTAATTAGTTTATTTATCATATCTAATGGATAACCGTTAGATGTTGCTATTTGTCTAATTGTATTAATCTCTCTATCAAAATTACATTTGTTCATAGGAACTGAAAAAGCTCTATGTATCATTGAATTATATGCTGCTAGTCTGTGTGAGACAGGATGGTTAGAATTGAATGGAATTGTCACATCAGTCTGTGTTGGTTTTCGGTAAATTGAATAATCAAGTACATTATTAACTCTTTGAATTTTTAAATCAAGAAAATTGATTGAGCTATTTTCTTCAATTTTTAATGTAAATTTAATTTTCGGGTGTAAATTATTGATGTGGTTGAAAAACACATCTAATTGTCGCTCACTACCCATAAAACAAGCTAATATGTCATCCACATATCTATACCAAAATAAAATATTTTTCGAAATATTACTTTCAAAGATATTTCTTTCTAAATTGTCCATAAAAATGTTTGCTAATATAGGTGATATAGGGCTTCCCATTGGTAAACCTTCATTTTGAATATATATCTTATTGTCAAAAGTGAAATAATTCTGATTAATGCATACATCAAATAAATTAAGTATATCTGATATTATTCCTGGATTAATATTTTTATCTTCTAGTAATTTTCTTACAAGTATTATAGAATCCAGCGATGTAAAAGTTCTTAAAGCAGACCCAACAAAGACGTTTTCTAATAATGTAAGGGATATTGTTAATAATTCAAATTATCTTTTAAATGATTACGAAAAGAGGTCTATCATACATAAGAATCCTCATTGTCCACAATTATATGGAACAGTTAAATTACATAAAATAACGAAACCAATTAGACCTGTAGTCTCTTATGTTAATGCTCCTAATAATATATTGGCAAAAAAGCTCAACAATATACTCAATACTTACGGATATGAATCTCAGTACTCAATTAGAAATTCAATAGAACTAATCAAAAAGTTGAAATCAATCCACTTGCAAGATAACTATAAACTCATATCGTTCGATGTAACTAATATGTTTACTAAAATTCCTCCTAAAGAATGTCTAATACTTGTAAGAAAATTACTAGAAGATAAAAATATTAATCCAGGAATAATATCAGATATACTTAATTTATTTGATGTATGCATTAATCAGAATTATTTCACTTTTGACAATAAGATATATATTCAAAATGAAGGTTTACCAATGGGAAGCCCTATATCACCTATATTAGCAAACATTTTTATGGACAATTTAGAAAGAAAGATCTTTGAAAGTAATATTTCGAAAAATATTTTATTTTGGTATAGATATGTGGATGACATATTAGCTTGTTTTATGGGTAGTGAGCGACAATTAGATGTGTTTTTCAACCACATCAATAATTTACACCCGAAAATTAAATTTACATTAGAAATTGAAGAAAATAGCTCAATCAATTTTCTTGATTTAAAAATTCAAAGAGTTAATAATGTACTTGATTATTCAATTTACCGAAAACCAACACAGACTGATGTGACAATTCCATTCAATTCTAACCATCCTGTCTCACACAGACTAGCAGCATATAACTCAATGATACATAGAGCTTTTTCAGTTCCTATGAACAAATGTAATTTTGATAGAGAGATTAATACAATTAGACAAATAGCAACATCTAACGGTTATCCATTAGATATGATAAATAAACTAATTAGTAAAAAAGAGAAAAAAGTGGCATTACAACTAATATATCCTAAGCAAGCTGATGAAATTAAAACTTATAAAACCATCACATATGCAGGAAATATATCTAATAATATTTCAAAGATAATATCTTCAGCAACGAATGCAACAATTTCTTTTAAAACAGAAAGTAACGTTAGTACAAAATTGTTAAATGTAAAAACAAAAATACCACTATTAAAGAAGTCAGGTATATATAAACTCAAATGTCCAGAATGTAATGCTGTCTATTTGGGTCAGACCCTTAGGAATTTTGAAATACGATACAGTGAGCACTTACGAGCTTACAGATTAAAACAACCAGATAAATCCCACTACGCAAAACATCTACTTGACACCAATCATTCATTGACACCTAACACAGAACTAGAAGTGCTGCATATTTGTGAAAAGAAACAAGAACTGGATTTCCTTGAAGAACTGGAAATTAGAAGACATTTAAGAAACCCATAATATGAAGTTGTCAATGAACAGTTAAATCTAGGGAATTCTCCACTAATAAACTGTCTTCTTAAGTGATAATTGTAAAGATCAGCAGATATAGTTTTCCGGGTTTTCTACATCATTGCACAGTTATACTGATCTTAATTGGAAAAATGATATCCAGGATATCACCATAGGGCTAATAATATCTGAGCTTCAATATTTGTAATATCACATCTTCTTCTTTTTCTATAAACATATATTAAGCCAATCACAAGCTAGGTTACTTCTTGGTCTAGCCAAAAATATAACTACTAAACATCAGGTAGGCATAAAATGAAATGTAACTTCTGTCATTCTGACGATGATATTGATTTATCGAAACAATTGTCAATTTTTTAGAATTTTCAATAACTTGTATTATATTGTGGAATTAACTAGAGACCTTGAGTTTCATTTGAAAACACTAATTTATTTCTTTGTCAAATTAAAAAATAGACGAGAAAACATGAAAATATTTCAGAATGTTCTGGCACGTCTTATAAAAAACCAAAGTATTGCACAATATTCAAACATTGGTAATAACTTATTTTCCGTTTTATTGAGATTCTATAAACAAACTGTACCTCAATATTTGGTGTTGAAAGTAAATTATACGTATTCATTGATAAACGAAAAACAAATTATCTGTTATAGATATTATTTGTTGAGCTAGTATCGATTGTTTTTTAATTTTATATAATTGGTAATTATGTGTTTGTAAATTTTATTTAAGTTGTCAGTATCTGGTTTTTTGTTTACTATATTCCCACTCAATTCAATAGATATCATTTCGCTTGAAAGACGTTTGTGATAGTTTCTTTATCTAGGATGTTGACGGTTTCAAAGTCAAATTTGTGATTTTGTTCAAATGCATGGGTTGCTAATGCTGTTTTTCTGATTGGTCCCTATGTTTTTCATCACATGAGTTCTTGTGGGCATATATTCTGTTTTTTAACCTTTGCTTAGTTTGACCAATATAACATCTATCGCATTCCAAACAATTTATTTTGTAAATAAGGTTTGATTCATAGTCTCTCGGTAATTTGTCCTTCATAGAGGAATAAAAACAATTTACCGTTTTTGTATGGTAAAATACTATTTTTGTTCTTTCTGTTCGTGTTTCAATTTTTCCGAAATACCCTGAACATAAGGAAACTTAAAATATCTACAGTGTGACCCACTTAAGATCGCAACACCCAGTTATAGCGTTTAATTAAGATTTGATTAACTTAAAACGTTGGTGGTTTAAAAAGGTCGGCAAGAGAACTATTTTTACTTATTAACGTCAGTAGCCTACATTTTTAGGGGGGGTTCAAAACGTCGATTTTTCAAAAAAGTTATTAGAGATTTTTTTATTGGATTTTCGGTTACCACACTGTAAAGAGTATCCGTTGAAACCCCTAAATCCAAATTTTGAGTATTGTCACTTCACCGGTGTCTGAGATGTAAGTCGTCAAAAATTGTTTTTTGATTTTTGAACGGCCCTGTATACACGGTAGTCGACGTTTTATGAACTCCACATTTTGATATTCATTAAAAAACAATTAATTGAGTGGTTGCCCATATCAATATTGGATTTTATGTCAGTAGCGTACGTCTATAGGGGACCTAAAAAATCGTAGGACCTGTAGGACCAAGTACATTTATTTAGGATTAAATAAATAAACAAAATTTTTATGAAATTTCCACTACACCTATTTAAAAATAACCAAACACAAAATAAACAAAAATTAACTTGAACAGAGGTGGCTTCTACCAAACCTCCATTCAGTTCAATATATTTGTCATATTGTTTCCTTATGTTCTGCACTGCATACCTTATCTGTTGGGGTGTGATTTCTGTACAAGCTCGACGTATCTGTTTATTAAGTGTTTGGTTATTTTCAAATTGGTCTAGTTGAAATTTTATTAAAATTTTGTTTATTTATTTAATCCTAAATAAATATATTTGGTCCTACAGGATTTTTTTAAACACGAATTTTTGAAGTTCTCTATAGACATACGCTACTGACAAAAAACCAAATATTGACAAGGGCCATTCAACTAATTGTTTTTTACTCAACAGCAAAATGTGGAGTTCATAAAACGTCGACTACCGTGTATACAGGACCGTTCAAAAATAAAAATAAAAAATTTTTGACGACTTACATCTCAGACACCGGTGAAGTGACATCACTCAAAATTTGGATTTAGGGGTTTCAAGGAATACTCTTTAGAGTGTGGTAACTGAAAATCCAATAAAAAAATCGCTAATAACTTTTTTGGAAAAATCGACGTTTTAAAGCCCCCTAAAAATGTACAATACTGACATTAATAAAATGATAATAGGTAAAAATAGTCCTATTGGCGACCTTTTTAATCCACCAAAATTTTAAGTTAATCAAATGTCAATTAAACGCTATAACTGGTTGTTGCGATCTTAAGTGGGTCACACTGTATATGCATCTCCAGTCAATACTCGTGTTAAACGTCTCACAATATTGTTAATAATTATAATATTACAAACATTAAGGGAATAATCATTCAACAGCAATTTTTCTTTGAACCATATTTTCATGTAAATATTCAGGGCTACTAAGTTTAATAATTTTATTTTTGATGGCAGTCATGATATTTAATTTTTAAACGAAAGGGTGTTGTGAATAATAATTTAAAACTCTCCTAGAACTAACAGGTTTTTCATAATGGTTAAATTAAATTCTTTGATCTTCTGTTCTAATCAATAACACATCCAAAAATGGAATGGAGTTATTATTTTCTGTTTCTATTGTGAACTGTAAGCCCGAATGATAGGAATTGAAAGCTATTAGTATAGAATTAATTTTTGATTTCGGAACAGCTAAAATAGTGTCGTCAACATATACTTTAACCAATGGTATTTCATAATCTAACCTTGAAATTACCGTAGAAATCAAATCTTCCATTAATAGGGCTGCTAATATGGGGCTTACTGGGTTTCCCATTGCTGACCCGTCCTTCTGTTTATAAATGTTTTCATCAAAACCAAAATAACTGGTATCAAATATAACCTTGATAATATTTAAAAAAAATTCTAATGAAAGATGAGTGAATTCCTTAATTCCATCCCACCTTTTTGAAATAATTTCTAGAACACTTTGTTTTGGGATATTTGTAAACAAACTTATTACATCCAAACTAATCAGATCGTAATCTTTAGGTAATTCCAAATTTTGAATGAAGTCTATAAGTTCTTCAGAACTGAATTGAAAAAAAAAGTGGCCATAAATTCCCTAAAATGTTCACTACAAACCTTGATAGTGTATACGATGGAGATTTAATGTAAAGTACTACTAGTCCAGGAGGAATCGGCGCATGAGTACCGAAAACTATTCCACCTCAATTTTTTTATGCGATCCTCTTTGAATTGCCCTACTGATGATATAAATGCATGTTGCCATGGGGCAACCTAGTGCCAAATTGTTTAAACCGAAATTGTTTAAACAATTGGAAGGAATTGTTATTTTTCAACGGGACAAAGTTTTTTTATATTCTTTATTAAAATACAAATAAAAAAGGTTTTAACAATTGATATAAAAAATTTTTTTCGAATGTTACTTAATGCCGTTGTTGGATACAAAAACAGTAATAATATAACATTTGTTTAAAAAAAAATTTTTAATAACATTTCATTTTTTGTTAACTTTAAAAAATTGATATAAACAAAATAATTACCTTTAATAAACTTTTATCGCGGGATCTTGTTAAGTATACATATAAGAAGAGCTCCACAGATCCAAACATTTATAGGTTTATTATTTAAACTTTTATATCGTCATTTATGAAAACGGAGATTGGAAAAAAATTCGTTAATTAACAATTGCATACCTTTTTGAAAAATTAATTTAAAATTTTTTCCACCGGGAATATATTCTTTCAAGTATCTGGATGATACTATAATTTATTCAAATTTTTAAATTCATATTTGTTACTATAAAAAAATAATTTTATGTGGTACGCCGTCTTTAGCGGCAGAGCACCCATGCCGTAATGGCTGCGCGGAGCCCTATTTTCAGCGTTGAATTAGAGTAGAGAGCGTCAGCTATACTAGCGCCACCCTACCGCTCTCCCATTATCTAGACACTTACTTGAGTAACTTGGTGCAAGGCATATGTGAAAAATTTAAAAGTTATGCCATCTAGCGGAAATTGTCTGAACTAATATATTTTTTCACTTATATGAAGAAAAATCTCAAATGTTTTACGTAGAAATGAGAAAGTTTGTAATTTGAAACAGAGCGTCAGCTATACTAGAGAGAGTAGAGAGTAGAGTTCCGGGTGCTGGAACTTTATTCTCGGAAATTTCCTCCTCTTTAAGGACCTTTTTTCCAAATATCGTAAATATTAATAGTTTATGAGTTATTAACAAAAACGTAAATAACTCTTTTATTTCATTTTATTTTGTTAATAACAATTGCAATTTCTTACGTGCAGTAAAATCCTCAAAACTCATTTTTCTAGAGGTCATTCCGAATCCAATGAGCTATTGCTCATATTTTTAGGAGCTTTATCTCTATTTTTCACGTTTTTTAACTTGTTAACTGGACTATGTGTGTCTGTTTCATCTGCAGAACAAGTAATTATTTGTGATTATTTGAGCAGCGTTCGTGGCGGCATCAACAGATTACGAATTGATAAAACACTGTTCACTTTCGTTTTCATTTTATGTGAATGCAATCCAGTTTATTGCAGTTACATAAGTAAATTCATGACTTAGACAATTCAAATATCGCTTTGAAATACTCATATGTCATTAAATGGGGGTATAAGAAACTAAACGTTTAACATTTAATTGTTTGCTACCATAAATTGATTCCTTAACTACCTGTTTGATGAAGCTTCGGAGTACAATTTTTTTTAATCACGTTTTATCACTATTCTCTAATTGGAAGACGCAGTACAAAGGCATTGCAGAAACATAAACTATCATCTTACAGTGGTTTCAATAAGAGGCCGACATATCGATACACTTGCAAGTTGGGAAGGACCTCGCATTTCTCTTATGAAAAGGGGGGCACCGTCAAATTGCCTGAATTTTTTATATGCACTGGTATTTCATGTCCTGATCAAAAGTCTCTATGGACCCAACCTTATCCTATGCCTAGATTTCGAGATACAGGGCGTCACTCTTAAATATTTTTTTATGTTACTGCCAAATATATCAAGACAAAATACATACCTATTAGCGAAAATAAAATATCTGTTGTTTACAGGGTGATTCGTGCTTTCACAGACCTGTTTTTGTTAAATGGCGTATTTTTAGAATGGAAAAAAGCATCAAATATCATTAAAAAATCTTAATTAGAATTTTTTCTAACTAAGTGACGAAATATATTAAATATACAGGGTGGTGTATTGGTATGGCAGAGTTTGATAGATTTATTGACCTATATGCCTCTCGATTACAACCCTACACCACATGATTCAAAAACTATCATTGATGTAGAATGTACGTACAGTGTGATGAAAATCCTAAAACATGCTAATTTCTATTTTTAAATTCCTTGATAAACCTGCTAAAAAATATCTTGTCGTTAAGTCAAAAGTGAATAGGGATATTAGTGCACATGATATATTTTGACCTATTTCACAGATTTTAACTTTTTAAACCCACCTATTCAGTCTATTAAATTGCCCTTTTTTATTATTACAGAAACACATAGTTATTAGTGTTTTTAAATGAAACTCAGGGTCTCTAGTTAATTCCACAATATAATACAAGTTATTGAAAATTCTAAAAAAATGACAATTGTTTCGATAAATCAATATCATCGTCAGAATGACAGAAGTTACATTTCATTTTATGCCTACCTGATGTTTAGTAGTTATTTTTGGCTAGACCAAGAAGTAACCTAACTTGTGATTGGCTTAATATATGTTTATAGAAAAAAGAAGATGTGATATTACAAATATTGAAGCTTAGATATTATTAGCCCTATGGTGATATCCTGGATATCATTTTTCCAATTAAGATCAGTATAACTGTGCAATGATATAGAAAAATATTTTATTTTGGTATAGATATGTAGATGACATATTAGCTTGTTTTATGGGTAGTGAACGACAATTAGATGTATTTTTCAACCACATCAATAATTTACACCCGAAAATTAAATTTACATTAGAAATTGAAGAAAATAGCTCAATCAATTTTCTTGATTTAAAAATTCAAAGAGTTAATAATGTACTTGATTATTCAATTTACCGAAAACCAACACAGACTGATGTGACAATTCCATTCAATTCTAACCACCCTTTGTCACACAGACTAGCAGCATATAATTCAATGATACATAGAGCTTTTTCAGTTCCTATGAACAAATGTAATTTTGATAGAGAGATTAATACAATTAGACAAATAGCAACATCTAACGGTTATCCATTAGATATGATAAATACGCTAATTAGTAATAAAGAGGAAAAAGTGGCATTACAACTAATATATCATAAACAAGCTGATGGAATTAAAACTTATAAAACCATCACATATGCAAGAAATATTTCTAATAATATTTCAAAGATAATATCTTCAGCAACGAATACAACAATTTCTTTTAAAACAGAAAGTAACGTTAGTACAAAATTGTTAAATGTAAAAACAAAAATACCACTATTAAAGAAGTCAGGTATATATAAACTCAAATGTCCAGAATGTAATGCTGTCTATTTGGGTCGGACCCTTAGGAATTTTGAAATACGATACAGTGAGCACTTACGAGCATACAGGTTAAAACAACCAGATAAATCCCACTACGCAAAACATCTACTTGACACCAATCATTCATTGACACCTAACACAGAACTAGAAGTACTGCATATTTGTGAAAAGAAACAAGAACTGGATTTCCTTGAAGAACTGGAAATTAGAAGACATTTAAGAAACCCACAATATGAAGTTGTCAATGAACAGTTAAATCTAGGGAATTCTCCACTAATAAACTGCCTCCTTAAGTGATAATTGTAAAGATCAGCAGATATAGTTTTCCTGGTTTTCTATATCATTGCACAGTTATACTGATCTTAATTGGAAAAATGATATCCAGGATATCACCATATGGCTAATAATATCTAAGCTTCAATATTTGTAATATCACATCTTCTTCTTTTTTCTATAAACATTTATTAAGCCAATCACAAGTTAGGTTACTTCTTGGTCTAGCCAAAAATAACTACTAAACATCAGGTAAGCATAAAATGAAATGTAACTTCTGTCATTCTGACGATGATATTGATTTATCGAAACAATTGTCAATTTTTTAGAATTTTCAATAACTTGTATTATATTGTGGAATTAACTAGAGACCTGGAGTTTCATTTAAAAACACTGATGTGAGCATATTCCACGAAGTAAGGGTCGAGACAGTCAATTACTCATAGTTATCTTTATTATTATTATTATCTTATAATTCAAGTTCAAATGTTGTAGCTAATAAATAACAGGTAACTAGTTTCGACTGTTTGATTGATCTTTTGGATTTGTTGATTTATTCACCTTACAATGAATGAATTGAATGAATTTTTAACAAAGCCATCAGTTTTTGCTCAAAACATTAGCGATTGCAATAAACATCTAATGATTATACAAAAATATAAGTAGAATAGGCCTATACAGGGTATACCACTTAAAACCAAATGCGCCTATAAGGCTCTACCTCACGTGTGTGGGAACGAGCTTAAAAACTAAATCAAACTTAGATTCAAAACGCAAAAAAGTAATAACAAAATTGTTCCTATTGTTTGGCGGCTCTTTGGGATTTGTTGATTTTGTCATCTTACAAGCTCAAGTCAGATCACCCTGTAAGTATGAATTTTTGTAGCCTACCACCCAAAAATACTACGTTGCAATATAATCTTAAACAGTTTGTGAAAATATTTAGTTTACATTATTTCTTTTATTTTGTATTTATGTCGTATTACTAAAAAATGATATTTTACAGACTAAACGTTTAATATTTCGAAAAGTAGCCATAGGATCCAATTCTACCAATAAGAACTTTTAATGAGGACATCGAGATCTACACTATATCCAATATTAATAAACATTGACGGTGATTTTTTTCGAATATATGGGAACAAGAGACAATGCCAGAAGCGTGGGAAACCTCAATAACGATACTTATTTACAAGAAAGGGAAAAAGGACGAATGCAGAAACTATAGAGGGATCGCGCTATTGGACACAGTGTATAAAATCATGGCCAAAACCATAGAGAAAAGGTTGAAAGAATATGGAAAAAACTTGTTCGGTGACTATCAGTGCGGATTCAGATCTGGAAGATCAGTCATGGACCATATTTTCACTCTGAAGCAAACGCAAAGAATGGGGTACGAATACGATCTACCAATCTATGCCTTTTTATAGACTTCCAAAGGGCGTATGACACAGAGAATAGTAAATATTTATACAGTATTATGAATGATCCAAGCATCCCGAAAAAACTGATAAGTCTTACCAAAATGACACTCGGGCGTACAATAACTAAGATCAATGTGAACCAAAAAACATCAGAATGCTTCGAGACCAATACAGGATTAAAACAAGGGGATCCGTTGTCCACCACCTTGTTTAATATTGTATTTTGCGTATTATATGAATAATACGCAAAACCTACATGAACAGGGCAGGGACATTGAAAACTAAGACAACACAATTACTGGCATACGCGGACGATGTAGTACAGTTACGATCCCTACATCCAGTTCACTCTAGAAGTGGTAGACCAGAATATGGATGTGCCTTTTCTGGACACTCTTTTTACCAGGACACCTGAAAATGTGATTATAATTGATTGGTATAGAAAGTTAAGTAGTTCTGGGAGATATATCAATTACAATTCTTACCATAAATTTAGCATGAAGGTAAACTTGGTTAGACAAATCACAACAAGGGTTATGAGTCTTTCTGATCCCATTTTTAAGAATGAAAACCGTGATATACTCCTCAAATTGTTCCTTGATCATTCATATCCCAAACCATTACTAAGGAAGATTATTTTCAACACAACCTCTGTTTAGGCACAGGCTCCGACACATTCAGTAGTTGAAGCGAGTGCAGCTGGTCGGGATGCGCTTTCAACTTCGGATGGGGTTACAAGCATTTCAATTGTTTCTTTGCCGTACATTAGGGAGGTTACTCCCAGACTTACTAGGATTTTTTCAAAATACTTACAAAATATTATGTTTGCTTCTAGGAGTGCCGTATTGGGAAAATCGATTTATAGTCCTTTAAAAGACAAAATACCTGCCTTAGATAGTAGTAATGTGGTCTATAAACTTGGTTGCAATAGCTATGATCTTATATAAATATATTGGCCAGACCTCTCAAAAGCTGTCTAGCCGTGTATCTCTCCATAAAAGTGATATAAGACTACATCCGGAAAGATCTTCTCTTGCTAATCATGTTTCCTCCTTAGATCATGTAAATTGAAGTGATTAAGGTCCTATCACGTGGAAGAAACTACAGAAAAATACTGTTTTCTTATAAATGTATGACAAAAAATTATTCTATGAAATTTTAAAACAAACAATTTGACTAACGTATCGTGATTCAATTTCCGCATACACAAATGTTAATTTCTAACGTTACAGTTCGCACATTTGTATTTGTGTGTTTTTAGTAGTCGAACTGTTGAATCGCTGATAAATAATGTAATATGAATGACAAACTATTACACTTAACGCTATTTACATCAGAATTACTTATAATACATTTTTAAATGGTAATGATTTAAATATTTGAGGACCTTTTGAAATTATTCTTTCAACCTATTATGTTTTGCAATTCGAAAAATGTAATACTTCAGAATATTTTCTGAAAGATTCTCATTGATTCATGTTTTGTTGCATAATGAACAACAACAATAATTCATGAACAAGGAACATTTTTAGAATTCCTCTTCTGTTGACTATTGTTCATTGTTTCCTAATATAATAATAATATAAATTATCTGTTCGAAAGAAAAAGATATATGAATTTTTTGCATTGCCTTTACAGGTTGAAATAGAATTATTAATTAGATACGCAACTTCAATATTAACAAAAATAATTGAAATTTATTTCAAAATAATAATTTGTTCTTTCTACGGAAATCAATTGACCAACTAAAATTTTAAGTCGTAAAAACGTAAAATTGACTATCTACTCAACCTTCAAGTAATTTTTACTAGTCGTTATTACGAACACTATTGTGATAACCACGACGTCATGAAAACGTTGCAGTGACGAACACAAAAACGTGATAATACCGTTTCAATGACGTCATAATAATTGAGTGATACCTAAGCTAACAAAATAATAATACAACATAGTTTTAAACATATACATTTTTTTATATTATAGCAAAATAAAATATATAACAATGGTAATACAATTAAATTTAATGCTATAAACGTAAACTAAATATTTATAATTTTAATAACACATTAGACATATTTACTTAGAGCAAATTGATCGATTATATGATAAGAATAAATTTTTTGTAAGAATTCATTTTCTATATTGAGTATTGCTATTCTATACAGATTCTGCTTATATTTTTCTTGGATATAGAATATATGTAAGAATTCATTTTCTATATTGAGTATTGCTATTCGATACAGATTCTGCTTATATTTTTCTTGGATATAGGCAAAACTATTGAGTGGCAATAAAAGAGAATGATATTCATATGAAGCGAGGACAGGAGAGAGAACGTAGAAGAAGGCGGTGATATCCCTACTATTCATTGCGACAGCGACCGATCTCACCAGTGTTGCCAACCTTGAAATAAGCTTTTTCCCTCCACTTACCTTAAAAATTTCCACTTTTTTGAAAAAAATCCTTCCCGTTAACAAAATAGGTTTTAAACCAGAAGTACAAACATGTGTATATTATCGCAAAAATATTTTTTATAAGAAAAACAAAGTATAAAAAGTCTAAAAAACATAAATATTTTAACAAAACGTTAAAAATACGTCAAAGAATTAACAATTCTATTTCATACATATTTTTATTATGTAACTTTGAGTGCTTATCATTATACCTAACTGCATACTTAGTACAGTTTAAAATTTAACCTAAAGAAATGGTCATAAACAGTAAACAATTTATTAGTTTCCATTAAATCGAATTCTTTTCTAATAATTTTTTGAATATTTTTGAATTTTTTTATTTTTTACAATTTGGACTAGAGTAAAAAATTCCCGTTTTCAGTTAACTTTTCCCTTTTGTGTTGAAAATTCCCGCAAAACGGGAAATTTCCCTCCGGTTTGCAACACTGGATATCACCCGTCACACACACAGTACACTCACATTGTGAAGGGTAAGACGATAGTTTCTGGTGTTTTACTTTAAAATTACAAACAACTAAATATGCTGACTGTTTATACCACAAGAGAAAAAAATCAAATTGTAAAATGGTTTTATGGGGGTCATTCGGTTCGAGATTTTGTAAATTTATTTGCTGTTGCCTTTGAAAATAGGCCAATTCCTTCGGCTAACACAATTTCTGCAATTATAGCCAAATTTGATAAATTGGGCTCTGTCAATAATTGCAAATAGTGTTGTCCATCTAATCGACCACGTCGAAATCAAATGACCCAAGAACGGGAAATTAGGGAAACAAAAGTCTGTGCACTAGCTGAGGCTACAGCGTCTTCAAGTAGACAAATTGCCGATAAAGTTGGCTTGAAGGAGAGACAGGTAAGAAATATTCTAGAAAGAAACGGGTATTCCTGTTTCGAGGTGCAGACCACTCAAGAAATTTTTCCTGGCGACAATTTTAAACGGATGGAATATTGCGAAATAATGATGGAAAGAACTAATCAAAATATAAATTTTTTGAAAAATATTTAATTCACGGACGAGTCTTCTTTCACCCTCCATCGAAAGCATAATCCATCCGTGTTACGCTATTGGTCACAGGAAAATAAACATTTGAGTGTAGCTGTACGCACACAATACCCACAGAAAATAAATGTCTGGACGGGTATCCTAGGGGATAATATCATCGGACCTTTTTTATTGATGGTAACCTGGATTGCCCGAAATATTTACAACTGTTGGAAAACAGTATTATTCCTGCGCTTAGAAACCTTCAAGCCGACTTCAATGACATTTGGTTTCAACAGGACGGATGTCCAGCACATAATGCATGGATAGTGACTACATATCTGAACCAGCAATTTCCTGGTCGAATCATTGGTACTAGAGGAACTATAAAATGGCCCCCACGTTCGCCTTAGCGCCTATTGATTTTTATTTTCGGGGAATGCTTAAAAGCAATTTATACAGGTTTGAGTTCGAACGAGCTACCAACTTGGACGAATTAAAACAAAAAATCACACAATTCTGTGCACAAATCAGACCTGAGCGACTTAATGATATGAGAATATCATTGTACAATAGGTCGGTTTCTGTTCAGCCCAAGCTGGAGGTTTGTTCGAATCACTCTTGCATTAATTGTTTTTTTTTTATTTGATAAGAATGTTTATTTTTTTTATTTGACGAGAATGTTTATTTTCACATAAATTTTATATTTTAGCAGAGTTGTTTTTTATTTTTTTTTACCAGAATTATTGTTTTATTTTTCATGTCTGCTATGGCAGAAAAGAAATTAAGTAAATAACTTTGGAGATAAGATATTATTTTATTTAAAAGATAAAAATAATATCTTTCATTTGAAATAAAATATCGTAAAATACTCCGGCGATTGCTGCAATTCGATGTAAACCCTACCCATTATTGCACATGACTAAACTTAAATTCTTTACAGAAAGCAGAAAGTCATAATTCACACTACGCGTGGGAGGAGTTCATCACAGAGTGGGGTTTACCGCTTGCTCGCTTTTCATAAAGCTGTCTCTTTTCCTCCCGTTAAACGATAATATACAAGAAAAATATAAGCCGAATGTGTATAGCCTTGTCTAGCATTATCATCATCATCATCATCACACAGCTATATGTTCGTCCTCTGCTGGACATAAACCTCCCGTACAGATTTCCATCTCCGCCTATCCTGTACTGTATTTAACCAGTTGGTTTGGATGCGCTTCAGATCATCTGACCAACGAGTGGGCGGTCTGCCTTTGCTGCGGAAAGCGTGGTCTCGCGGTCTCCATTCAGTTATTTTCAAGTCCATTTGCCGTCGTTTATTCTGGCTAGGTGACCCGCCCAGTTCCATTTTAGAGTAGATATTCTTGTGATGGCATCTGTTACTCCACTTCTCCTTCTCACCTCTGTGTTTGGAACTCTATCTCTCAGGGATAAGCCTAACATTATTCTTTCCATGCTTCTTTGCGTTACTCTTATTTTCTTCGCGGTGTTCTTTGTTAGAGTCAGTATTTCAGGTCCGTAGGTTAGTACTGGTAAAATACATTGGTCGAAGACTTTCTTCATAAGACACATGGGAGTATGAGATCTTAAGATAGATCAATCTTCCAAAGGCTGACCATGTGAGACCTATTCTTCTGCCAATCTCGCAGGTTTGATTCTCCCTTCCCAATCGAATCTCTTGGCCTAAGTATTTGTAGGAGTATAGTTGCTCAAAGTTTAAGTTGTTCACTGTTAGGTTTTCACTGGCACTAGATTTGTCATGAAGTTTGTTTTGCCTATATTGATTGTAAGCCCAACCTCTCTGGATGCTAGGTTCAGCTCGCTCATCATTTCTTGCGCTTCTTTGAGATCATTTGTAATTAATATCAGTGTTTCACCATTAATGTTGATGCCGAGGTTCTCGAAGATTGTGCGTTTGAACATCTACTCTAAAAGGTTGGTAAATAATTTGGGGAGGATGACATCCCCCTGCCGCACACCTCTCTCTATTTGGAAGCTAGAAGTATCTTCATGAAGTCTAATGACAGCATTTGCGTTCTTGTATATTTGCTTAATGATGTCGATGTAGCGATGGTCGACTCTGCAATCAGCGAGGGCACTAAGCATATTATGGTGTCTATTGTGTCAAAAGCTTTTTCTTATTCTACAAAAATGAGAACTTACGGTTTATTATACTCTATGCATTTTTCAATAAGGATTTTAATTGTATAAAGATGATCATTTGTGCCATAGCCCTTACGAAATCCTGCCTGCTCAATGGGTTAGTAAAGATCGAGTTTAGCTGTCAGCTTTTTGGTGGCTATTCTCATAAACAGCTTATATATCTGCGATAGCAGGCTAATTGGCCTGTAGTTTTCTATTTGGGCTATATCTCCTTTCATTTGTAAAATTATTATGATGGACTTATTCCATTGATCAGGTGTTATGGAGTTTCTTAAACAAGCGTTCTATAGCATACACAGTATTTTTAGAAGTACTGATCCTCCTAGTTTTATATTTTCGGTGCTCGTCATCTCCTGGTGAATCCTTATTTTTCATGTCTTTTAAGCAGTTGTTTATTTCGTCTTGAGTGATTTCCGGTATGTTTTCAGATCCCTGGTTTTGTATTACGGGAATGCCTACTCCAATTTCTGTTGTTGTGGTTTTCTTATAGAGTTCCGCATAGAAGCTTCTCACTATTAGCAGGATGTCTCGCTTATTTGTGGTGGTTTGTCCATTTTTGTTGTCAATTATCTTACTTAATTGTTTCTTACCCACAGATAATTTTTTCCTAAACACTTTCATTCCCCTGTTTTTCTCTATCACCCTAGATATTTCCTCTGTTTTGTGTAGCTTTACATCTCTTTGGATAACCTTTGATATTTATTTGTTAATTTCTCTTAGCTGAGTGGCATTGTTTTGATGTTTCTCTGTTAGATTTCTTCTTTTTTCCATCAACTTCTTAGTACTATTACTGAACTTCTCCTCCTTTCCAACTCCAAGCGATTGCTTGCACCTGTTTTCTGCTGCTTTCATTGCTGTTATTATTTGTTTGTTTGTCTACTCAATGTCTATATCCTCTTCATTTGTCAGCATTGGTGGTAGACGAGAATTTGTGCGTATTGGTCTGCGCTTTGTATTGTTAATGATTTTCTAGAAGTTGTTTTTCTTATTAGTTTTAACCTCTCCTTTCTTGTATTTATAACTATTTTTGCTTTGACGGCTCTGTGGTCACTTCCGATAGAAAATTTGTTAAGAACAGTTACGTCTTGCACTATGTTTTTTATGTTTGAAATTATCAGATCGATTTGGTTTTTTGTAACTCCGTCTGGGCTAGCCCAAGTCCATTCTCTCTGGTGGGCCTTTTTGAAAAAGCTGTTCATTGCATAAAAGTTGTTTTGTTGTAAGAAGTCAAGCAATAGTTGTCCTCTATGATTTCTTGTCACAAACCGATGACTTCCCAGTGATTTTCACTGTCGTCTTGTTTGTGGCCTAATTTGGCGTTAAAATCTCCCATAATCAAAGTGTAATGGGAAGGTGTCTGTCGCAAAGCTGTGTTGATATCGTCGTAGAAGCTTTCAATATCTTCGTCCTTTTGCGTCGAGGGGGGGGGGGCATAGGTTTGTATAATTATGAATGTATACCTACTGTTTAATCTAAGTGTAAGGTATGCTACTCTGGGACTTACGCTTTGGATCTGTAACACATCCCGCACATGTGATTTGTATATTAGGAATCCCATTCCACCTTGGTTTATATTGTCTGTACCCACATATTAAAATAGGTGACCTGATTGAAGTATCAGTTCATTCTCTTCATTTCGTTTATGCTCACTGATTCCTAGTATGTTCCACCTTAAGACTTGAGCTCTTCTTCCAGTTCCTGAAGTTTATATGTTGTCGATAGGGTTCTAACATTGTAGGTGATAATTTGCAGCGTTCATTTCCCGTGGTAGCCCTATCCACTCCGGGGATTCTTAGCACCCTCCACCCGTGCTCTTGTCCTATCACTACCTTGATTGGGGAGACACGGGTCGCCGGAGACTGAGGGCCTTGTATCTTCTGTACTCATATCGTATCATAAACGGGGTTTTTAGCTGTTTACCCTAACACGCTAGCCAGTGCGGGTTGTTAAGGGGTCCATGGAGGGTTGCATTTCCCAGCTCTCGTTCTAGCGGCTATTCCGCCGTGACTCCGACGCCAGAGCCTCGTCGGTTGTCTAGCAGAGTGCACCAGCTCGAGCAGTTGAGGTTGACTTTGGACCTTCTTAGTCATCACCCCCTTACAGCCCTTTAGCATGGTACTGCTTAAATAGTTTTTATAAGCTTCACCGTTGAAAATGTTCTCTCAGCAGAATCTGACTTCATAGGAAGTGTTAAAAATGATAAGAGAGCAGTGCACACATTGGAAAAAATTGACAATGGTTTGATGGTTAAAAAAATAATTCAATCTCTATATATTTATAATAATTAAACTCGCTCTTACTGCAGAGCGAAATTTAGTACTTTTTCAGTTATAATTTTTCTGTTAAATAGTCACTTTTATTCTCTTTTCTATGAAAGTTGTTTGGACTCCCCAAATTTTTGACAGCTGTGAAGCGTCTGATTTAATTTCATCATAACTGTTAAGAAGTTCGCAATACTGTAAATAACAATTGTTAAATGAAATAGATGCCTCGGCAATATTAGTTATTGGAATACGTTAGAAACATAGTTTAATCAATTGAGTAGTATTTGGGAAAATAAAACTGAAAGACTAAAGAATTTAAAGTTTTCTAATTATTTCTTCAGCCCATGTGGCTTCAAATTGTTCATTTTTATTCAAATTTTTAAGAAAAATTTCTGTGAGTTACTTAATAACATGTATGAAATTGAATCTTGAATGACCAACTTGTTACAATCTTGAGCCAAATCCCATTGCTTAACAATAGCCAAAAAAAATTATAAACATGGCCGATAGTTTCGAATAATGGTTTTGCTTATAATAGGGTAGACATATTAATCCAAAGGCTTAGTAATTTTTAGTTGTAATATAATTTATGTATATAATTAAAAAAATTTATTAATTAGTGTTACTGAACAGCAGAACAGAAGCGGCGCCTATTCTTCCATGACGCCTTGCCCTGAGGCCCACCCGGTAGCTACGCCACTGAATGTCGGCCTGAAAATGTTTAATGCGAATGGTCATGGCAATATTGGGACATATCTCGCATCTTATAGTCATTTGGAACATAAAAATCGTAATTAACATTTCTTACTCTCGCTTAGACTTGATGTTGTAAATGGAGATAAATCTATGAGAAATTCTGGGTCTTCTGGATTTGACGCAATAAATTACTCAGGAATTGATCCTCCACTTTCCAAGAACAAAACCATGTTGATATCACGCTGTGTTTTTTATACAAATAATGTGTTATATAAATGAAAGGTGAAAAGTTTCCCGACGCATTTAATTCGGAAAACATAAAAAATCCAATGATTTATTATACGCTTCGCATCGATTATTTGAAAGACTGTTGATATATAGCTTAATCTATGAAAACATCCATCTTTTACTAAAAATTAAATTCTAAAGTTTCAATGTTAAGTTATTTAACCGTGTGGGCTAAAATTCACAGTGCAAATGTCTGTTAATAAACATATTGATAATAAAATCACAAATTTTATTTAAATGTAACAAAATGGTTCTTCATCATTTATTTTTGTTGATTTGGGAGACAATAATTTTTAATTAAATGTTTCCCAAATCAAAAGCAAATTTTGCACACTTAATTGAAATAGCACGATATTAACCTTGTTAGTTAACAGCGAAAATATATTATTTATACAACATTCCAAACATTGTTGGCTCCAGATACTTCACCATCAAATTATTATGCATGATTCATATTAAATAACCATTTATTCATCCTTAAAAAACAACACACCAAACACCCACGACATTGCTATTATTATCTTTGTAGGTAAGTACAGAGGACTCATAAAGTGAATATTAATTATTGAAACACCTCGTTACTCATCCATATATGAATTTAAATTTATAAACAAACCAAATATGAAGTATGTAGAAGCCAACAATAACATTTACAGTGCTATCACATAATTCATAATATATGAAGAATGGAAGTTCACAAATATATTGCAAGACAATTATAATATAGGTACTTTTTTTCCAAAATATTCATGGAATTATTCGAATATGTGAAATTTTGAATGTCCGTCTTTTTATTGGTACAACCATCCTCATGAAAAATGAACGCCATTTCTAAAGACAATCTTTTACTATATCCTCTTTCACGAGAAAGGACCTTAATTCCTTCAAAATCAATTACATGATCTAACGAGGAGACATGATTAGCCAGAAAACATCTTTCTGAATGTAACCTTATGTCACTCTTATGAAGGGATACACGACTAGAACATTTCTGATAAGTTTGACCCATATATGAGAGAGAGAGAGAGACGACATTGCTACAATCTACGACAGGTATATTGTCTTTTAAAGGACTGTAAATCGATTTCACAATCAAGGCACTCTTGCAGGCAAACTTAACATTCTGTAAGTATTGTGAAAACATTCTAGTAAGTCTGGGCACAGTACATATTATGTACGGTGGTCTGGGTGTAATTTCCCTCACATAAGGCAGAGACATCCGAGGTTGAAAGAGAATCCAACTCAGTTACACCTGCTACATCATTTGACTGTATCGGAGTTTGTGACAAAACAGAGGACGTGTTGAAGATGATCTTTCTTAGTAACTGTCTTGGATAGAAATTGTCCAGGAACAAATTAAAAAGAATATCAAGATTCTTATTTCTAAACATAGGATCAGAGAGGTTCATGACTCTAGCCGTCATTTGTTTAACCAAGTTCACCTTTATGCTAAATTTATGGTAAAAATTGTAGTTGAGATATCTCCCAGAGCTACTGAAAGACCACGTCCAACAGATCATCCATTACATAGCACGCTAATATAGGAGAAATACTAGCTCCCATAGGTGTACCAAAAGTCTGTTCGTAAAATTTAGTATTAAAAGAAAAGCAGGTAGAACTGAACAGGAATTCAATCAATTCAATGAACATGTCAATATCAATATTGCACACCGCACTGATGGATGGCCAATGTCTGCGAACTGAACGTATAACAGATTGTAAGTAAACATTGCTAAAAAGTGAAACCACATCCAGACTGACCAAAACATAATCTTGAGGAAGAGTATTTCTGTTAAATAATGCAAAAACCTGAAAAAAATCCTTAATGAAATACTCATTTTAAGAACTAAACGCCATTGTCAAGATATCAGTGAGGAAAGAGGCGATAAACTCAGTTGAAGAGTTGATGGAAGCGACAAATAGGTCTCATTGCCAAGGTAGGTTTATGGATTTTAGGAAGAGTGTAGAATTAGGCTATAACGGAGTTCTCTCTCTCTCTCTTAACTAGAGTGTTTAGATTGAATCATCCTACTTGGCTCCCTTGAGAGAGGAACATAGGAAGAATCATTATCGATTATATCCTGAGATAACTTAAGGTGAACCTCCTTTAACATAACAACCGTAACGTTACCCTTATCTGATTTTGTTACAATTAACTCAGGGTGCATTTTCAGGAAACTTCTTGTTTCTGACAACAAATTCCGAAATAGAGATGGATGGCAATCATCTTATAAGTGATAACATTAATGGACCTAGCAACAGCCAGACTCCTGATCTCAACATTAGGAATTAGTCAAGGAATATAATCGATTTCGGCGAAGATGGATTTAATCGGTATATCCACACCTAATTGAGGTTCCACACTGAATTTAGGACCCAACGACAGAAACTTCTGTACATTTGGAGGGATACTCACATTGGAAAGATTCTTAATCCAAGAAGGTTTTGTTTTAAGAAGTGTACCATACCACTCATTATTTAAATTATTAAATTTATTTATGTTTTTCCTTTTAATGTTGTCAGAAGTGTCTTATCTGCTTATGTATGAAGTTATTGCAAATGAATTCATTTGTGTTATTGATTATATCTATTTTCAAATTAGAAAGATTATCTTCAAGAGTAACAATTAATTTTTGATTGATATTAATTTCAATATTCAACCATTTGTATCCTAACCTGTTAATTAATCTCCTAGTCACGTGTGTCTATGTATCCTGTCTGTATATCAAATTTTCTAAAGGAATAGTCGAATGCATTATATGACCGGGTAGAACACTTGCTTTTCTACATTTTAATAGGAAAATCCTTCTATTTCGTTCCTTCGCCTACTTCATTTTTATAGCAAGTTGGTGATTTTGGAAAACTAAATTATTATATAGGTCCAATTTTATGCTGGTATCCCTGTTATTGAGGGATCAAACTTCTATCAGCGCAATGCCTACAGATTCCTCATTTTATGTGCAGCAGTTAGTGATAGCAGCAGCGATAGTCATTTTTCTAACTAATTGTTATTCATAAAAAGACAGAACAACCAAAATGTGCTATTGGAAACTATTTATCTTCAAAATATACATTTTTTGTAGACAGTTTTCTCAAATTTAAAACCTACATATGCATTTGAGTTCCGGTGAAGTCTACCAGCAAGTTTATATCATATTTATTTCCTTAAATATAACATTTAATTAACTTTCACTCTTGGGACCACTGTGACTGAGTTTGCGGTAGTAACAACATTCAAGCGTTTAGCTTTTTTTAGTCATCGACTAACATTGTCAGATATTTAATTATAAATGTAATGTAGAAAACTTCACTCTTAATTGACATAATAATAATAAATACCTGTTATTGATTATTACATCAACGTTCGTCATTGCCGGTCAGTAGTAATTGAAATTATGAAGTCGATAAATAAATTGTTGTTTAATGAAGTGTTTGTCAATTAAATATACAAAGTAGAAAATCTAGATATTTTCGCAGTTAACCGCAATAAAGCCTCTCCCAATTGATGCGAATTCTTGACCATATTCAATGAATATTTCTTGTTGGATTTATTTATTTATCGTTTGGTACATATATGGAGTTAATCTCAAAAGAATGAAATACGTACACAAACATAAACTGACCAATACAAATGTAACATAAACATGATAATATTATAAAGGGATACACTGAGAAAAGTTCATAAATAAATGTATAAATAGGAAACACAGTGCACAACGTCGAGGTTCTCCACCCACTCAACCGCTGGCGGCGTTAGTTTGATTAAATGAATTGGGTTTGAAGCATAGGCCCTGCTTGCACACTCCTGAACTATGTGAGACATGGTTTGACGCGGGTTACCACAGTCACTATCCATTATGTTTCTGCGTTGTGGTAAGGTTAATATGGATGTCGGGCGTCGTAGCCTGCTCGACGGGGATGTTATCGTTTATTTTATCTGATATTCTTTCCAGGATTAATCTCTTAAGGAGTTTATGACAAAAGTTTAGGAGGGCTATTGGTCTATAACTTTCTGCTTTATCTTTCGATTTTCCTGGTTTCAGTATAGCTATAATTTTGGCCTTTTTGAATTCCTTTGGAAGAATAAGTATTTTAAGTATAACGGTGAAAAAGTCGGCCAACCCTTTTCTGGCTGCTCGGCCAGTGCTCTTTAAGAACTCATTGTGGATTCCGTCAAAACCAGGAGCCTTACCAGCTTTGCCAATTAACTTTTTTATAGTTTCATCTTGGGAATGATTTCATTATTGGAATTTGAATATCCCCTTCGAGTAATATTGGTCGGTGTTAGCTTTTTTGGAAATCCTTAAGGACATTCCTAGAGGTTATGATTGGTTGACCATTCGAATTTGATGTTACAAGAATAAGGTCCGGTTTATATTCCCTACCCCAAACTGCAGATTTCAAAGTTCCCCTATCATTGGTGTTCTAATAACTGCTTTCACCAAATGAAATAAATTAGACCCTTCTATCTCGGGTCCGCTATCACCAGTGTAATAAAGCAGCTCAGCGTGGAAAAAAATAAAACCAGTCCGATTTAGGCGGGGACCTCCTGGACTTAAAGCGGTAAAATTACCTTTGCCAGGCCAGAGTTGATCTCCTTGTTCAGCCTCGTATCCAAATGCAGTGCTCACTCTAGAGGGAAAGTCGTGGTAGAGATCTGAATAAAATTTCGGTAACCACAAATGTATAAAAAAAATATTATATCTTTCACTGTATAAATTATGACCAACAACAAAAAATATTAAATATTTCCCAATAAAAAAATATTACACACTTATCTACAAATTTTTAAAGGTGCGCATGGGCCGTATGATTTCGCCCCTATTTCGTAATTTGACCTGACTCACTGCGAGAATTCTTATCTACTAAAAAACAAGGTACAAATCGACCGCTGCTAATTTTCCTATTTGTTGAATGTCATTGTACTTTACGTGAACAGAATGTAAAAGTAGAAAATTATAATCCTGCTGATTTTGATATAAATCTTATCGGTAAACAGTTCAGTGTGTATTAACAAAATTTCCGAGTTGCAGTTTTGCTTCCTTCGAATAAACTATAATGTTTATTTACTTCGCTAGATATGAGTAAATGATATAACCGCGACTGAAAAACCAAAATTATTTAGTCGTGGCGAAAATTCAATTATAACCTGATTCTACGGAGACTAAATCATACGCTCCGGGCAAATGATACAAATTACAATTAGCCCTGTTTTAGCCTATCTAAGGGGGGCGTGAGAATTATGTGACCAAAAAAAATAATACCTAAATCCTTTCAAGTTACATATACACTAAAGAAAAATCGTTCCTACAATCTTGTGTAAAATCTTACTATACTATCTCACACGATAAAATTATATTCTATAGAACGAGCGGTGCCCAAATTATGAGCCTGGCCCTACAGATTTAACTGAGCCTATGAACGTTGTCCAATAACACAGTGAAAAAATAGTATATTAAGTACCAAGTGTCAAAAAGGTTACTTTAATCACGAGTTTTACTAGGCACGAGAGGAGCGAAGCGGAACGAATTCCTTGTGAAACGAGTGACTAAAGACGTTTTTAACACGAGGTGCTTACTATACTTTTTCTTCGCCCGCAGGTAGGAAAAAATTATAGTATATTTGAATTATATTCATTTCATGATGGACGATGGCTGACAGCTGACTAACAAATTAAATGACGCAGAATAACAAAATTATCACGGAACATGAAATTCAGCATACAAAAGATACACTTGATTTGGCGTTTAAAACACAAAAGATAAACGAAATATGACTTTTCGCATTTTAAACACTAGTGTTTAAAGAGTCGTTTTGTGCATGTCAAACCCTTGTTCAAAGTGCGGTTTTAGTAGCGGAAGTAGAAAAAAACTATTATATATTCTACCTATGCAAATATTTATGTTATCAAAATCAAGTTTAGAACTAGCGCACAAAAAATAAATAAATATTTCCCAAAAAAAATTTTAGACTTGTTCAAAAACTTACTGCGTGGAAACTTCCCTTCTCCTGTCTCTGCTCACTGACTGTTTTCGATACTTATCTAGAAACTGCGGATGACGCTAAATTTCTAGCACCCGGTGTCGAACTATGCTGGATCACGGTCGGAGAGAGAGTTTTTCCCGTTTTGTGTTTTCTCAGGGGGACAGCGTTCACTGTCAAGGATATCTGAGTATCGCTTTGACGCGAACACTAAAAAGACTGACACCCGTTACGGTGACAGAGAAGGACTTTTTCCCTTCGCGTTTTTCGCCCGACTCCATGCTCTGTCTGCTCTGAACTTAATTTTTATCATTCCCCCAAATTTAGTTCGGGGTTTTGTGTTGAATTGCAAAGGTTGCATTTTGTTTTAGAGTGCCCTCATTTTTTTTTATTACTAACCGTTTGTATACAAAACAATAATTTAAATTTGCCCTAGTTAATTGTTATATTGTTGCAAATTATTATGGTCCTGTCTCATTTTTGATAAACAAAAAATACGTCAAATTCTACTTTTATTGTATTTGAAATAAAATATATATTTTACCTTGTGTTCTGAAAGTTACTGATTTGATATTCGCATCTATTACAGTGTTGAATACCACGTTCAGAATTTCGTCTTCAGCCCAGTCAGCTAGTATTTCGCCATTCGAGTAATTTTGGTAGTACTTCCAGTTGGTGTGGTGGCTGTTAAAATCTCCAGCGTACAGGGTTGGGTGAGGTAAGGGTAGGAGTAACTGCGGCGCCAATGAGTTGATAGTGGTTTGAATACATTAACTATGCTCATGTCCCCTAGCCAGACCACTATTGTGTAAATATCGTCATCTGTGGATGTGGTTAACGTTCATAATATTAGTGTTTTAAATGAAACTCGCGGTTTCTAGTTAATACCACAATATAATAAAAATTGTTGAAAATTCTAAAAAATTGACAATTGTTTCGATAAATCAATATCATCGTCAGAATTACAGAAGTTACATTTCATTTGATGCCTACCTGATGTTTCGTAGTTATTTTTGGCTAGACCAAGAAGTGACCTAACTGGTGATTGACTTAATATATGTTAATAGAAAAAAGAAGAAGATGTGATATATCAAATATTGAAGCTTAGATATTATTAGCCCTATGGTGATATATAGGGAGTTCTCCACTAATAAACTGTCTTCTTAAGTGATAATTGTAAAGATCAGCAGATATAGTTTTCCTGGTTTTCTACATCATTGCACAGTTATACTGATCTTAATTGGAAAAATGATATCCAGGATATCACCATAGGGCTAATAATATTTAAGCTTCAATATTTGTAATATCACATCTTCTTCTTTTTCTATTAACATATATTAAGTCAATCACCAGTTAGGTCACTTCTTGGTCTAGCCAAAAATAACAACGAAACATCAGGTAGGCATCAAATGAAATGTAACTTCTGTCATTCTGACGATGATATTGATTTATCGAAACAATTGTCAATTTTTTAGAATTTTCAAGAATTTTTATTATATTGTGGTATTAACTAGAAACCGTGAGTTTCATTTAAAACACTAATATGAGTAGATTCCATGAAGTAAGGGTCGAGACAGTTAAGTTCATAATATTATCTGTCGTTTCTGGTATATGTTTTTATTCCGTTTGTATGATGGTAGGTGATGCCAGTTATATCATAACCAGCAATTTTACTGCTAAGTCTAGCCTGTGTTTCATCGACCAAATGAATTTCCTGGACGAGCACTACGTCAACGTTGTTATCCTTCAGGATATTACTTAAGTACTAGAACTTTTATGTTATGAAGTTGAGATAACAGAATGTTTGACTATTTTCTTTATCCAAGACATTTTAAAAGCATCTCAATTTAGAACATGTTCATATAGAACAATACATAACATACACACAATATTAGTTATAATATAATAGTTCTTTATAATTGACGGGATGTACGTGCATTTACTAGTCTCCCATGAAGTAAATAAGATTTTTTCTCCTTCTTGCATAATTTATTCTTGTATTTTTATTAATTTAATTCGATACTTTCGCATGAAATTATGAAGACAGCTCTGACCGTTTTCTATAGCGTCATAAGCATTTTTATTTTATCAATAACATTAAGCTAACAGTTTGTTATCAAAAATTGAGATACATTGAATCTATTGATTTGTATAATCGCCAAATCGATATAGAAGAAACAGCAAATATCGCTTGTCTATCGCTGCTGCCAGAAAAATCGAGGAAGAGGTATGAAACCGAATCTTCTATATGTGTATGATAATACCTAATAAACTTAGAGTATATACAATTGAGAGGGATATGCATTCATAAACACGTTTATTTCTGCGGCCAACTATTCTAAACGACAGTAGTGAAGTAATGAATGAATTACAAAGAGTGCGAAAAGGTTGCGGACTAGTAAGCGACGGCAACCATCACTTTTAAGTTTTCTACAGCTATGTCTATAAAGTATAGTGCGGTTCATTTCAATAACTATTAGGCACATCAAATGATTTCCAAAAAGTTAATGTTGCTAGCAGTTTCGACATGAAAAATATGTATAATTTTTTTTTCGATAGTTTGAGAACGAAATCCGTTTCGAAATTTTTCTACTGAGCCCAACCAACTTATTTTGCGAGGCCACCTTTTTTTAAAATACCCTGTGTATAACCATATCTTGACTTTATTTATTAGATTGAGATATAATTAAAAGTTTAGCAGAAACCCATGAAATAAGTAAATTTACTATTAGCAACTACTCATGTATAAAAAATTCCTTAGGCAATTAATCAAGATAATTAATTCAATTACTCAGTGTTAAACAATAAAGTAACAATAACGACCGACCACACAAGTTCCGGACCACGATTTGAAAATAACCACATCACCTTCACCAATCCTACCATACCAGCACGTAAAATAATTTCACTGGCATTGTTTTCAGTATTGCCTAAAACAGAAAATGAGGTTAATAGTTTAAGTACAAAGAGGACATTTTTTAACAGTTTTTGTTTTTGAGAAAAACAGAATTCGTCAAAACATAAAATGTCTATTTATCATAAAAACTATAATAATAAAAATTATATAAATTCTTGAATTTTTAACCACTTAGACTTTTTTATATGTATTTTCTTGAATAAAAATTCTGGATTCTCGATCTGAAATACCAACGTAAACTGAAAATTTCGATACAAAATAAGCTTCTTGACCATAAAATCGAAGCCATTTAATGATGCAGTGAATATCCCCATATTGGAAAACACAACTTAGTAGAAATGAGCAGATATTAAGGATAAAACACAAGCATGAAAATTGGCAGATAGTAAAGATGAAATACGAGCACGAGGTGCCAACTTCATCTGATTTTGATCATTTTCCTATAAAGTCTCATATAATTAGTTTTTTGCTTACGATTAGTTGTCAAATCGGTTGAGACATAACTTTTGGAGGTAGATAAGGTATTACTTAAATTATATTTCAGACCTTGTATGTGTATTCCCATTTTGATGAGTTATTGAAGAACTTTCAATTTTGTAAACATTTTTTCATAACTCATTTTGGTACCTAGTCTAAAGTTCTATGATTGTTATGCCACTGTATGATATTTGCCACTCGAATTCTTGGTAATTTTTGTTATTTCACAATGAAATTTGCCCAATGTCTCCTTATATGTTCAGAGGCATTTTTAAATATGTCCCACACAAAACGACATCCCACGCTTGGCTGTTACCAGTTGATTATGTCAGATATGAACGTAAATTTTTTTCTCTGTTGCAAATTGCCAAGGATTGAACCACTTAAAGGGAAATTCAATACGAGGGAACTGAAATATAATTATCGAATTATTTTTGGAGTAAGCATCAATGGAAGTTAACTTCTTGTAAATTTGCTCCAAATTCTACTATGTATATTTTTTATCTCGCGGTTTTAATCAAAAATCTGTTGTAGAGATATACAAAGTTGGCCGAAACATAGTGAATACGTTGATGATTTCAATAAAAATGAGCGTAGAAAATCGATTCATTTTGATGTATTTGTAGGGTTCGAAATTCAAATTACTCGTATATCCTCTGAATGTAACAAGATAATCTCACATGTTGAGAAAGGCTATAGGGACTACCTTTAGCGGCACAATTTCCGCAGAATCCACATAATTTCGGCAGGAAACTTGTTATAATTTGTCAATCAAATAAAATAGAGAGATACTATATTTTGCCCGAAATTGTTAACTTAAGCCCCTTTTAAATGAGAAATAATTTTTTCAGACCATTATCAACATGAATCCACCATACATGAAAGTTCCAGCAATTCCCAAAAGTTAATTTCTCTTGTTGTGGTGTGGAATTTGTCAAGTTCAGAATGTACATTTAAGATTTCACAAAAATCGCTTGAAAAGGTTAGGTTTTTAATACTGTTTCAAAGATGGATCAATTTTTCCTCCCCAATTTACTTCACCATTCAATAAAAAATATTTATGAGGAAAGAGGTAACTAGACTAAGTTAGGCCAAAATTGTTTGTTTTTATCTCTAATTTTGTTTGCAAATAAAAATCGATTCACCCGCTAAAAATTGTGTACAAAATATTAGCATAATTTACGATATATATTCAAAATTAGTTGGTAATGCTACGGAAGTATACAGACTATGCATTAATAAAGACTGGAAATCAGTAAAATCTGTTCTTATATCTCATTTTGGAGATCAACGTGACGAAAATGGCCTTTTATTCGATTTAGATCAAATAAGGCACACTAATCCAGAAGGTATGTTCCATATTTATACAAGAGTAATGAGTAATCTAAGTGCTCTTCACAATTACTTAGATACTCACGGAGAAAATGTTATCAACATAGTGAAAACAGAATTTTCTAATCTTCATGCTTTAAAAATTTTCCTTGCGGGTTAAAAGAACTCCTATGCTCTGCTATTCGTGCAATGCGACCAATAAAAATAGCTGAAGCTAGACAATTCATAGTTGCTGAAAACAATATCAGATACTTTCAAAAAAATTCAGATCATATTAATAGACTTTAAACCGTACAAAAATATATTTCAAATTTCAGAACAAATCAAAATTTTCATTCACGTCCAAATTCCCCCATCAATAATTACCCAGCCTTGAACTCCCATAGTTATCAAACTGCTCACCAAAAACCGACCCAATTTACGTCGAATGCAGCTACACAAAATAATTTTCCTGGAGGTCCAGTAAATATTCAGCCGCGCCCAACTATCCGACAACGATTCCCAAGTAATCGACAAGTTTCCGGTCCCCAAAACCCTACTATATTTGGAAACAAACTAACCAAAATCAATCTAAACCCGTTCCAATGAGTGGTATCTCTACAGTCATAAGGAAACCAGCTCACAATCAACCTTCACCAAATCAAAATTTCTTTAGGCCTCAATCTTGACCAACCTTTACCTCCGAATGATTATATACATATGGAACAAATCCAGACATTACTATAATAATATAATATAAGCTTCATTCACTTAAGTGTGTTATATATTTATGTCATTAATAAGGTGGCGAGTAAAGCGGTACCCAATACCACACTTGTTTCGGGACACAAAAATGAAAAAATATATAAAGAACATTACGTACATACATTAAACTTAAACTATTATAAAATATAACAATAAAAATACAAAAATATAACATGAATGGATCAGTATAAACAGATTGAATTCCCAAACCTCAAAATAAGGAGTCATTTTTCGAACAGATCTATTATGATTTGCCTATGAATCTCAAATATGTGTCTTTTTAGCAGTTTTTTGTATTTATTGGGATTTGTGATATTTTTTAATTGCCGTGGAAGACTATTGTACAGTCTGGGTTCTAAAAATAGGAAAGTATGTTGTGTTAGAGTCTTTAACATTAAAGGGATTGTAAAAAGATGTTGATGACGGGTGTTATAGTTGTGGGACGGAAGTTGTGATGCTTGTTTATTTATATGATACCTAATGTTCGAATTGTAGAAATAAAGTTGGCTTAAATCCATCACTTGTGTCTCAGAATAGAGATCATCTGTGTGATAAATAGCTTTTTTAGAGTAAATCAGTTTTGAAAATCGCCGTTGTAAAACTTCCAGTGGAAATAAGTGACTTTTAAATGCACTGCCCCAACTTAGGATTCCGTATCGAAGATGACTTTCAGCCAAAGCATGATACAATGTTCTCATAATATGCACAGGTAGTAACTCTGAGTATTTTGAATTTATATAGCATACTCCTAAGTTTTATAACCAGAAACGCAATATGAGATTTCCATTTCATATGCTGGTCTATACTCACCCCCAGATACTTTATACGATTTACAGGTGAAATTATAAATGGTTCATTAGTACTTATCCAGAGTTCGTTGGAAGTTGGGGAGCTGAAGGAGCTACATGAAAAAGGTAAGTAATTTGTTTTTGAAATATTTATTGTTAATAACTTATATTCTAACCATTTTTTTATTTGACAAAAGTCAGTTTCAACCTTTGCTTTCAAATTATCCCATGTATCAGAATCATAAAATATTGCGGTATCATCAGCAAATCCCAAAATATGTCCTGAGCATCGCAACGAAAACAAGCCATTTACATATATATTTAATAGTACAGGGCCAAGTACAGTTCCTTGAGGGACACCAAATTCGACAATTTCGCTCTCACTATCACTATTTTTACAGCTTGCTGCCTGTTTCATAGATAGCTTTCAAAGAATTTTAAAGGAGTTGTGGCGTATTCCTATGTCTTCTAGTGATTTAAAAAGTAGAGGATGGCTAACAGTATCAAAAGCCTCAGAAAGGTCTACAAATACGCATAAGCATGGCTTACTATCGTTGAGAGACTCAGTAATTTTTGATGTTAATGCTAGGATGGCGTCTTGCGTTGACACTTTCTCTCTAAAACCGTACTGATTATTGGAAATGATTTTATATTTATCAAGATAAGACATTAAACGATTTTTGATCATTTTCTCAAATATTTTTGAGACATGAGTTAATAAAGAGATGGGCCTGTAGTTATTTATATCTAAGGCGTCCCCTTTCTTGTATAAGGGAATGACTATTGACTTTTTAAAACTATCCGGGTATATTCCTTCTTCTATACATTTGTTAAATATATATTTTAAAGGTTTAGAAATAAACTCTGATATTAATTTAAGTGTTTCTGTTTTAACATTGTCTATTCCTGTAGCTTTTCTATTCTTCAACTCTCGTATTATAGTTTCAATTTCGGGCTCAAGTACAGGTGCAAAGACAAAGGTATTTGAAATGAGATTATGGACTGGTTTATAGTGTTTATCTTTTTTTATTTTTTCTGCTAATTTTTTACCTGTTTCTTTGAATTCTATATTAAACTCGTTAGCAATATCAATTTTGCTTGTTAAAATTTTATTTTGCTAGTCTTTGATTCTATCTATAGATGTTCTTTCCTTCTTGGTGTGGTTAATTTCCTTAACAATGTTGCATAAACTCGGCGAATCAACTTCATTTTTTTTAATTAATGAAATTAATTTATTTCGATAATTTCTATATTACGTTTGCAGTAGTTTATCATTTGGATATTTTAGTGTATTTTGAAATAACTCATTTTTTTGGTTAATGTAGTTTAAGAGACCAATTGTCAACCGAGGCGCTGTTTTTGTGTTTTTTCTTTTTCTTTTACGAATATAAGTACATTTTTTATAGCTTCTAAGACAATTTGTGAAAATTTTGATGTTGCAATATTTGGATCTTGGGCCGAGTATACGTGGTGCCAGTTTAATGTACGAAATTCATTTTTAATTTTTTGTTCGCCAATAAAAACTACTCTCCTTTCATTTTCGTTTCTTTTTATACTGTTTTCCAAAATAATTTGTAAAATGGTTGTATAGTGATCTGTAATATTTGTTTTTAGAACTATTGGAATAATATTTTCATACATACTCTGTACTGCTCGTAGAAATATATGATCCAAACAAGTTTTGCTTTCACCTTGCACTCTTGTGGGATTATTAATAGTTGATACAAATCCAGATTCACCCAGAACGTTTAGATAGCTATCAGTTATATTATCATTTAATTTTAAAATGTCAATATTCAAGTCTCCAATCAAAATGTACATGTCATTACTGTTGTGTCTAAACTGTTTCAAATAATTTTCCAAATGTTCGGTAAAATCACGTGCATCAGATGCTGGAGATCTGTACATACTCATGATGATAATATTTGTATTTGACTGGAAATTAATTTTCATTTGTAATAACTTAATATTATTGAAAAGATCTACGATATCATATGAAAAGTTGTAATCTGATTTTATGTAGACTACAACCCCATCGCACTGATTGAATTTGCTTTGATTATAAATTAGATTGTAGTTTTCAATATCAAATAAACTTGCATGCTGAATTTCCCTAGTTTTACTTAAAACTATACAGTCCTTATCACAATCCATACTCTGTAGGAGTATCTTAAATTCATCTAGGTTTTTAGATAGACTGCGTATATTTAACCCTAATATTTGAAATCTAGTATTTTCCTTATTTACATTTAAAATGTGAGAGCATTCAATGTCCGTATTAATAGAATATGTTTTGATAGAGTCCGTTTCAAATTCCCTAATATACTGATCCATCATAACAGTTTTTTAATAAATATAACAATCCAAATTCAGTTAAAAACAAGCGCAAAAGGTACAATAATGGTTGAATCAAAACTGAATCCAGTTAAAGATTCAGCTTTAAGCAAGCATCAAACAGTTGAATGAAATCAAAATAGCTACATTATAGAAATGACGATACTAGCAGTAATAATATTGACCAATTGGAATGTCTATAAATCGAGAACTAATGAAGTTATTTTTGGGAATTTGATCAAGATCTTGTAACTTTTTCTAAAGCAGGGTTGGCTGGCTTCAGTGGCTTTTTCGAGGCTCCAATAGATTTAGGAAGGTTCTCAGCTTGTCTTCTTGGTTGATTCAAGTCTATGTTTTCCGGGTGGAAAGTATGTAAAATTACCGATTTTCCACTTATATAATGATCGGTGTTTACAATTTGTGACTGAGTTGGGGTCGAAGGGGTACTATTGGTTTTTTTTCTACTTGTTTGTCTAGTTCGTTTAGATCTTCTATGGAAAATTCCGTGTTCTCTATAACGAGTTTATTGCCTTTGATATAACAGTTGTTGTTATGTTGTCTTTCTCGAAGTAAGAATTTCCGTAAGCTTTTATATTCCCAGCGTTGTTGGACAGTCAGGTCGTGAGGTATTGTTATACAACGTCCCTTCAACTTTTTACAATTTCTCAAGATTTCCCTTTTTTTCAAATATGATACGAACTCTACCTTGACTGGTCGATTTGTTGTTTTTCCAAAGCAATAATAATTATTTATATCTGACTCGTTGACAACTACGTTCAACATATTATTGAGTTCAGTACAAATAAAGTCTGAATTTATATTTTTGTTGGGGACATCCCATCCAAAAATAATTATGTTATTTTGTTTCTCGTTCCTCTCTAGTTCTTCAATATTTTCCTTTAAATAACAATTCTCATTCTCAAGGCTGTTTATCTTGAATTTGAAGTCCTCCACTTTCAGTAAAATATTACTTTCACTAGCCTCGATACTGCTTTTTAGTTCCACTTTACATTTCCTGATCTCTTCCAATATCCATTTGACTGTATCTTCAATTATCTTAAGTATTCTCAACAATGATCATTCTTAAAAATATTCTAATAATAACCCAGTTAGAACGCTGTGTAAACGTTTTCTGAAGAATTCAAACGAGTAGTAAATGACCATTAATTTATATTCAATTAGAAGGTTTTTTATATACACATAAAAACCAGAAGCAATAATAACTGGTACCTTGTTTAGATGTATATCAATCAATGATATCACTACCAGAACATACAGTCCACTTAAAGAAAATATTCCAAAAATTAAGAGACAGTAACTTCAAAGTACAATTAGATTAATCAGAATTTTTGAGAAAAGATGTATCCTTTTTGGATCACATAATGATAAAGTAAAAGCCCTTCTAAATTATCCTGTTCCTAAAACAACCAAAGAGATCAAATCATTTCTCGTTTTAGTTGGTTATTACAGAAAATGCATCAGAAATTTCGCTCATATTATACAACCTTTCACTCGTTGTCTAAACAAAGGAGCTAGTATCAATGTTAATAATCCGTTGTATATAGAAGCATTTGAAGATTGTAGGGTTAATCCTTGACCTAGGTAATTGAAATAAGTTTTCATTCAATAGAATCGGTTTGTGCGGCCTTTTATAGCCAACTAAGTTGCAATTAATTGTAGGCAGTTAAAACATGTCGGTTTAGATTATGATAGGAGATACCTGGTATTTTTTTTAAAACTGTAAAGTGTATCAACCTTCCCATGATAAGGGAGCTTTGATACGGTGTAAAGGAGGTTTGATACAAAATAGATAAACCATAAAATACGCCAATCCATAAAATTTATTAGACCTAAAAGTATTCATTATTAATTGACATCGTAAAATGTATTAAATTTGACGGCAAATGATAATTTTCTTGTGAATCTGGCAGTTCCACCTAGAAAGTTTGGTGTCGGTAGCTTCATAACATCTTGTTCAGAAACTAGACCTTGGTGTTCCACGTCAGGATATACGAAATGGTATCCAGGCTTCTTCTGCCGCATAAAGCTTATTAAATACTCATCTCTCACTTTTTCTATAACTTGTCCAACATAGTGCTTTATTGTCTTTTTTGTTGTAAATCTTACTAGCATATAGTCCTTTAAGTTCACTACTCCTCTAATAAAAGAATCATCTTCTTTCTCATTTTCTATTTGGTCTTCTATATCAGTTACTTCATCCGATGATGATGAATCAAATACAGAATTATCAGATTCAGATTCCTCTTCAATTGCTCTTTGTTTCTTCACTTTAACAACATTGTTAGTGTCCATAAGGTTTCTTTTACATTTACCCTTGGTTCTCTATTCTTGCCTTTTTTCATAGTCATTTTTTCCGTATTTGGGATATCAGTGAGAACTTTTGTTTTCACAGGTTTTCTTCCTGATGTTTGTTGCTTTCTTGGTGGTGCCTGCGGAAATGGCTTTATTTCTTCGGGAGTCTTGTATGAGCAGGAAGGTTCAGGCTTTGGCCTAGAAGTAGATTCTGGGGTATATTCTCTGCCGACAGGTGATGCCAGCGTATCATTAACTGTAGCACTTTGTGACTGATGAAGATCAGGTCGGGCAGTAACCTTTGCAGTGAGGAAGTCGTGATCAGTAAATAGGTGGGAATTGTATGGGTAGATACCAGTTTGAGAAAACCCTTTGCTAATATTCAGTGGAGTAAACGCTCGCTGAAATGCAGTACCAACAAGCGCGGCAATATCTTTCAAACAAATAGTTTGGCCAGGATTTCTTACCATTAAATCATCGCAAGCTTCATTGAAGTACGTTTTGAACGGACCGTATACTGCAATATCAAGTGGTTGCAAGCGGTGACTTGTGTGTGGCGGTATGGTTAATAAAACGATGCCATTTTGCTTGCATAAATCTAGACCACCAGGGGATATGTGGCTGTTGTGATTATCCAAAATATGTGAGGATTTCTTAAATTCCTACATTTTGCGAATTTTATGAAATGTGACAGATATAATTCGAAATTTTCATATGTCATCCAACCGCTTGGATAAGTAGCAGCTTTGGATCCTGGTGGTGCACCAATGGTCATATAATTTTGTTCACGAACACGCGGAAAAACAAAAAAGGAGGAATACAATTCCCTATGGCACTTATGGTGTACAGGATTGTAACTGTCTGCCCTCGTTCTCCTGAAGTAACTCTGGATACTTGTTTTTCTCTTTTTTTTTAAATGATTTTGCTAGGTTTGTGGACAGTCTGGACGCCAGTCTCGTCACAGTTGTGTATTCAATCTGGTTCAAATTGATCTCGGCGTAGTACTTCGCCAAGTAAATTGTAAAATTCTCCTACAGTGTGCTGGTTGAAAGCTGTTTCACGAGAAAGGCTCATTGGTTCTGGTTTTCGAAGCAATAGTTCATTGTTTCTCTCCATAAACCCTCTCAGCCACTCATAGGAAGGCATTTCATTTTTTAGCCAATTCGAAGGGACGTTTTTTTTATTTTCCAAAGCATGCAAATATGCAAGTCTCTTTAGAAGTAAACCCATAATTCATTTTAGCCGCAGTTAGCAAATATTTAGCTAAACTTTTTTCTTCTTCGGAATTAAATATTTGGGAAGTCGCAAAATTTGGAAGAAACTCTTTTCTTCTCCCTTTTCCTTGTATATAGCAACATATCTTCTTAATGTCATTTTGTCTAAGAGATATTTATTAGGCGTACTTCTCTATTTACCTCCGCCTATAACTTCCTGGATGGCTGTTTCCATCTGTTCAGGTGAAGCCGGTGTTCTATTAGTTCTTTTCTTCCATTTGAAGGGTATCCTAAAATTAAAAAGAACTTTTTAGGTAGGTACAACCTGAGAGAGTCTCCCCGAAATGAAATGTATCAATCCTCCCGTACGTGATCGATTCTATAAAACTTGAAATATTTGTAAACAGAATCCACATTCAGGCATCTACTTAGTACCAAATTGTGGCTAAAGCACCGAGTTATATCATAAAAAGCTTATAAGTAGGTTAATCTCAACCAGTTTTTACTAAAATGCTTACACTTACCTTCCGAAACTTTGTAATTTATACAGTAAAAACAAATTTTCTGTTCTCTTTCTTTCTCTTATCCTTATGTCTTCTCAGGCGTCGGATTGGAGTTCTTCATGTACCAATTTTTCCACTCTTTTCTATCTCTGACCAATGCCTTCATCTCTCCTAATGTTTTTCCCTTGCATTTTCCAATTTCTTCAATCTGATCTATCCATTTCCTCCTGGGTCTTCCTCTTTGTCTTTTTCTTGATATTCCTATTTCCATAAATTTTCTCGCAATACTATCTTGCTTCATTCTTATTAGGTGGCCATACCAGATTAATTGTTTCTTTTTAATCTTTGATATTATTGGTTCTTGATTAGTTATGCTTCTGATTTCTTCGTTCCTTACTTTATCCCATTTTGTTTTACCTGCTATTTTCCTTAAATATTTCATTTCTAATGCATTTATTTTTGTTTCCTGTTTTTTTTGCATTACCCATTTCTCACTAGCATAAGTTATAGTAGGGACTGTAATTTTGTTGTAGATTTCCAGCTTTGTGTCCATATCAATGTGTTTATGGCTTAATATTGTTCGATTTAAGGAATAATATAATCTAGTTGATTTATTTGCTCTGTTATTAAGTTCTGCATCTATTTTCCCTTCTTCTGTTATGATACTTCCTAGGTAATTATAAGTTGTTACTCTTTCTAATGTTTTGGAATTACATTTCAATTTCTTGCAGTTACTCCCCTCTCGCTGTTTTTCATTTACTATCATTAATTTGGTTTTTTCTGTATTTATTGTCATTTTCATATTTTCTATTTCTCTTGCCAATAAGTTGATTAGTTTCTGCATTTTATTTTTTGATTTTGCTGTACAATATCGTCTGAATACAGTAAATTACTTAATCTGACCGGCACCATGTTTCTGTACCCTATTATCATGTCCAGATTTCCTCCTTGTCTTTTTATTTCCTTCACTATTTTGTCCATTATAATGACAAACAACAGTGGGCTTAAGCTATCGCCTTGTTTTATACATTTTTTCATTAGAAACTCTTCCGATTTTTGACCTCCTATCTGCACTCTCAATTTGACTGTCTCGTATGTGCTTTTAATTATATTAATTAGAGCTTTCGGTACTTCTAAATCTTCCAACACCTCCCAAATTTTTTCTCCTTCCACTGTGTCAAAAGCTGGCTTCAAGTCAATAAATGTTGACTGCATTTCTTCTCCCGCTTCTATGGTATTATCAATTAGCCTTCTTAAAAATATATATATATATATATATATATATATATATATATACGTGTCGTCCTGGTCTAAAAGCTGCTTGTTCCTCTTCTAATCTTGCTTCTACATAACGTCTTAATCGGATCTCTATTATTCTCGTGTAGATTTTGAAACTGGTTTGGGCTAAGCATATTGGTCTATAATTATTGCACAGTGTCTGATCCCCTTTTTTATGTATTGGCAGTATAAGGTTATTTTCCCAGTCTTTGGGGATTTTTTGAGTATCCCATGCTTCCCTGCATATGAGAAACAGCCAGTCTTTTCTTTTTTCTCCTAACCATTTTATCAGCTCTGGCGCTACTTCATCCTCCCCACTGGCTTTTCCTATTTTAAGTTTATTTATAGCCACTTCCATTTCTTCTCTTTGGATTGCATGGTATTCATGTTCATTCCATTCCTCAACCGCTATCTTCGTTGTTTTCTTCTGCGACCTATTACTAAATTTGTATTTGTAGTGTTATTTCCAAGTCTTTAGTATTTGATTTATTTAGGTCTCCAATTCGTTATTTTCATTTTTTATTGCTCTTATATCTTTTCCTTTACTTCCTCGTAGTCTTTTTATTGTTGTCCAAAATTTTCTGTTATCTGATAAATGTGTCTCTGACATCACCCTTCCAAATTCTTTCCATGAGTCCCTTTTCGCTTTCTTAACCGCTTCCTTGACGATATTTCTTTTTCCGTTATATATTTCCTTATCTTCCTGTGTTTTTGTTTGGAGGTATTTTTTCCATGAGGTTTTCTTTTCTTTTACTAATGTTTGTATTTCTTTGTTCCACCACTTAATCCTCTTTAAATGTTTGTTGAATTTATTTCTTCCACATATATCATCTGCTTTTTCAAGTAATATTTGTTTGAATACTGTCCACCGTTTTTCGAGTGTCCATTCGTTGTTTTCATTAATCAATTTTTCGAATTCCCTGTCAGTTTCTTCCTGATATTTAGATTTTTTTTCTGTGTTTATTAATTTACTTATTGCAATTCTACTGAATCTTACTTCTTCTGTCTTCATTATTTTTTCTTCATATTCCGGTACTACTAATCTATGGTTTGTACTTAACTCAGCCTCTTTTCTTGTCTCTACTTTTTTCCCATATTTGATAGGTTTTGTGTATAAACTATGTAATCGATTAAACTTTTTGCATTTCTTTCTTCCGCTACAAAGGTATATTTATCCTCTAGTTTTTGTTTCCACATCGTATTTCCCATTATTAAATCGTTACTTTGATAAAAACCTATCATCTTAAGACCCTTTCTGTTCGTTGTTCCCTCACCATAAACTCCCATACAACCCATTCCTCGATTGTAATCTCTACCAACTCTTGCGTTCCATCCCCCATAATGATTATGTTTTCGTTTTGCTCTCTTATATCATCCACTACTTCCTGTAATTGTATGTAAAATTCTGAAACCTCTTCCTCTCCTGTCTCTTCAACTGGTGCATATATTTGTATTATATTCAATATTTCTTTTAGTCGTATACTTAGAACTAGTATTCTTGAATTTATATCCTTCATATTTATTACCTTTATGTTTATTTCCTCTGTTAAAATTATTCCTACTCCCTATTTTGCTCTTTGTTCTACTTTTATCCCTGAGTAATATAATTTGTGATTATTTGTTAAATTTATTTGTCCTGATCCTTTTTTCTTTGTTTCACTTATTCCTAGAATATGTACTTTGTTGTTTTCCATTTCCTCCGTTATTTCCATTCCTTTTACCGTTAATGTATTAATATTCCATATACCTATATTTATATGTTCTTGGTCTGCACTATTTATATATTGTCTATGATTATTTTTTCCCCATTGACTAGTCTGATCATTTTTTTTTATCTTGTTCCCTACCATAATTATTTTTGTGTTTAAATTTCCTATTAGTTTCTTGTTTATCCCTATTGCTAAAACTACTTCTATTCTTACTGCTATACTTATTACTATTCTTAATACTATTATTTTTATTTAATTTATCTCCGTGTATGTCTTCTAGTTTTTTGGGAACCCTGTTTGTATCATTTTCCGAGTTGGTGCAATATCTTCATTGTCTTCCATGCTGGGTGACCACTGGCTAGCCGTTCTTCTTTTTTTCTTGTTTGCATTTGTTTTTGTTTCTTCTTCTCGATTGTATTCCAGCTGATATAAGGTATATATTGTGTTCTCCGCTCTCAATTTATCATATATTATACTTGCTCTATATCCTTTTTCTCTAGCCGATTTTAGATAGGGGATGAGTGCTTTCCGTTTATCTTGTATTGCTTTTGGTAGATCCTCTGATATCCATATTTTTGTACCTTTCAAGTTTTTGGCTTCTCTTATTATTTCTATTTATTTATCTTCTCTTGATAGCTCTAGCCATAGTGGTCTATTTCTGTTATTATCTGTCTCTTTCTTACCGATTCTTCTTATTTGTATTATATCTGCTTCCATGTTTATTTTAACCTTTATTTTATCTAAAATTTGTTTAATTTTGTTGTTTCTTATTTCGCACGTTTCGTTCTCAGTTTCTTCTATTCCATATACTACAAGGTTCTTTCTCTTGCTTTCTTTTTCTAATTGTTGTATTCTCTTATCCTGAATTCCGATTTTTTGTTCCATTTGGGTGACTTTGTTCTTTAATTCCGTATTTTCGTTAGTTATTTTCTTTATTTGTTCTTGATAACTGTCCATCTTTTCATCCATTTTGTTTAGTTTTTCGATTATTTCCTTCATCATATCCTCCATCGTATCTGACATTGTGTCTCCCTGCAGGTTAAATACCAGAAACCTACTATATTCAGATCCCAGCCCTACCTGAAGCTGACAATTATCAGTCTAGGAGTAATTTATTCTTTTTATATTTCAAATTGGTTCTTTGGACCACTTATTATTCAGATATACTGAAAAACTACATTATCCACCTATAGGGGCCACTTTGATCTCCCTTTGGGGAGGTACTGGTCTCTTGGGCTTATCCTGTATTTGATTCTTAATTGGTTCTTTGGACCACTCATTATTCAGATATACTGAAATTTTCTGTTCAAATTTCTTAAAACCGCCTCCTAATACAGCAAACAGGCATCAAATGTGCTGATCACATGGAGACGTTCCACTGTTGCCAAATCTACCAAGCAACAAGTGCTTTAAGCGGCAAATTTGAAAGCGTATCATCCCTCCCATAGTATCAACCATCCCTAGTCTCTCCCTAATATTTAATGACCAATGATCCCATTCTTAATTATCCCGACTTTACAAAAGATTTCATAGTTACTACAGATGCAAATAACGTCGCCACCGGTGCAGTCCTCGCCGAATCAAATTTCAACTATTGAAAAAGTATTGCTTTTATTTGTTTATACCACGAATTTCTTCATAACCTATCTTTATGGACGTAAATTCAAAACCGTTACTGATCATAAATATCTCCAATGACTTATGCATCATAAAAACACTCGTCTTCTACGGTGGAGATTACGATTAGAGGAATTTGATTATCAAGTTATATACCGAAAAGTCACATCAAATAGCAACACTATTGAATCAAGCACTTCCAAATTATTTATTGTAGACTTTATCACAGAGTTTGATGAATTATTAACACAACTCAATATCTTCGGAATTCGACACCAACAACAAAACTGACCTAGACAATCCTCCCCAAGATAACAGAATCCCAGAAATAACCGACCTTGACATTTAATCTGCTCTCGCAGAATTTGATCCTACCGACAACAACGACAATACATACAAGTTTATTAAATCCGATTTTAGGTATTCAAATTATTGAAACTCTAAATAACTTTCTCAACCAAAATATCATAATCAAAGTTGACAAAAATCATAGACAAGGAATCAAAAAACTTTCTGAAATTCTCTTAAAATATAGATGGAGAATATACAGTAGAATCATTTCAATCTCAAATAATAAATTTGGTGTACCAAAGAAACAGTTTACTTTTTATTTTCATAACGACGAAAATGGAGGTTTATTCAAAAATATGTGTAATTTTATTCCCAAAGTATTCAAACTGCATTCAAACTTATAAAGACAAACAAATTATTAGTAGATGTTACTAGGGACTCTAGTAAATGGGTAGTTTCTATTTTCATTCTTATGATGAAGCAGTGATCAACTCAGCCGATGTTGCTGACATCCCACCGCTGTCACCACTGTAATAAAGAGCGCTTAACTGCGTTCGGTGTATCCAGTGACCGCTGTCCCCACTCTAATAAATCGTTTTGTTTATTCCATGGTATAGGAAACGGTATTACTCCTTTGGTTTCTTTTTTTTATGGTAGTGACCTAAGGGGACCTCCTGTACACTCTTATCCTATTAATCTTTGCAGCGTGCTGTCACCAGTGCTTTACGGCACAAACTTAGAGCCAGAAATCTCCCTGCGGGTAACCTCGAGGGAGGTGTTTTCCTGGCACGAGCGGTCAAGGTCTCCATGGGGCCTCTTGGGCTTATACAATGTGCCAAGCCTGAGTTCTAAGGTAGGTCGCATCAGCCCGTTCAAACTTGCTGGTACGAGGGTAAGGGTTGTTGATAAAGGAAACAGACTGGGTGGATAAATATGTACAAGTATATTACAAACATTCGTTATTTACACAGCCCTGATTTGAATAAAATGACAGTTACTCGGGGGAGAATGCCCCGGTACGTTACACTAAAATTTCAGTTAATGAAAAACGTCTTTCCTAATCTGGAAGTAGTTACCCGTTACCGTGACACCCGTAAAGGATGTCTTATATAGAACTATCCCTGTATATGAAATGAAACAAAGGAAATAAATCTGACTCGGGCACAACGTCTTCCAAATTTTTGAAAGGGGTCTTCCCTGATTATGAACGACAAAATACGATATCACGTATAGTTGAATATTTGGTACAATATAAGAAACATGATTATCGAACTACTCTCGAAGTAGAATGGTATAAATGTGATATCCCGTACAGTTGAGTATCTTGTACAATATATTAATAATAATTATCAACAAACTTTTGAAATTGAATGGTATGAATGTGATATCCTATACAGTTGAATATCCTGTACAATATATTAATAATAATATATCAAACAAACTCTCGGAATCTAATAGAATAACTATGATATCTCGTGCATTTGGATATCCTGTACAATACAGAAAGAAAAATATAAGAAAAATGATCGTCGAACATACGATATCTCTTGTATATGGATATAATTTTAGACTAGATCGGTAGAGGAGGGGCTCAGATGTAAATAGTGCACTCAATATGACCGAAAATATATGTATCCCTTTTCTTTTGGATACCCAGTTAAATCAAATAGGAAAATATCAATACAGTATATAAAAAAATAATTATACGTTAAAAACTTACGCTTTTGAAAAATCACAAGTCACAACTACACAATATTACTGTCGACGACAAAGTGGCAGGCCGTACTGTGCCTGGTCACTACCTCACTGATTCTGTTTTCAAAATTCCTGCTATTTATTTTAAAATTGTGTTATTTGTGCCCTTGTCTCATGTTTTTTTTTATTTTCGTAACTGAAGGTTAATTTTAAATTTCATTATACTAGTTTGCAACGTTTGATTATATTTTTTGATAAACAACGCATGGTAAACACCAGATGTAATGTTTATCGACCTTGCTGATTATGAAAAATTGTTTGTATCAAATTCTTTCCTGGCGGAGGTCAACAATTGTTTTTTATTATTAATTTGTTTCGACTAATTTTATGATCAAGGGAATTTTATCTATATGAGGTGTCCCTAAAATTTCCTATGTCATATCTCGTGTTTATTACAGGACAAAAGACAGCAACGACTAATAAAAGAACAGCACTAAGGTATAACAAATTACCGTGTTATTCAAGAAACTATAAATCATCTCAAAACTAAATCCTATTGGCCTAAGTTATATGAAAAGGTGAAAAATTTCATAAACAGTTTGTCAAAAAGTGAAATACGAAAGACATCCCCCACGTGTCAAACTTCAATTAACGCCAACACCCAAAAATATTTTGAAACCATATATATAAACACTTTCAAATTTGAAGATTCCATAGCATTGACGATATGTGATAGTTTCTCAAAGTACGGTCAAGCTTATATACAGTAGAAACGCCGGGTCTTTTCCATCGCGTGACCGATTCATCAATTATATGCATCTTAAGCAAAATAATACGACAAACGCTTGTATTGAGTTTCGCTCTTTTCTGTTATTAGAAGAAGACAGTACCAACATAGTATGTGTTGATTAATATCGTCATCTAAGTCACGTGATGGAAAAGCTTCACCATTTCTTTTCTACTGTAATTCCGAGCATAACAGCTCTACACATGTATCAATGCCTAATGCGGTTCAGAATTCCTACAACACATTTTAAAAAAGATTTTGCAAAACTTTAAAAATTGAATTGGCATTAAACGTTACCCCTCAATCCAAATAGCAACGCTATAGTCGAAAGATTTCATTCCACTTTACTCGAACATATGAGAATATTCTCAATCACACGCAGAAAATGAAACACATTTAAAAAATTATTCTATGCAGTAATCGGCTACAACTCTATTCACTCATTCACAAAATTTAAACCTATAGACCTAGTACTAGGACATCTTCAATTAGAAAATCCTATAGAAATTAATAGTAATGCAGAAATGATAAAACTTTACTGACCATTATTGCTGTCCCACTCTTTTCTTGTTTTCCTTCCCTGAGTAAGACATCGTAATTTTTTTTTCTATTTTCCCTTGTTTTCTCCATCTAATGTCTTGTAGCGACAGAGTGTCTAAATAATAATTCTTTATTTTTTGGGCTATATTGGGCATTTTTCCAACTTTAGCATCGTTTTGATATTCCATGTTCTTATTTTCAATACGTTTACTTTCTGTTTCACTCGTTTTACCCTCTTTAATATTTTCCTAACGTTATCTTTGGTTTTTGTTATAGTTTTAGTTACTTTTTTTCCTTGTTATTTGCCGTGGTCATTTTTACATTGCTTCGATTCTCTTGAGCTACTTTTGTTGTTAGTTTTTTACCTTCTTTATATCCGAAATATTTTTAAACATTTTTGTAATTCTTTATTTATCAATATACTCTTCTTCTTCGACGATCGATCTATTGCTAAATGTTCTTCCTTTGGGTTTGGAATCTGATGGTCTAACTGTATCCTTCCCTTGCCTGTTTTGTTTTAATTCATTCAACGCGTAAGCCACAGTATGTTATAATTTAGATTCGCTTGATATCCTTCGTCCCTTGCTTGTTTCATGTATGATCTGAGTTCTTTCCTTTGTATTAGTACTTCTCTAGTAAAGTTTTCGTTTATGTATATTGTTGTATTTTCTACTTTCTTCTTGTATTATTTCAGTTTCAGAAAAATCGGTCCTAGTTTACTAGGGTTATGATTTTGTTTCCCTATTCTTCCAGCTTCTATAAATTCATCACTTTCAAGTTTCAGCTCCAGCTTCTCCATAACATTTTGTAAGACACTCTTTAGTTGCAGCTTCGTTTTCCGTTTCTCTTGCTCCCTGTATTATAAGGTTTTTACTCCTCGCTTCAACTTCAAATTTGTCTATTTTCTTTTTCTGCCTGTCTAAGGCTTCTTTTAATTCTGGGTTCTCCAGCCTTATGCGGTTATTTTCTCTTTTTATTTCCGTCATTTCGTTGTGAATGCCCCATCTAATTGTTTCTCAATCCTTTCATTTCGATTTCCTATTTCTTCTAGTTTTCCCAATATTTGTTCCAGTACTTTTCCCATCTCTGAATCTTTTTCCAATTTGGGATTGGCAGGTACCACGTCACAGACCTAGTTTTTATTTACCGAGGTCCTACTTAATTCAAATCTCGGCCCGGTGCATGTGCTAGCTGTACTATATCGTTTCCTTGAGCGTATAATTCGTTTCGTTTCCTAATGCAGTTGTTGTATATTCCAGTTGTAGTGAATTTATTCCCTAGATTACGGTCATGTGTTGTCACACTGATACACTGATTTCGTTGTATTAGCTTCCCATTAACGAGTAATTAGTATGATACCACAACTGTTTTTGTTAGACAACTTGTTTATGCTTCTACTATGAATACGTATGCTCATATACAATAAATGTTTTAAACTTGCCTATTTCTATCTGGTTTCCCCTTTTTTTTGTTACTCACTCACTACTGCCACTTTGAGTCTGATATTATCCACTTTCCTAAATTTTCACAGATTTTTAAACCACTTATTTTTGGGGTATATAAGTATGTGTATACACATTGTAATTTTGTAATAAATATTGCAATTTTATGAAGGGGATACGGTAATTATTAAGTCTCTAAGAATGCCAAAGAAAGTTGAAGAACAGTGTGCTAAATTCTTATATCCATCTGAAGGTCCGTATATCATAGATACTGTAAACGGTAAAAACAGTTATCGATTATTGTATCCAGGTACTAAAATATTGAGGGGTATATTTAACATAGAACACATCTATAAATACAACTCTTAAATAATTATTATAAATATGTACATGATGAATATATAGTATTAGAAGTATTTAAATTAATATGAAATAGTTATTGTAAATAGTAGGTTAAGTTACGATAAATAATACGGAGAATAAATGAACGATAAGTTTCTTGGGAAATTGAAATTTAAACAACTATTAACAATGTAAATATCTGTTAAATTTAAATTTGAGGGGATTTGAACTTATCATAATAATTATTAAAGATATAGAGACGTGTATATAGGAAATTTGCATTTTTATCAAGTAACAAGGAGAATTTACTTCCTTAAAGCATATAAAATTATCTATTCTATTTGTAGTCATGTGTGAGAAATGGATCTCTCATATTAAATGGTATACCTATGATAGCGTTTATCGAGTATGATTGTTGAGACACAAAAAGTAATATTTAAACTAGTTACCTTGAATTCCAAAGTATAATCATTATCACTAACAGATTCTAGTTCATTTCTTAAGTAAAGCATAAATTATCTTTTTTGTTAAACAGTACAAGTGATGAATTGTGTATATTATATGTAACATCCAAAGAAAGAACCTAGAAAAAATACAGAAATATGATTAGATAATAATATAACAGGATATTTAATTATAATACAGGAACGAAATTACCATGTTTACATAAATAAAATAACAGAGCAGTGTCAATGAAATTTCATGTCAGTTTAGCACGGAATTCCAATAGCAGAGATTTGGTCATGGAATTATTTATGCTTCTGAAGTGTTTATTAATTGGGAGAGTCGTAAAAACATTGAGAAATTTTATGAAAAAAGTAATATTAGGCCAAGGTTATATGAAATAATTATTGTAGGATACAGAATTATTTAATTGAAAGGCATTACGAATGGTTTTGAAACATTTTAGTTTGTATATTTGTTTATTTTATAACTTAAAAGTAGTCTTCTCCATCACGTCACTGATACGACATCAACCATATGCATCTCAATCAAAACAATACGACAAAGGCTTGAATTGAGTTTCGCTTTTTTCTGTTATTAGAAGAAGACAGTACATAGTATGTGTTGAATAATAACGTCAACTAAGTCACGTGATGAAAAAGCTTCACCGTTTCTACTGTAGTTTAGTAGCGTGTACAGTACCTACACTTCCTGTCTAGTATGAAAAACAGTATTAAAGTAATGGGCTCAATTAGTTTTTATATTTTTAAATAAAGCACCCTGTAGCCACATTTTGTATAAGTGATTTAGGTTAAAGGTTAATATTTTGTGCTCAAGATTCAACAGTTAAAATATTTGCAATTATTAATGAAACACCCTGTATATTCTAGAGGTATTTCTTTAATGCAAGAATAAAATTGACTTATAATACTATTGAAGTCAAAATTTAATTTGATTTCACAATTTATTACCTGCCCACGTAATAGCAATGAACTAGCATTGAACATTTCCTTCAACGCCAAGACGGTGGAATAGATCTCGTGCAGCTTTGTGTTCTTGCCACATTTCTTGGTTGATGTCCAATGTTCCGATGGCTCTAACACAGTTTTGCATCTTCTTATTTCGATAAAAGTTCCCATATATTTTGAAATATCCATATATAAGTTCAATTTTATTTATAGAATTATATGCATTCTGTCTGAATGTCCCATGGGAGAAAATGATTGGCATAAGATAAATTATAAATTAGGAAATAAAAGTTTTTGGCGCTTCAGGAAAATATTTTATTATTCAGCAAATTATATTGATGGAAATAATATTTATCTATGTGAACTTAAGTACTTAAGTATTTATTGTAAGCCTCTGGTATTGAGCTATTACTAAATATATTCTTCGATCTAAATTTAAATTTCCTTGTGACATTGACATTGAATTTTTTTATTTCTCATGATACATATTCCTCATTAATATTCCTACCGAATGTAAACACTTTAATTATTCCAATAAAATAATAAATACGAGGTCACAGTTTTCTTAACACCGCAGACGTGACAAAACGCTTTGGTGAATTGTCATAGTGTAAATTGATCTTATCATAAGTAGATTTTTGAATTGTTAGTATGCAATTCTTGACCTAATTTTTCGGTTGAAATTGAAATTCAAGCCACATAATCCTACAATGGAATCATATTTGCTAGCTAAAGTCCAATTTAATTCATTGTTTCAAGAGCTAAAAACGAGAAGTTTCAATGTGATGACGCACTTGATATTTAATAAATGATAAAAAACGGTGAATTCATCCAAAATAGTCATGATTGGTAGTCTGTCTAAAAATATATGTTTTAAATGAAACTCAATGTTTCTAGTTAATTCCCCAGTATAATGAAAAATGTTGAAAATTCTAAAAAATTGACAATTGTTTCGATAACTGAATATCATCGTCAGAATGACAGAAATTACATTTCATTTGATGCCTACCTGATGTTTAGTAGTTATTTTTGGGTAGACCAAGAACTTTTGATTGACTTGATATATGTTATTAGAAAAAAGAAGATGTGATATTACAAATATTGAAGCTAAGATATTATTAGCCCTATAGTGATATCCTGGACATCATTTTTCCAATTAAGATCAGTATAACTGTGCAATGATATAGAAAACCAGAAAAACTATATATCTGCTGATCTTTACAATTATCACTTAAGAAGACAGTTTAATAGTGGAGAGCTCCCTAGATTTATCTGTTCATTGACGACTTCATATTGTGGGTTTCTTAAGTGTCTTCTAATTTTCAACTCTTCAAGGAAATCCAGTTCTTATTTCTTATCACAAATATGTAGTACTTCTAGTTCTGTCATAGGTGTCAATGAATGGTTGGTGTCAAGTAGATGTTTTGCGTAATGGGATTTATCTGGTTGTTTCAATCTGTATGCTCGTAAATGTTCACTCTATCGGATTTCAAAATTTCTAAGGGTCTGACCCAAATAGACAGCATTACATTCTGAAAATTTGAGTTTATAGATACCTGATTTATGTAGTGTTGGTATTTTTGTTTTAACATTTAACAAATTTGTACTTACGTTACTTTCTGTTTTAGAATAAATTGTTGTATTCGCTAAAGATATTATCTTTGAAATATTATTAGAAATATTTCCTACATGTGTGATGGTTTTATAAATTTTTATTTCTTCAGTTTGTTTAAGAAATATTAGTTGTAATGCCACTTTTTCCTCTTTTTTATCAATTAGCTTATTTATCATATCTAATGGATAACCGTTGGATGTTGCTATTTGTCTGATTGTATTAATCTCTCTATCAAAATTAGATTTGTTCATAGGAACTGAAAATGCTCTATTTTATCATCTAATTATATGCCGCTAGTTTATGTGACACGGGGTGATTGGAACTATATGGAATTATCACATCAGTGTGTGTTGGTTTTCGGTAAACTGAATAATCAAGTACATTATTAACTCTTTGAATTTTCAAATCAAGAAAATTGATTGAGTTATTTTCTTCAACTTCTAATGTAACTTTAAGTAATGTGGTTGGAAAATATATCCAATTGTCGTTCACTACCTATAAAACAAGCTAATATGTTATCTACATATCTATACCAAAATAAAACAATTTTTGAAATATTACTTTCAAAGATTTTTCTTTCTAAACTGTCCATAAAAATGTTTGCCAAAATAGGTGATATCAGTCTTCCCATTGGTAAACCTTCATTTTGAATATATATGTTATTGTCAAAAGTGAAATGATTCTGGTTAATACATACATCAAATAAATTAAGTATATCTGATATTATTCCTGGATTAATATTTTTATATTCTAGTAATTTTCTTACAAGTATTAGACATTCTTTAGGAGGAATTTTAGTGAACATATTAGTAACGTCAAATGAAATAAGCTTAGAGTTATCTTGTAATTTGAATGCTTTTAGTTTTTCTATTAGATATATTGATTTTATAATTGAGTATGTTAAGCTTCTTTGCCAATATATTATTAGGAGTATTAACATAAGAAACTACAGGCCTAATTTGTTTCGTTATTTTATGTAATTTAACGGTTCCACTGATGTGACAATTCCATATAGTTCCAATCACCCCATGTCACATAAACTAGCGGCATATAATTCCATGATACATAGAGCATTTTCAGTTCCTATGACCAAATGTAATTTTGATAACGGGATTAATACAATTAGACAAATAGCAACATCCAACGGTTATCCATTACATATGATAAATAAGCTAATTTATAAAAAAGAGGAAAAAGTGGCAATACAACTAATATTTCCTAAGCAAACTGAAGGAATAAAAATTTATAAAACCATCACATATGCAGGAAATATTTCTAATAATATTTCAAAGATAATATCTTTAGCAAAGAATACAACAATTTCTTTTAAAACACAAAGTAACGTAAGTACAAAATTGTTAAATGTTAAAACAAAAATACCAACATTAAAGAAATCAGGTATATATAAACTCAAATGTTCAGAATGTAATGCTGTCTATTTGGGTCAGACCTTTAGAAATTTTGAAATCCGATACAGGGAACACTTACTAGCATACAGATTGAAACAACCAGATAAATCTCATTCCGCAAAACATCTACTTGATACCAACCATTCATTGACACCTAACACAGAACTAGAAGTACTACATATTTGTAATAAGCGAGAACTGGATTTCCTTGATTGGAAATTAGAAGACACTTAAGAAACTCACAATATGAAGTCGTCAATGAACAGATAAGTCTAGGGAGTTCTCCACTATTAAACTGTCTTCTTAAGTGATAATTGTAAAGATCAGCAGATATAGTTTTCCTGGTTTTTTATATCATTGCACATTTATACTGATCTTAATTGGAAAAATGATATCCAGGATATCACCATAGGGCTAATAATATCTAAGCTTCAATATTTGTAATATCACATCTTCTTTTTTCTATTAACATATATTAAGTCAATCACAAGGTAGGTCACTTCTTGGTCTAGCTAAAAATAACTACTAAACATCAGGTAGGCATCAAATGGAATGTAACTTTTGTCATTCTGACGATGATATTCAGATATCGAAACAATTTTCAATTTTTTAGAATTTTCAACATTTTTCATTATATTGTGGAATTAGCTACAAACATTGAATTTCATTTAAAACACTAATATGCGTAGATTCCACGAAGTAAGGGTCGAGACAGTTAATTTCATTAAAAAGATATAGTTGTTAATTATCGCTCAAATGCAAATTCGATTTTAATTTTGTTATTTCAAAGGGATATAACTTTTTTGAGCAAATTTTGCGAAAGCAATCAATCGAACTATTTCTGTATCACTGATATGGGTTTTAATTAGTAACCTACCTTTTTTTACATCTGTATTGCACGTTAAGCTTAAGTATGTCTTGACGATTCATTCCATGTGATTTTGGATACAGTTCATCATGTCGCATCATGTGGCGTCACACGCAGAAGGTAGAATAGAAGCAAATGTCTAGATTGATATGGTCTCACTCCTTTTTTTCAATAGAGGAACATTCCATATACTTTATTGTGGAATTATTTCAACAATAACTTCTTTGAATTACCTACTATTCCACTTCCGTTTATCAAATTATATTATCTGCAGTAATAAGTATACTTATTAAGTGCTGTTGATAATAATAATTCATCTATATAGGTCTGTCATCCAACGTAGGTATATCTGTGAGATTATTTATAGTATTCTTTCTGCTCCTTGGAGAGTCTTTAAATCTAGTTTGTGTTGACTTTACAGTTGATTCAATATCATAAGTATCCATTAATTCCTGTCCAATTTAATACCAGCTGATGATAGCAGTCTTGAAACTTCTAGTAGTGTTGGTTTATATTCCTTTACTATGAAATTTTTCCTTCGTAAATATTATCTCATTATTATTTTCTGTTATTACGTTAACTGAGTTTGAAGTTTCACATCATTCGGGAAAAAAAATATTGAATTAATAATTCCAAGTACCCATGTACTGCAACTGTGCTTTCACTTTAATCTAGCATAAATTCTTTTGTCACTCTGGATACTGGACAACTAATCTGCCAGTGATGGAAAAATCTATAATATACAAAATGGTCTGAGTATCTTGAATTTACAGGGATAGAGATTTAGAACTTGTATTCTCATCTAAAAATGCTATTTTTCTTCGTACGTTATGGTTCTTTGCAACGTTTCTTTTGTTTTTTCTGAATTTGTTCTTGTGGCAATTATGACATCGAATAAAATCTATTTTTTTGTTTGATATATTACATTCAACATATATAACGATAGTAACTAAATCTAATTCAGAAGATAACTGTAATTTGAACTAGTGAAATATAGCTTTGCCCTAAATACCGGTAGTAAATTTTATTACTTTTAATTAAAATCATTGCATCGGTGATCATGATGTATAAAAGAGTATTTTATGTTTTCTGATTCCATAAGTGTGTTACATAAATATATCAACTGTCCAGCCTTTAAAATTATATCAATTAAACGAAAATTATTCATTGTGGTTACAGGAACTCTTTATATTGTCATCATATTTTATCAGATTCTTGTATTATTTGTATTTATCGTCTCTAAAAATCTATGAATAATAAAATCCAATATCTCAAGACAATGGAAAGAAGTAATTCAAAAATACAGATAGGCAATTCATACTGGACTAATGTGTATAACAAAAACATTTTTTTATGTTAATAACATAAAGAACAAATTGTAACAAAGAGGTAAGTTGTAAATCAACGCACTTATTCTGGGGCTCTGAATTATATGTTACAGTGAAATCTTATGGTAAGTGCCTCACAAAAGAATAGAACAATATGTGTGCCTATCATGAAATAATATGTAAATTGTGATTTCTTTCAAGGTTTGTATTGGTTACAATTAAATAATCATTGCAATTGCATTCTATTACTTTTTTCATTATGATTCAAAAATACAGTGGTAGGTTTTTAAATTTTTATTAACAAGACTTCTGTTATTGGATTGTACATATTAACGCTATGAATTATTGTGCTTTTGAATGTATTAAAAAAAATTATATTCTATCACAAGTACGTATAAGTCTTCAACAATTATCTATGTTCATTTAATTCTGGTGAATTGGTCATAATTTCAGACTATCCAAAAGAGACTAAAATCTGCGTATATATTGGTTTCCATTGAAGCAATAGCTAAAACAGAATAGTCCAGTAGTCATAGACTATTTAGAGGAAAACATTGCGACCATTCACATTTTTGTTTTATTGGCTTCGGACATAAGTAAATATGCTAATACTAAAAAATAACCCGGAAATTTTCAGTGCTTCAATTGTTAAAGCAATTCATAGTTTAATAAAACATAAAACAACATAGATTCCTAGGTAGATACCTTTGTTGTATTAACCTCTTCCATCAATGTCACTATGTAGTTTCGCTCTTCTTCCGTGGATTTACTGGTGCATTTTTGCCTACACTTTTCGATGTCACAAGAATCTTTTATTGATCTGGCTGGAACGTCTAACTTTGACTTATACATCTTATAAGATTTTCCAGAATTTCGAAGACGCTTAGTTCGGTTTTTCGTCCATATAGAAGGTTGGGTTTTCTTTTTTTCTTGTTTTCTTCGTACAACCCTGCTCTAATATTTCGTCAAACTGAGCATGATTTTCATCTTATATTATCTCTACTTCTCTAACATCTCCCGCCCCTAAATTTGCTTGAATCTCATTTTCAGAATCAGAGGATGTCGACGATGGTGACTTATTATAGTTGGGATCCTCGACAGAGACGTCTGAAGAGAAGTGTGAATCGGAACTGGAATCTGAGGAATCAGATAAACTGCTACTGGGATTACAATTAGAAGAATTGTAAGCTCCAACTACTGCCACTGAAAGAGGTTGAAAAGTATTTATGTAAAGTATGGGAGAATTGAATATAGTCCAGTTACCGGTTCAATTTGGTTCCGAAATCCGTTTATAAAATTTCTCATACAAAAATGGAAGCATGATAGTAATCAAACAATTTGAGATTTTGTTCGTTTACGTAGGTGCAATTGATACTGAGATACGGGTACTTAAATAAAACTTCTTCTCCGCCGGTAGTTAAATATAACACGTTAACATAAAATAACAAATTTTTTTCCCGTTTTGGAGAAAAGTACGTTAGACCTTGAAAATGAGCTTCTACAATTGTTATCATTTTCTTTATAATTGAACTGTAATAGTAGTATTTCACATTATATTAAACTAGTTTCAAAAACTACATTCAGACCATTGGTCGTAAACTTGGCCTTTCAATTATAATCTAGATTGTGCATTGTAAATATTGAATTATCTTGTTATTTGAAAATTGGACCAAGGCAAACTTGCCAATTCTTATCAAAATGTTGCTGGAATTCTTTGCATATTCACCTGTCTCTCATTAATTGGTTTCTATAAAAATTGATTTGTAAACATACACTATATCACAAAATGAGTCCATGCTGAATCCATTCAAAGCCATTCGGAAGAAACATATTTTAAAGTTATTTTAATTGGTGCAATCAATCAATTGTGGATAAGGATACACAGTGTGTTAAATCCAAATGGAATAAATCATCATAGTTATAAAAAATACCGAATCACGTCAATTTTAAAATTCGATGATGAAGATGTTGTCAATGTTTTTGAGGAAGTTACCTATCGCGATATGATGGCATTGAAGGGATTTCTTAAGATAAGATAATTCGTATTACGTTTGGATACTTGATTAGAAATAGTTTAATAATTGCGGTTTTGATTTCCTAATGGTGGAAAATTCTTAGTTCAAGAAATAGTTACTTTATATAGTATCAGTTTAAATGAAATAGTTTTTCGTAATAAGGAATGTTGTATTCATTAGTGAAATAAGGAATTAGAATATTGTATTCGTTCCATGATTTCCGCTATTCTGGGTTTATAAGTTAGGAATAGATATATTATTCTCAATTGAAGTGCATGAAGACTTTTAACTAAACTGGTATATTTTTGGAAGTAGTAAGTAGCAGCCTAATGTGCTTCCAAAAGATTAGTCCTTTGTTGAATAAATTTTCTTGATTTTGGGTATATTTCTATAAATTATGGAAACTTAATAATGAAAGATATATCATCATCATCATCATCATTCGCATCCGTAATCAACCAATATTTCAACATGCGGGCTCCCTTACATAGTTAATCTTCATTTGAGTCCATGTATTCCGGTCTTGTGCTATTTGATACTAGTTTGTTCCGGTTATTTTCTTGATGTCGTGGTACCATCTTAGGTTAGGGCGCCTTCTTGGTCTTTTTACGCCTCTGGGATACCACTGTGTGATCATTGTGGTCCATATGTCATCTTTCCTTCTCGCTAGATGTCCTGTCCATTGCCACTTGAGGGATTTAATCCTTTGTATTGTATTTGTTACCTGTGTTCTTTGTCTGATCCACTCTATTCTTTTGTGATTTCTTTTTGTTATGTTTAGCATACATCGTTCCAAAGACCTTTGAGCTACTTGGAGTTTCCTCATAAGTTCTTGTTTGAGTGTCCAAGTTTAACATTCATATGTCATTACTGGTAATATGCATTGATTAAAGGCTTGTTTCTTCAGGGAAAGTTGCATTCTGGACCGGAAGATGATGGAGTTTCGTCCAAATGCTCTCCATGCTAATTTTATCGTTCTGTTAATTTTCGGAAGTAGTGAACTAGATTTGTGTATTAGTTGTCCCAGGTATATCGATTCGTCCACTACTTCTAGTGTGGTGTTATTGATTGTTATGTCTTGATTGTCTACCAGTTCAATGTACATGATTTGAGGCAAATAGAATCCTGATTCAGTCGACTGAACTTTATGTTTTGCAAATAAATAGCCGAGATGCATGTATTCATTTAAGTTAGAATTGTATTTATTGTAGATTTTTATTGGTGAGTTGGGATATAGAGGAAGGTTTAAGAGATATTTATCGTGTGTCTGTTTATCATATGGAGGTCTGCTCGGACATTTCCTTTTACTGCCGGAAGCTACGTCTTTATAACTTTTACTGTTACTTGGGTGACTAGTCATTGCTCGTTAACAAATTGATATAAGTTCATTACTTACTGCTTTTCTCGCTATTGGTGGGAAGTTATTTAAATTAGGTACTAGACTTGCTGTATAGTTGTCTATATTTTCGTTGTGTTTCCTTTGTACCTTTTTGTTTGCATTGAAGTATGACACGTTTTCGAAGCTCATGATTTCGTTTATTCTCTTTTGCCTAAGAAGTTCATCACATCCATCTGGGTTTTTTAGTTGTTCGGTTATCAAGTGGGGTTGCCTACAATAAAAACAATTTTTTAGATTAGGGAATTCATTATATTTCTCCTCCTCATGGTTATCCTATCCGCATTGTGGACATCTGCTTTTGCTATGGCATTGTTTAGCAGTGTGGTTAAATCTGTAACAATTTCTGCATAGAGTTATGGGCCGAATATATGTTCTTACTTCTAGTTTATTAGCGTATATATTAACGTACCTTGGGAATGATTTGCCCTGGAATGAAAAAATATAGGTGCCAGTTGGCACATAGCTGACTGTATGGTTAGTTTTGTCTTCGACTCTTCTGTTCAGACGTCTAACTTCTAAGACTTTATATACATTTTCAGATACTTCATTTGATTTTTTTATGACCTCTTCTTCAGCGATGTTAACTCCTACACCTTTTACGACTTCTTTACAGGATATTAACGTAGCCGGAATAAAAGTTTTATATCCCAGTTTTGCTATTGACTCATTGTTTTTGAAATTGTTAGCTTCAGTTGATGTTTTGTAAGTGATAGCAACTCTGTTTTTGCCTTTTTTTTCTATGTTTTTGATTCCTTCAATATGTTTTTCATGTAATAGTTTGCCTAATTCTACTGGGTGTAGGTTACCTACGTTATGTTCTGAGTGCTGCATCATAATCTTAAATGGGCCTGTATCATATTTGTTGTATTGTAGGTCTTGTAGAACTGATTTTCTTCTTGAACTTGAGTTAGGTCCCCCTTGAGAGTTGGGTGGATCATGTCCACCCGATTGTTCTGCCATGTGGTTTGTCGATTTACACTATTTAGCTACTTTTCGTGGAACTATTGTACTCTACCTGTTTTATTTTTAATTTAGATAAGATATTATTATGATTAATTGATAATTTACAGAGGATGCTTATTATATTCTGAAATTAATTTATAACACCCGAACACTCTGACAGCTCGGTTTGGAATCCTGAAAGTATTCATACTCTTCCCGTTTTTCTATTTCGTCTTCTCTGATTAGTTCAATTAGTTCTTTTATGTCATAGGAATTTTAATTCTAGGATCTCTAGCGATGTTTTAAGATAGTCAGGATCGCGTATATCAGGAAAGTTGATCCAGTTTTAAATGATTTTAATAAAATTCGTTACGGAACGATATACTATTCCCCGTTTGCGGTGTAAAATTTTAAGAGTATTGGTGTTTTCATTCATTGTGATGGGATTAGGATAAGATTTGGATTTGGCGATATAAATTAAAACGAGCTTGCTGGTTAGCCATTGATACTGCTAATGATCCTTTGAGAACGCTGCTAATGAACCGAATATGTTGCTGCTGATGAGCCGTTTATGAGCTCTGGTATAGCTTCTAATGTAAATCACGACCATTTTCGTTTGATAAGTAAAATTGAGTGAATGTAAACGACGAGTACTCAGTGTGTATATGTTTATTAATGTGCAGCTAAGCGCATTCGGCCATTAAGCCATTATCAAAGCTGTCGTCATAAAAAAAATCCAAAACAGGTGTCAAAAACATCCAGTTAATAAAATCGAAACAATGTACAAAGTTAAATCATTGTTATGATGATGTCATTAAAATAAAAACATTAAAATAACCCTATTAAGAGGGTGTACAGTTATAATTCACATAATGAAAATTCCCATTTAGAAGTAAAAGCCGATTAAAATCCATTTCGAATGACCATCAGTTATTTGCTTATATTAATTGCGTTTAATATAAGCAATTGCTGCAATTATAATTAAACGACTGCAGATAGTTTTTATTTATAAATACGCTTTGTATTTTAAAAATAACTACTTCAGTTTTCTTGGCGTTCTTTATTCTTTGACAATTTATCACGAATTTTTTCTACTTTTTGTTATTATCGACATGTTGTGGTTGGGTATAACATTTAGGTTATTCCACTTCAAAAAATTACGGATCAAAATGTTTTTCATCGTCATATTGAAAAATCGATTAGCTATAAGCCTTTAAATAGCTGATACAACGTTAAGTACAACTACGAGATTAGCTTAAAATTTACAGAATCACGTAGAAATGTAGAATACTATTTTGATTGAAACCACGATATCTTTCACAAACATATGAGATGAGGCTGATTGAATGTATAATTACCTGAATTTCATGACATTATAACAAAACTTCTGCCATTCTTGAAAATAATGCTACACTTAACCTGAATTTCCTTTACGTAGGCATTGTATTTCGTGATTTCAATTCTTACGGTATTTTGGAATGTAGTTCAACTAGAAAATGGATAACAACCAAATAAATTCATTGTATTACAGTTCATGTGTTGTAATATTATCATAATATATATTTGTTTTTCCAAAATGGGCTATTTAACTTTAATTGAATTTCTCATCACAATTTTCTTACGGAATTTTAAAGTATGGAAAAATGGAAACTAAGTTTTTTAATTCCTTTATCCCTAGTACAAATAACCGAATTAACGAACCTATATAACACAGAATAAATTTGTGACGTTTATGATAGATAATTACTCTCATTTTCACTTTTGGAAATGAATGAAAGTAAAATTATTATTGTAATACAATGTAAGGAAAAGGAAATAATTAGCTTCATATTAGACGCAAAAGTATTTATCATTTTCTTACATATTTGCTACCAGAATGACTCGACTTTCCTTCAATAGGCAACAAGGGACTTTGTTTGGAAAATGCTACTTCGATTTCTTTCTATTTATACGTGACTCGTGAATTTTGAGGTCATTGGCTGAGAAAGTTTTCACTTTTATTGATCACAATAAATATTTTTACGGTACTTCAATACAGCTCAGTATGACAAATTAGAATAAAAAATATGCAAGCCGACAATTCTATTCCATCGTTAATGTACTGTACCACAAGTCCACTGTTGTGTTCCCTGGACATCAGTTCCTTCTGGTAACAAACGAGAACTTCGTGCGAAATTATATGATTTTTTGGAAACACTGCCTTTCTAAATTGATCTTTATTTCATTTTGACATAAATGTCGCAATTACTTCTTAAAAACAATTCTTGCTGCCTCCATGAAAATGAAAAATGCCCACAGCTGGCTGGACTTTATTAAGGCAGGCTTACCGTCCAAAATTGCTTTGTTTTCATAAATAAAAATATAATATAATATGAAACTGAACATTCCGCCGCCCTTGAAAGGTTCGGTTTTCAATGTAAGGAAAGTGTATCGATAAATAGTCTCACAAAACAATTAAATAATCATAATCAACTGACTAGTCATACTTTAGATAAATTTCTTCTCTAATAGGTAGGACACATATCTTGTTAATAGCATGTGTAACGAGACCATTCTTGGTCAACACACTTCCGACTCATACTAGGATAGGTTTCGACGATTCTGCCAAGTGACCAGAAGAGAGGGGGTAAGTTTTCCTCGTGTAATAAAACCAAAGAATACACCAATGTTGTGTATTCGACGAGGAATAAATACACATCTACTCAACTGCAAACTCAAATTTATTAGAATTAATAAAATCAATGACAAGACACTTTCAATTCAATAAAATTGCTGTCAACTAAAAAACTAAGGGTATGTTTACAATATATGGTGCCTTCAAAATACATAGCATTTTCTTCCCCTTCTTAAAAATATGACTACATATAATCAAAAGGTACAGGTCTAATTTACTAGGTATTTTGACAGCACGACCTGATCTGGTAACATTTTTAAAAATTGACGGAGTACCATGTCCTTCAAATTTATTTGATTTTTCAGTAGAATTTTTTGGTTCAGGAGAACCTTGAAGTTCGATAACAGGACTTGGTACTTCTTTAACATGAGGACTCATGTTACTATTTGACATAGAGGTACTAGGTACATTATTTGTCTCAGTAGTGTTATTTGACAAGATATGGTTATTTGACACAATCGGGTTATTATAAATTTCAATCTCATTCATAGGATTTGATTTACTTCGCCTGATGTCATTAATGTGATATAACTTAATATTGTCACCGCATCTAACTAAATAAGTACTATAACTCATACACCTAACAACTTTACCTTTTTGCCAGAGATTTGTATATTTATTCTTTACAAAAACTTCATCGTATTCTGAAAACAGCTTTATTTTTTGCAAAATGTCAGGTTGAATGGATTTTTCTTTCTTTGACCATGGTTTTAGCAAATCAAATCTAGTACGAGGACGAATTTTAAAAAGTGTTTCGGCTGGTGAAAATCCTGTGGAAGTACTTGGGGTGTTTCTATGTACAAATAAAAAGTTTTCTAATTTATTTAAGATAGAGACTTCACTTACATTTTCTCCCTCTTTAAATAAAGCTTTTTTTAACCCCTTTTTGATTGTTTGGACTCCCTTTTCCGCTAAACCATTGCTTTCTGGATGTTTTGGTGGGATTCGGATTAATTTTATCCCATTTGCATCACAGAAAGAAGTAAATTCATAAGAATTACCGAATGGTGGACCATTATCAGATACAAGTTCTACTGGTAATCCAAATACTGAAAAAATTTGTTTCAACTTTAAAACTGTTTCTCTCACGCTTGTGCCATCCTTCATAAGTTCAACTTCGCACCACCCAGATTTATCATCTACAAGAATCAAAAATGTGATATTATCTTTTTTGAAAAAATCTACATTCACTCTGTAAAAATTATTAGGAGCAGTTGGCCAAGGAAGTAAAACTCCGCCGTTTGAAAAATTTCGAGTTTGTTGGCATAGATCACAAGAATTCACATATTGCTCAACATCTTCATTAATACCAGGCCACCAACAATAAGATCTAATGAGCATTTTAGTTCTTACTATTCCTATATGTTGCTCATGGAACAAACTTAGAATATCCTTCTGCAGTTGTTTTGGAATTACTACTTTATTACCAACTAAGACGCAACCACTATCCACAGAAAATTCTAATTTTCTTTTAAAATAAGGTTTCAAATTGTCATCTTTTATCGAATTTGGCCAACCAGTTAGAGTAAGATCAAGGACTTTGGACAAAATTATGTCTTTTTTTGTTGCTATTGCTATATTTTCATAAGTAATGGGTACTTCATAAGATAAGCTAAATGAAAATATTGCATCTGAGATTTCAGTTTGACTGCTCATTGGTAATCTTGAGAGACCATCCGCATTCGAAATTTCGCTACCTTTCTTGTAAATAATGTCATGTTTATAAGCTGATAAGGTTATGGCCCAACGAGTGATTCTAGCTGCGGCGGTAACTGGAATGTTCTTATTTTTTCCGAAAATAAACTGAAGAGGTTGGTGATCTGTGATCAAAGTAAAATTTCGTCCAAAAACATATTTGTGGAACTTTTTTAAGGCAAATATTATTGCTAAACTTTCACGTTCTATATTGGAATATTTCTTTTCATTTTCACTAAGAGTGGAGGAAGCAAATAAAACTGGTTTTTCAACACCATTGATTTTATGACTGAGCACTGCTCCAACCCCGTATCCACTGGAGTCACACGTTATATATATATGGAGTGTTGGGTCATACTGTGTTAAGACATCATGAGAAATAAGCAACTTTTTACTATTCTGAAAACATTTTTCGCATTCACTTGTCCATATATACTCAGTATTACCTTTACATAATTCATACAATGGCTTAAGTTTAGTAGAAAGCATGGGTATAAACTTACCATAAAAATTAAGTAGTCCTAAGTAACTTTTCAACTCTGTGATATTTTTTGGTGAAGGTGCTTTCTGAATACATTCAATTTTTTCATCTGTAGGATGAATTCCTGATGAATCAACTCTATGACCTAGGAACATTACAGAACAATCAAAAAATTTACATTTTCTCTCATTAATTTTTACATTATACTTCTGTAATCTTTCTAACACTTTTTTAACATTTTGATAGCATTCATCTATTGTACAACCATGCACCAAAATATCATCTAAATAGCATTTAGTCTTTGGTAATTCTGATAAAATAGCCTCCATCACACATTGAAAAATACCCGGAGCGCTACTAACGCCATAGGTTAATCTGTTAAATCTAAAAAGACCAATGTGGGTATTTATGGTGAAGAGTTCTTTAGAAGCATCACTTATCTGGAGTTGTTGATAAGCTCCTTTCAAATCTAAAACACAGTAATACTTGCTACCATGTAATGTGGCAAATATGTCAGAAGGCAATGGTAAAACGCAATGGTCACTGTCAATTGCTAAATTTAGCGTTTTTTTAAAATCCACACATATCCTGATATCTCCAGAGTTTTTCTTGGGGACCACAACAATTGGACTTGAACAATTACTGTAGGATGCCCTGGTCAAAACACCAGACTTGACCATTTTTGAAAGTTCCTCCTCGACTTTTGGTTTTAGTGCAAATGGCATTTCATATGCCCTATGAAAAATAGGTTTAAATTTTTCTTTGACTTTTATCTCAGCTTTAAAATCTTTGATTGAAGTGTGAGGTTCTTCCTCAAAAAGTGACTTATAATCTTGTTTCAAAGAAGCAATCAACTCCAATCTGACATTCTCTGACTCTGAATTTGAAACTTGATTTGACTGAAAATTGAATTGACTACAATTTTTTATATGAGACTTATTGTAACTTGACTTTTCTGTAACTACACTTTTATCTAGCAAATAATTTCTCCAATCTTTATTCAAAATATTTAGCCAATTCCTCCCTAAGAGCGGTACAAACTTGATATCTAAGGTAAATAATACATCTTACTTAAGTATCTAACATGCACATATACCTGTCCTAAAATGTCTGCTTTTTGCCCTGTCAAAACTCTTAACTTAAAACTTACAGGCTCTAAGACTAAATTGTTGAACAAAGATTTGAAGTCTTGCTCATGCATAACTGACCTCACTGCACCCGAATCAACTTCCATTTCAAGATTTTGTTCATCGATATACAATTTAACTTTTAAAGTGTCAACATAACTTATTTTAAGCGAATTCAAGGTACACTCCTCTGACATTAAACCTAACTCAAAATTTTCATCTGACTCTTCTGCCAACTCCTGGTTTTCATCTTCATGCAACTCAAAAACTTTATTTTTACACATAGGAGCTTTTGCAGTGTGCCCTGTCATATTACAGGCAAAGCACTTCCAATTTATTGCTGGACATTTGTTGTTATCCAAATGTATACAACAGCATCTTCTACACTTCTGCTTTTGACTATACCACTGACTTTGACTATCACTTGGATGGCTATGGCTACTAGACGACTTATTTTGACTGCCTTGACCTGACCTGACTCGGTTTTGATTAGACTGTAACTTGTAATTCTGACTTGAATTACGCTTGTAGTATACTTTATTCAAACTATTATCAGACTCTGACACCATAGCTTTAACCTGCCCCTCAGCTAACTCCATACTAAGAGCGATTTTTAGGGCTGCTTCGAAGTTATGATCTTCTTCTAACAACTTTTGTTTAATACTATCAGACCTAATTCCAGATATCAACCTGTCTCTCAAAGCATCGTTCAAAAAGTCACCATAATTACAAGTTTTTGATATACTTTTCAACCTTGCAATGAATTCTGTGATAGTTTCGCCTGGTTCCTGGTAACTGTTGTTCATCTTGAAGCGTTCTGCTACAACTAGCCTTTTGGGACTGTAGTGATCTTTTAATGCTTTCACTAAATCAGCGTATGACTTCGTTTCAGGTAATGTAGGTGAAACAAGATCTTTTAATCTGATATATCCCTCTCCCCCGATAAAAATGAGTAAAAGGGGTACTTTTTTTTTTGCCTGCAACATCATTCACTTTAAAAATTTGCTCTAAACGTTCTATCCATGATGAAATATCCCCAAACTTTTGGTTGAAAGGTTCGATACTCCCAATTAAAGACATATTTGTTAGATACTGATTTTCAGACAGACTAGACAGACTTTGACTTTACTCAGTATGGACAGACTTGACTATTGATTGCTGTATGCTTAGAAAATGTTAGAAAATGGAACGGACTTACTTGACTTTGTGTGATATACTGCGACTATGGCAAAACCCTGATCTAGGACAAGCCGGGTTTCATTGACCTTCAATGTAGCAAAACATCACAAAAACATGAACATCTTCGCGGATTCGTTTCGGTTCTCGTCGCCAAAAATGTTGTGTATTCGACGAGGAATAAATACACATCTACTCAACTGCAAACTCAAATTTATTAGAATTAATAAAATCAATGACAAGACACTTTCAATTCAATAAAATTACTGTCAACTAAAAAACTAAGGGTATGTTTACAATATATGGTGCCTTCAAAATACATAGCAACCAACAACAAGAAGCGAAAGCCGGCATAAATCGTTTGATTTTCTGGGGGCAAAATTTCGTGACCTTGTAAAACTGAAGTTGACAGAAAGCTAATAAATATTTACACTGAGAAAAAGGTTAAAAAATTGTGAAGATATATATTTTACAGGCAGAAAAAAATGTAAATCAAACATTCCAAAAAATAATTGTTTACTGATGTATTGTCAAAACATTATTCCGAGAAAGTATTAATTGTCAATGAAAAATGTAAGCATAAAAAACCTGTAACATGGTCTTGTTAGCCCGATACAGCCTTTGGAGTGCCACAAGTTACCAATTTTGTAATTGAATATTGTTCAGGACATCTCACAGAAGAACCCTATTGATTTTCAGATCACCAGAACCAGTACAACGGGTGATATGATACTTGAAGTACGACATTTTTGGAGAAATTTCAGTGTGTTAGCATAATACAACATCCGGTGTGTATACAAGTGACCAATTTTATGATGGTATATTGCTCAGGGCGTCTCACAGATGAACTCTATTAATTTTCAGCTTACTAGAGCCAGTACAATGGGTGCTATGGTACTTAAAGTACCAATATAGTCATTTTTGGAAAAATTTCAGTTTGTTAGCACGATACACTACAGCCTCTGGAGTGTCTTCGAGTGATCAATTTTATGATTGGATATTGTTCAGGACGTCATATAGATGAACCTTATTGAGTTTCAGCTCATTGGAGCTAGTATAACTGGTAATATGGCATTGCAAGTGCCACATTTTTGGAGAAATTTCGGGTTGTTAGCACGATACAGCCTCCGGAGTGAATACAATTGAGCAATATTATAATTGGATATTTTTCAGTGTGTATCATAGATGAACCATATTGATTTTCAGCTCACTAGAGCGAGTACAACGGGTCCTATAAATCCATATATACTATATTTTTGGAGAAAGTTCGGTTTGTTAGTACGATACAGCCTCCGAAGTGTATATAAGTGACAATTTTATAATAGGAGATTGTTCAGAGTGTCTAACAGATGTGGAAAAGTTTTTATCTTTAAAGCAGTTATTTATTAAATAAATTAAACTTAATTTGACGGTTAATAAAGTCAATTTAACGAGACGCTTGGGCTTAACAAATATTGTGAAAAATATGCTTTAGCATTTCTTTATACATAGTTTAAGTTTCTGTTTATGAAGAACAGTTTATTACTAAAAATAACATGCTATTGTTAAATCAAATGATTTTTATTTTCTTATATTGATATTGGAATTCATTATGTGTAAATATGTATTTAAGTAGCAGTATGTGTAAGATAGGGTAGATATTAAAACCAATACAGTAATATAGATTATATATTTAGAATACCAGATTACAGAAAGAAAAAATTCAATATACATGATGATATAAAATTACAATAATGTTGGTGCTTAAATGTACAATTTGTATAATTTGCATGATATAATACAACAGTTACACTCTTCCAGATTCATAATTCAATATTTTACCCCTAGAGAAAATATTTTAATGTCTGCAACATAATGTGTAGAAATGATCAATATATATTAAATAATAATAATACCTGACATTTACATCTGTATAGGACAGGTAGATAAGTAAAATAGCCATCTAGTACTTTATTTATAATTGTACAATATTTCTTGCGGCACTAGATTAATTTTTTGTGATGGCTTCTAAAGGAGGACTTGTTTGTTTATGTTGTAGATGTAGATGTTCCTCCAAAACTGGGCAAAGATGACGTATAGGTAAACCAAAACAAACTGTATACTTGTCAAACCCATATTAAATGTACTGTTACTTTTTAGAGCTAAAATGTGGTTAAAAGCAGCTAATAGAGAGGATTTTGTTCAAAGACGTTTGCTTTCGTAGTGTGCCAAAAGACATGCTTTGTGTTGAAGTCGAAGGTAAAGGTACAGGTCGTAACTCAGTACTTCCCCCTAACGTTTATTTTAAAAGGTTGACTATCTGAAAAGAAAAATACAGGAAGACTATATTAATGGACACAGAAGTGTATGAGTAGGTTTTATTATAGACAATGTGTTGTTTTATTCATCCGACACTTTAATATTATAGTATCTATTTTACCAGCATAATTCTCTTACACATTAATAGCATATCAGAGACTGATAGTTAATACTGCCACATAGTGAACATGGGATAAATAAAAAAACATTTCTCTATCATAACAAAATCATAAAAAATGCTCTTTTATAACAAAACCTAGATTCTTTTAAGTGAGACACAGGTAGGCTGAACATTGTAGGTGAGACTTTTGTCTACTTAAATTCACAGTTGCAAACACTTAATTTTTGGCTAACCTATCTAGTTATGAGAAAGCCATCCATTTTGATGTATATTGACTTACAGAGGTGAATCTAAATAATAATTATATTTACCAAGCAGTGGAGAAGCATCACGGTCACTCGTATGTATTGCAGAGGCCTGTGAGATGAATCTCGCTGTTGCTGTAATGTGGTAACTGCAATTATAAAAGTAATTGTAGTAATCATTCCCTCACACAAATTCCATGAAGGTATTAATTCATCTTTTCGTAAGTATCAATTAATCCTGACAGAAAGTATTAATTAATCCTGTGGCCAGGTGACAAAAAATAAATATTAATAACAGTTGATTGTAATGTCTACTTAAATTTAATATTTACCAGACTGAATAACTATTTTTGTTGGTGGATGATTCAATAAAATATGTCCCTTGCATTTTAACCATGGAAATATGGCAGGGGCAGCTAGCTGAAACAAACTCTTGGAATATCCTCCTTTGGAAACAATTTTTTTCTCAAAGTGAAGTTCACACAACCTATAAATTCTTTTCTAAAGCATCTGTAGTCTTTGCAAACAAATCTCTACGGTTACAAGCTTCCAACCATAACTGTTTCCTAAAAAGTAAATAAAGGTAGGTATATTTTTATATTATCACATGTCTATAAAAGAAATCAACTATAAATTTATATTGAATATTATGTATTTTCATTCAACATGTTTTTTGCAGAACAGGGCTCGTCAGCAGAAAGCTTATTGTAGTACATAATATTATCATTACATGTTATTAAAGGTAGAGGGACAGATCAACGTTAACAAATAAAAACATAGATTTACACAACTTACAATGCATAGGAACATGTAAAATATCGAAAAATGAATATATACCTGTAATACATTGCATATAGAAACAATTTCTCTTACCTCACAGGGTCTTTGGGAAAACCAAACATAGTTATCTTTTCTCCTGTTGTTGAGTGACATCCACGAACTTCACAGCTTATTCTTTCCATCATAAATACAATAATTTCTCACTGAGAGTGCCACTAGTTACTTTTAATAAACGGTATTGTTCAAAATCAAAGTAAATAAACAAATAAAAAGCATATTTTTGTTTAACAACAAAGAATGACATTGACGTAAAACACATAAAACAATGGCGTCTATCACACATGCGCAATCAGAAAATGAGTTGTCAAAAAGCCGAAGTTTCGCTTCTTGTTGTTGGTGTATTCTTTGATAAACCATCATTCCAACTTCGAGCTGTGGATTATCGTATTGCCATTTCGTTCGTTGTTGTAGCAGGTGCAGGTATTCCTTCATCCACCTTGACCAGAAATGCTGAACGTTTTCTTGAATAAGCTGATACCTTTTGACATAATTGGTTTTTACGTCGGTAGGACAGCAATTAGAACTCGTCCAACATGAGAGCTTCCAGGTCCAGCGTGTCATGAGACAAGTGATGTTTCGTGGATATGACAGCGGCATCCCAAAGTCCTCCGAAATTTGGGGATCACGGGGGTATAAAATGAAATTTAATTTAATTTTCAAGTAAATAGTTTCGTACCCTACCAAGATAAGTTAATTTTTGGATAGCTAATAGTTCGTTATTGGCGCTTACAAAATTTGTAACATTATCGCAATAAAAATTTGTGCAAATACCTCGCCTAGAAACGAATCTTTTTAGAACATTTAAAAAACCGTCACTGGTTAAATTAGAGATGAGCTCTTAATATACAGATTTTGTAGAAATACAGACAAAAACGCAAATGTATGCCTTTATTATTTTTCTTTTTTTTAAATTACCAACTTTTAACTCAATATTAAATTTCTCTGTAATGATAATTTTAGTCTCTCAAATTCCACAAATAAACTGCGCCGCTAAATTAACGCAGAATTCTAAAATTACCTAAAAACTACCTTCTACTCAGAGATTTTCAAAATTTTTCAAAGGGCAGTTATTATTTTGGTTATACTAAATATGTTTATCACAATTTATGTGCTGGCATCTTGCTCTTTTCACCACTTAATGCTCAATACTTAATTCTAAATTTTTAATTGTCAAATTATTTCAATCAAATGTAGAAATTGAGAGGTGGGAGCTCTGCCGTCTTGGTTCTAGAATCCTTGTGTTTATGGTGTTTATATAGTAGATCATCTTATTATATTATTTTAGTATTAAGTAAATTTTTGTTTATTCAATTTCAAATATCCATGTAATAAGGTTGTAAACCTGTTTGGGTATAAATAAATAAATATTTCAGTGAGCCTTAATGACAGGTCATTTAGGTTATCAGGTGGAGGCATTAAGGCTCTAACACTTCGAACCATGTTCTCCCATAAGTGATCTATGGGGTTAAGGTCAGGACTTCTAGGTGGCCACGGCAAAGTTGAAATTTAAACTTCCTGGAGGTAATGTTGTACCACTTTTGCCAGATGCGGACGTGCATTAATAAAAAATATTCTTCAATAAATGAGGCGTATGGTACCACATGCGGTTCTAATATGTCTGTTATGTATCGGTCAGCAGTCAAACGACCTCCCTGAATCATAACCGGCTCTGTATGGGTCTCCAAACGAATGCCACCCCATACCATCACAGGCCCCCGTCCATAGCTTACTGGTTCTACAATTTTGCATTGGGTGTATCGCTCTCCAGGGCGTCGGTACACTCTGCTACGTCGATCATCACTGAAACGACACAATCTGGACTCATCGCTGCCTTATTTTGTTCGCAGTGTTCATTTTATTTGTCATTGAGTCATCCAGGTAGCCCTCAGCTACGGATGTACTTTTCCAGCCACCGAGTCGTTGAAGAGCTGTAATATCTCCCCCCGCATCAATTAATAGTGTGGCAGAAGATCTACGAAAACTATGTCCGGTGAACAGATTTACATTTGGTAAGTTCAAGTAGGCTGCTACTTGTCGGCCCATTGATGCAAATTTGTTGATGCCAATTCTATGAACAGTACATTTACCGCGTTGGTAGTTCACGATTGCCCCGGTGCTGGCAAACTGTAGTCGCAGCCTTCGATGGTTTACGGTTAGGAGAGGACCAGTTGCAGCACGATAGGGGTAATTTCAACGACTTCTCTCAACCTTCTTCTCACGGTATCTTGGCTAATTTGGTAATTATACCGACGAGAAAATTCTTGCTTCAGTGGAGTGCTTGTAAGAAATCGAGTTCTTAATGCTTGCAATCGCAAAAATCGATCTTGATTGTTAGTTGTGACCCTATTCCGTTCTTGTCCGGGTCTTGTTTCGTTACTACGAGTCTCCCTAAATTGTGCTATGGCCACTTCAACTTGTGACAAGCCTTCTCCCACAGATGCTACGGTGGTAGCACATTCCTCACGCGAAAGATTTCTCATCTCACTAGCGTTTTGGGCCATTTTGTGTTGTAATGCACTTATAAAATTTGAATATTACCTATACAAGTTTAAAAAGCAAACTAAGAGCGAATAAACGACTAAACTTAATATCTATGGAATTTTGTCATTTTTTGTAGTAATGTAAAAAAATCTGCTTTTTATGTATTCGCCACAAAAACGATATCTTGAATAATTTTAAGAACGTCATAAATAAATATTTTTAAACCAGTGGCGACCTATAAAAAATGTTTTATGGTCATTGTTTCAATTTATAAAATTGTGCGTTAATTTAGCGGCGCAGTGTATATATCGATGTATAGATAAGAAACACAGCAGGTTCGGTCGGCTTCGTTCATATTCTGACGTAATCATTGCTACCAGAGTCAACACTCCTTTAGAACTCGCATCCTTAGTAAACAAAGCCTTATGTAACATTATCAGTGCTTCCTTGGACGAAATTATATTTGCACTGCAAAATACAAGATTCTACATTCTATAATTCCACTCGTTGTAAAAATCGCAAAACCCACTTGAGATGAATTAACATAGCAGTGCACTGTAAACTTACTAAATGACGCTCAAACTACTCATGAGCATGGAAGCTGCTATCAAATCACATTCTTCGGAACTAAATGTAGATCTCAAGGTACTGGAAAATTGAGCAGAGCATGGGATAACACAAATTTGACATCTTTAATGAATTTATATTTTCACATCAGTATACGATGTGTGGCAGCAGTTCATGTGAAACTGTTCGATGCTCTTCGTTCCTGAAAAGTCATCGAAAATGATCATTCATATCATGTATCATCTTATTTGTCCAATGAAATAGCGCTTGTTATCATAGTGCGTAAATTTAGAGAAATATGTAGGCTTGAATGTTTTCTTTATTTCTTTCTGATGCAAGTTAGATCAAAATAAGTATTACTATTTTTTCCACGTTGGAACGATACCCTCGTATATTGACTGCTCCTTTTTCTATATAAATATTTGATGAGAATGATCAATTTCTAAGAATTATTAATATTTCTTATATATTCAAGGTTCTTAATAATCTTTGCTTGCAGCAAAGTTATTATTAAATTGGGTATATATGAAGGAATTAATCTTCAACCTTTATATTGAACGAATATAATTGTTAAGAGCGTGAATACATATTATGAAGCTAACTACTAATTTAGTAACAATAAATCAAATTACTTCAAAATATACATTAGAAATTTTACAGTTTTAAATAAGAACAGTGTATATACTGCTATTAAAAAGTCATCTTCCCCTCGTATCTTTGGAATGGTTATACCTACTTGAGTTATCGGAGTTTAGCAATAATTGAGCATTGACCATAGTAAGCATGCCTACTAGATCTCACAGGTGAAGTAAACGTCATAGGTTATGTCACACAGTCATTGAAAAAACCTATTCAATGATCCTAATCGTTAATCATGTTTTTCTACGCCCATGTCTGTAAACGTCAAAAATCGCACTGTCAACATTCCTTGTAAATGACATTAAACAATAACATGCACATAATGAGATCTCATAACATACACGTGCGTTTTGAGAAGAAAACTTAAACTTCTTGGTTTAATTAAATTACAATCAAATTTTTATTTACATAAGACTTTATTTGGTCCATTTACACAAATTTAGTCAATTAAAAAACATAAAAACTTTTAGTATTAGCGAGATATATTTAGGATTGAAAGAGTGATGCCCCTAAATGTAGACAGCACATTATGCAATTTCTTTAAAAAAAGGACACGTTTTCTTAAGTAGCATGCTATGAAAATGAATGTCATGTCATTTATATTGTCAATTTCTTGAACAAAATATAATGAATAACCGTTCATCACCATTAAATAATAAAGCACAATCGATTTACAATAATTGTTCAATTGTTATTAACAACTATTATAATAAAGTTTAAATGATTGTGATGTTTTTTATTTAATGGAAGAAAATGAATGGGCGTAGAAAAAGTATAGTACGTTACACGAGTTGTAAGCCAATTACGCACTCATGAAATTTTTGCACTCGCCGCTGCGCGGCTTCGTGCATAAACTTTTTCAGTTCGTGCGTAAAGGGTTACTTCCCGCTAAACAAGAAACATAACAAGTCTTTTTTGTGATGTTCTTTATAGAGACTTTTCGTGATGTTTATTTTACACGTTAATAAGATATCTCCTAGATGTCTTAATTTTGTGACCAACTCTATTAACATCCATGTCATGTAAATAAAACATATTTTTGATGTACACAGTAATACTTGAATTCGCAGTTATATACACATCCTATGAACTTCTTTTTAGTAACTTCCTATAGGAAACATTCATACGATGTTAATTTGTATACTTCTCACTAATGTCACATACAGAACGTTACTGTAATATTACAAATTAACATGTTTCTAAGATGATCACATGTTGCAGTTACTTTTACATCTTTCGAAATAATTTTTATTAACATCGTACTTATTACGTCTGTACGACGTTAGTTCATAAAACTCTCAGTAATATATCATATTAAACATCACAGTAATATAAAAAAGGAGAAAACAGAAGAGGAACTGATGAACGAAACATACAGTAGTTATCTATGGAAACAAAAATGACAAGCATGAAATGGCGGATGGTTTTCAGTTATGTGTTATATTTTATTTGCAGGAAGCACATATTTTGCAAGTAGTACTTGAATAAACTGGTCTTTGTTTTCGTTAGTTCCTACTAAGCTACATTTTCTATACTTAGTTATAATTCTTGTTATAATGGACGAACAATTGTTATCGGTAAGTACCGATTCCAAAATCATAATTATTAAAACTTAAAGCTCGTTAAATACTTTAATCGGCTATTATACATTGAAGTTCCAGGTGGCGGAATTGTACACTAACATTATATAATAGAGTTTACAAAATAAGGGTTTTTTAAATTTTTAAAATATTTCAGTTACCTAGTAAGTATATTTTGGAAACGATTCACAATATTTCAAATCCTAGATATGCATTATACCCTACAAAAAACTTGATATTTCAATAGGGTAGATATTATTATTAATAATAAAACATGCTCATATGTTGGCAGATATTTGAATCTAGGAGAAAATATTTTCAATGTTCAAGATGTTTGCGAAGCTACTTACACAAATAAAATAAAAAACAAATAGTTGGTAATTATGTAATGAAAGGGGAGTAACTATTTCAGATAGTCTGATACAAACATTGTATTAAACAATACAAAAAATATCTAATCAAGTATCTCTCGTTTTAGTTTTTTTAGTACTAGTCTTAGCCATCAATATAGTTTTGCAGGTTTAGAAAATTTTACCATTATTACTAACAATTCTTGTGAACAATTAGAGACTTAAGACTTTAAAAACAGAAATTTCTGTTAAAAAGCTCATTTCCATTTGAAAATTCACTGAATACAATAAATAATCTGTAGATGTCCCTTACAATGGTACCTATAATAATCTAGATGAAGAATATGTAACTTATGATACTGAATGCTCCAGTCTACAAACAGCATTCAATTATTTATTATTGTAGAAACTCAGCTATTGGATACACAATTGGATACAATTAATTATAAACTCATTCAACTTGATAATGTGTTCATATCTCTTCCTCATAAGTAGTTTTTTTTGTATATAGTGTATTAATAATGCTTAGTTTTCATTAAGTTACAATTCCACGATGTTAATATACAATTTCTTCCAGGATGATGAATTTTCATAGCACACCTGAATATACCTGCCAAATGGAGTGAGGCATGTAATAGAAGGTAAATCATGAAAAGTCACTTCTCGAAATAAAATATGTTATTATTCCTTTGAAGATCCCCGCATGAATCTTATGGAAAATTGGTCCCAGTTCCCAGTCAATTGGCTGAAAATCAAGTTTGATGTAATTTATGATGATCGATCAAAGGTCTCCCTGGGCACAATTTGATCTAAAGTAATTGTTTTATTAGCTGTTGTTCATAACACCTATGTTTCACAGATAAGGATTTTGAAGTGTACGTTATGGAATGGTTGAGGTACTCTAATCAGCGACTATTGCGTGAGAAAAAGTAACCGTAAGTAAACGATAGAATTTTCTTTAATCAGATAGGATTTATGTTGATGTAACGTAATGTTTCATTAAATCTTTTGGTGTAAAATTTTTATTAGTTTTAATATAATTAAAAAATTTTCTGTAAACTAGCTGTAATGTATGTGTATCCGTTAAACTTTATTAATTCAGTTTCAAAGTATGGTACGTTATGGTAACTACGGATTAATATACCCTTTTTTATTTCTTGCTTTCACTGAATGTGTTCAATAGTTTCCACTTTCCAGACTTGTTATGTAATATGCTTACACAATTTTATTTTTTTTAGGTTGGATTGCTGGACAAGATATTTTTTTTTCTAATTTTGTACCTGTTTTGTTCAAATTTACTGTACTGTTCATTAATAGTGAATGAACGTTTTAAATCCGTTATTGCTTTTTTGCTATTTTATTTTAAATGTACAGTGAACAACTAAGAACGACTGTTGGTCATATCTCAGAAAAGAATCATGGTACAACTTTCAAAAAAATTACCTTTAGGTAAGGGATCCTGAAAAATTGCTGGAAAATATTTTGCAGTCTCTAAAATATCCGCTAGGGGTGGAATGAACACTCGAAAACATAATACTCCAAAAAAACATACTAAAGGTGTCCTAAAAATACAATTTTTGAAATCTTGATGAGATTATGAATAAATTTAATTAAGTAGATTTTTTGCCATTATTCTTCAAATATTGGGTGGGGAAGGTTCAAACTTATGAACAAATGTATAACTTTCTCGTTTTTTAACCGATATTAATGATTTTAGCTCCATTTAAAAGTTTTTCAGTTTAATAAGATTGATAACAAAATTAGATAATTTTGTATCCACTCAGAAATTTCAAATGTAAATTGAAGCATTTTTTTAATTTTCATATCCTGGAATAGATTGCTATTTTTTACCCCTTTTCATCAGAATTTAAAAAATGCCTCATTACATTTGAAATTTCCGAGATAAATGGGAAAATTGTGGACTGTTTCACAAAGCGTTGACAAAATTGTCCAATTTCGTTATTTTTGTTAAGCATTTCTTATTAAAAAGGAAAAACTCTTTCAAATGAAGCCAAAAACATGGATGTCGATTAAAAAAAAAGTGTTACGACATTTGTTGTTTGGGTTAAACCTTCCCCCACCCCTTACTTGAAGAATAAAGACAAAAAGTCCCTAACTACATTTTTTCTTAATCTCAACAATATATCAAACATTGTATTTCTAGGATACGTTTAGTATGTCTTTTTTGGAGATAATCACAGTATTATGTTTTTAAGTGTTCATTCCACCCCGTAGGAGATATTTTAGGACCTCAAAAATATTTTCTAGCGATTTTTCAGGGTCATTTTCCTGAAGGTATTTTTTGAAAGTTGTACTATGACTATTTTTTGAAATATGGCCGACAGCCGGCGTTCTTAGTTGTTCACCCTGTATTTGCTGATTAGGCACAGAAACATCTATAGGATGTCATCCAGAATGTTTGAGGTATATTATTTAGAGGTTTATGTAATGTCCATACAACATCTACGAGAATACACTGTATTGTTTTTGAAATGTTGCATTTAGATCATTGATAAGATGTTATTTTTTAGACATTGCATTAACATCGCCATTATTCTTCAATTAATGGATGGGGAAGGTTCAAACTTATGAACAAGTGTATAACTTTTTCGTTTTTTACTGATATTAATGATTTTAGCTGCATTTAAAAAAGTTTTTCTGTTTAATAAGATGGATAACAAAATTAGATAATTTTGTACCTACTCGGAAATTTCAAATGTGAATTGAATCATTTTTTTAATTTTTATAACTGGTAACGTAAATCCCTTTTCATCAGAATTTAGAAAATGCCTCATTACATTTGAAATTTCCGAGAAAAATGGGAAAATTGTCGACTTTTCCACATAGCGTTGACAAAATTCTTCAATTTTGTTATTTTTGTTAAGCATATCTTATTAAAGAGGAAAAACTTTCGAACGACGCCAAAAACATTGATATCGATTAAAAAACAAAAAAGTGTAACGACATTTATTTTTTAGGTTGAACCTTCCCCCACCCCTTATTTGAAGAATAAGGACAAAAAGTCCCTAACTACATTTTTTCATAATCTCATCAATATATCAAAAATTGTATTTCTAGGATACCTTTAGTATGTCTTTTTTGAAGATAATCACAGTATTATGTTTTTAAGTGTTCATTCCACTCCATAGCAGACATTTTAGGATCTCAAAAATGTTTTCCAGCGATTTTTCCGGGTCATTTTCCTGAAGGTATTTTTTTAAAGTTGTACCATGACTATTTTTTGAAATATGGCCGACAGTCGGCGTTCATAGTTGTTCACCCTGTATTTGCTGATTAGGCACAGAGAAACATCTATAGGATGTCATCTAGAATGTTTGAGGTATATTATTTACAGGTTTAAGTAATGTCCATACAACATCAAAGATAATACACTGTATTGTCTTTGAAATGTCGCATTTAGATCATTGATATGATGTTATTTTTTAGACATTGCATTAACATCGACAAGATGTTAAAATTCATTTCAGAATGTAACAGAAATGTTGTTTTAAGTTCATTATAAAGACTTCCTTTTGAGGAAGTTCTAGTAACATCGCAGTAATGTAAAAAGACAGCGCTTTAACATCGCTGAAAAGTTAAGTTGAAACATCACAAAAGTTAACAGCCACAAGCTGGGAATAAGTGGTTGTATAGATGTGCATGTGATGGAAACAAGAGGAAAAAAAGGAAGAACATTATCACAATGTGATGTTGAATTAACATAACTGTAATATTTATTGGCATAGTGGGTTACAACTCTTGTTACGTAATATACTATTTTCTACGCCCATGTCTGTAAACGTCAAAAATCGCACTGTCAACATTCCTTGTAAATGACATATTACAATAACATGCACGTAATGAGATCTCATAACATACACGTGCGTTTTGAGAAGAAAACTTAAACTTCTTGGTTTAATTAAACTACAATCAAATTTTTATTTACATACGACTTTATTTGGTCTATTTACACAAATTTAGTCAGCACATTATGCAATTTCTTCAAAAATAGGACACGTTTTCTTAAAATGTCATGTCATTTATATTGTCAATTTTTTTAACAAAATATAATACAATTATAAATAACTGTTCAACACCATTAAATAATAAGGTACAATCGATTTACAATAATTGTTCAATTGTTATTAACAACTATTATAATAAAGTTCAAATGATTGCTATGTTTTTTATTTAATGGAAGAAAATGAATGGGCGTAGGAAAAGTATAGTACGTTACACGAGTTGTAAGCCAATTACGCACTCATAAACTTTTTCATTTCGTGCGTAATACGTATATGTATTATTATAGCTCATGGATTTAATCAGTAGGCAGTAAACTTTTGAACGATGATTATAGATCCAAGAATCAGTACCCGCTTATAAAAATTGCTTGAAATTCTTGATAGTGAAACGTCCTATTGAAATTGCTTGTACTTTACTCACATCACTGGTAAGCAATGTTTCCCTCTCAAATTTCACAAGTTCGTGCATAGCCGTTCCAAACAAACGAGGGGGACTTCTGAATACAAAAACACTGCATACAAATTAATTATTTCAGTCGATGTTCATTCCTCTGACAAATTTCAATAATAGGGCATTTAACTTATCTTATAATTTAAGACAATATTCTTACTAAAACAATTACTGTATATAAAATATCACAGATTTTCAATGACTCAAATTTTCACTTTAGCATCTCCACTCAATTCAATCTAAAGATCAATAGTCCAAACAGGAGTGAAAAACTGACAAAAGTTTTGTATTGGGAAAATCAGTTTATCTTGAATATGCGTTACCAGTTTAGATAGACAACCAAAAAACTTTACAATAAAAGTTGAGAATTTCGTTCATATCTTGTTCTTCGGTATATTTCCAATTTCAAATGAAACCTCCTATTCCAAAGTCATCCCAGTCTTTTGATGCATACTTTTCGTTCCCAGAGAAATTTGAGTATATTTATTTCAAATTCTATCCTAAAATTTCTTCGAATAAATTCAGATTAAAACTTATTTGCCCTTATTAAAAATAATTACCGTTGATAATGAACGCTAGTAGAATCACGGTCTATAATTTAATATTATTAAATAGAAGATATAGTTATATGTTCACTTTGACTTTGGCTCTATTATTGTTATAAGATTTTCACAGTTGCTGCACTTGCCTTCAAGTTACCTACTGGGTAATTCTATTCATGATAATATCTCACGGTTTTGCCTTGACATAGCTTTGAAATAGATAATTTATTAAATCATAGACCCGTATACTTAGCTAGTGTTATGGAACTAAAACAATATTTGAAAAATTGATAGGATGCAAAGGGGTCAAATTTCACAAAAGAGACAATAACCGAGAGGAAGAGATGTCTGAAAGCATATTATTGGACATTAAGAAATATGTTAATTGCTTCATTCTATTCAAATTTTGCGAACTAGGAATATTTGTGATGAACGAGATGAATAATTATTAGAACAACTTATATTTCACAAATTCTCTAACTGATATTATTGAAAAGGTTTTCAATTCTGAACATCATTTTCGGAGATAAAAATGTGTAGGATATTCAGCGGTTTTCCACTTTGTGTATGAATATATTCATCCGTTTTCCTGTCCTTATCATGTAAGTATATATACTCCATTATATTTTATGTCATACAAATTTCCTAATTACATAATTCTCAAGTAATCTGATTTCTTCATATCATTGTTAAGTTCAATACTGTATTGATTTTCCAATTCCATATCAACCAATACCGAGAAACAGAGAATATGTATTGTAATGTTTTTCTTATTTATTTAAAAAGTAAACGGGTGGGATAAACTTTAAACACACGGTATGGCTACTTACGAATTTATTTAAACACTAATCTACTCACTAACGCTCAATTTATATCCACTTAACTATCCACTTAAATTTAATTTATATACACACAACCTTAATTATTCATTTATATCAACACTTTATTGTTCGCTATTTCGGTGTATTCTTCCCAATATGCAAATAAATATTACAGTTATGTTACTTCAACATCACATTGTGATAATATTCTTCCTTTTTTTCCTCTTGTTTTCATCACATGCACATCTATACAACCACTTATGCCCAGCTTGTGGCTGTTAACTTTTGTGATGTTTCAACTTAACATTAGCATTAACGTGATGTTACTAGAACTTCCTCAAAAGGAGGTCTTTATAACGAACTAAAAACAACATTTCTGTTACATTCTGAAATGCCTTTTAACATCTTGTCGATGCTAATGCAATGTCTAAAAAATAACATCTTATCAACGATCTAAATGCGACATTTCAAAAACAATACAGTGAATTCTCGTAGATATTGTATGGACATTACAGAAACCTCTAAATAACATACCTCAAAACATTCTGGATGACATCCTATAGGTGTTTCTGTGCCTAATCAGCAAATAGAGGGTGAACAACTAAGAACGCCGGCTGTCGGCCATATTTCAAAAAATAGTCATAGTACAACTTTAGAAAAATACCTTCAGGAAAATGACCCTGAAAAATCGCTGGAAAATATTTTTGAGTTCCTAAAATATCTCCTATGGGGTGGAATGAACACATAAAAACATAATACTGTGATTATCTCCAAAAAAGACATACTAAACGTATCCTAGAAATACAATGTTTGATATATTGTTGAGATTATGAAAAAATGTAGTTAGGGACTTTTTGTCTTTATTGTTCAAGTAAGGGGTGGGGGAAGGTTCAACCCAAACAACAAATGTCGTAACACTTCTTTTGTTAATCGACATCCATGTTTTTGGCTTCATTTGAAAGGGTTTTTCCTTTTTAATAAGAAATGCTTAACAAAAATAACAAAATTGGACAATTTTGTCAACGCTTTGATAAAAGTCCACAATTTTCCCATTTTTCTCAGAAATTTCAAATGTAATGAGGCGTTTTTTAAATTCTGATGAAAAGGGGTTTAAAAAAAAGGAATCTATTCCAAGATATGAGATTTACAATATCAGATATAAAAATTAAAAAAATGCTTCAATTTACATTTAAAATTTCCGAGTGGATACAAAATTATCTAATTTTGTTATCAATCTTACTAAACAGAAAAACTTTTAAATGCAGCTAAAATCATTAATATCGGTTAAAAAACGAAAAAGTTATACATTTGTTCATAAGTTTGAACCTTTCCCACCCATTATTCTTCAAATAATGGCAAAAAATCTCCTTAATTAAATTTATTCATATCATCAAGATTTCTAAAATTGTATTTTTAGGACACCTTTAGTATGTTTTTTTGGAGGATCATGTTTTCGAGTGTTCATTCCACCTCTAGCGGATATTTTAGAGGCTGCAAAATATTTTCCAGCAATTTTTCAGGATCCCTTACCTAAAGGTAATTTTTTTGAAAGTTGTACCATGATTCTTTTCTGAGATGTGGCCTACAGTCGTTCTTAGTTGTTCATCCTGTACATTTAAAATAAAATAGCAAAAAAGCAATAAAGGATTTAAAACGTTCATTCACTATTAATGAACAGTACAGTAAATTTGAAAAAAACAGGTACAAAATTAGAAAAAAAAATATCTTGTCCAGCAATCCAACCTAAAAAAAATAGAATTGTGTAAGCATATTACATAACAAGTCTGGGAAGTGGAAACTATTGAACACATTCAGTGAAAGCAAGAAATAAAAAAGGGTATATTAATCCGTAGTTACCATAACATAACATAATTATATTAAAACTAATAAAAATTTTACACCATAAAGATTTAATGAAACATTACGTTACATCAACAGAAATCCTATCTGATTAAAGAAAATTCGATCGTTTACTTACGGTTACTTTTTTCGAATGCTTTAACCATTCCATAACGTACACTTCAAAATCCTTATCTGTGAAATATTTGAAGGTGTTATGAACAACAGCTAATAAAACAATTACTTTAGACCAAATTGTGCCCATGGAAACCTTTGATAGATCATTATAAACTACATCAAACTTGATTTTCAGCCAATTGGCTGGGACCCATTTTCCATAAGATACATGCGGGGTTCTTCAGAGGAATAATAACATATTTTATTTCGAGAAGTAACTTTTCATGATTTACCTTCTATTCCATGCCTCACTCCATTTGGCAGGTAAATTCAGGTGTGCTATGAAAATTCATCATCCTGGAACAAATTGTATATTAACATCGTGGAATTGTAACTTAATGAAAACTAAGCATTACTAATACACTGTATACAAAAAAAACTACTTATGAAGAAGAGATATGAACACATTATCAAGTTAAATGAGTTTATAATTAATTGTATCCAATAGCTGTGTTTCTACAGTAATAAATAATTGAATGCTGTTTGTTGAGTGGAACATTCACTATCAGAAGTTACATATTCTTCAACTAGATTAATATAGGTACCATTGTAAGGGACAGCTACATCTTATTTATTGTATTCAGTGAATTTTCAAATGGAAATGAGCTTTTTAACAGATATTTCTGTTTTTGAAGTCTTAAACAGTCTCTAATTGTTCACAAGAATTGTTAGTAATAATGTTGAAATTTTCTAAACCTGCAAAACTATATTGATGGCTAAGACTACTACTAAAAAAACTAGAACTAGAGATACTTGATTCAATATTTTTTCTACTGTTTAATACAATGTTTGTATCAGACTATCTGAAATAGTTACTCCACTTTCATTACATAATTACCAACTATTTGTTTTTTATTTTATTTGTGTAAGTAGCTTCTGAAACATCTTCAACATTGAAAATATTTTCTTAAAGATTTAAATATCTGCCAACATATGAGCATGTTTTATTATTAATAATAATATCTACCCTATTGCAATATCAAGTTTTTTGTAGGGTATAATGTATATCTAGGATTCGAAATATTGTGAATCGTTTTCAAAATATACTTACTAGCTAATATCAATGTATAATAGCCGATTAAAGTATTGAATGAGGATTAAGTTTTAATAATTATGATTTTGGAAGAGGTACTTACCGATAACAATTGTTGTTCGTCCATTATAACAAGAATTATAACTAAGTATAGAAACTGTAGCTTAGTAGGAACTAACGAAAACGAAGACCACTTTATTCAAGTACTACTTGCAAAATATGTGCTTCCTGCAAATAAAATATAACACATAACTGAAAACCATCCGCCATTTCATGCTTGTCATTTTTGTTTCCATAGATAACTACTGTATGTTTCGTTCATCAGTTCCTCTTCTGTTTTCTTCTTTTTTATATTACTGTGATGTTTAATATGAGATATTACTGAGAGTTTTATGAACTAACGTCGTACAGACGTAATAAGTACGATGTTAATAAAAATTATTTCCAAAGATGTAAAAGTAACTGCAACATGTGATCATCTTAGAAACATGTTAATTTGTAATATTACAGTAACGTTCTGTATGTGACATTAGTGAGAAGTATACAAATTAACATCGTATGAATGTTTCCTATAGGAAGTTACTAAAAAGAAGTTCATAGGATGTGTATATAACTGCGAATTCAAGTATTACTGTGTACATCAAAAATATGTTTTATTTACATGACATGGATGTTAATAGAGTTGGTAATAAAATTAAGACATCTAGGAGATATCTTATTAACGTTTTAAATAAACATCACGAAAAGTCTCTAAAAAGAACATCACAAAAAAGACTTGTTATGTTTCTTGTTTAGTGGGTTGTTTTTTTGTCGAGATCACTTTATGAACTAAACTAACTCTGCCTGGTCGGTCCTTTATATATTAGTGCCTTTTTTACTAGATAATTCTAGATTGCGACTTACACGAAAACAATTGGCTCTCTGGCATTTTCTAAATAAGACTGGTCACAAAAACAATGTCTAGATAAAATAGTCACAATCGTAAACAGTTCTAAGAAATACCTGCGCATCCGCCATAATTTTACCTCTCATACATGGCTTAGACAGAGTCGGATTCAGGGTGTACACTAGTGTGCTATTTCGTAACATTACCCCCTCCTGGGACTTTTGTATAGCCGAGACTGGATGTTTGAATCAGCAACTGGTCCCATTTCCACACTTTCCGATCTTATGGAAATAACAGGGCACCGTCTTCATCGGATACTGATAACGGGTGTTGTAGCTGCAAATTAATATCAACACCGGTATCTTGGAAGATAACCTCTACCAAGCTCCTGATGACTCGCCAATCCAACTGGTTACTCGCTATCTTAGGCGTAGCTAGTTTCTTCACGCTGGATTCTAACACATGGTCTCGGAGGTTTCGAAGTGCTTCCCACACATCGCGGTAGGTAGATCGATCTTGAAATTCATTTTTAGTTACCACGTAGAAGACGTACCGCGAATTATGTTTCAGTTTCAGCGTCTTGGCAGGGGCTGGAATCTGGTCTTCAAGTTTTTCTAATTGCCCGAACTTCTTTCGAAAGACGGATGCCAACCCTCGTGCGTTCTTGATACGGGCGGGGATGTTGTATGCCAGTGAATAATCTTCCGGGAGAGTAAACAAATCTTGTCGTTGTTCTGAAGTGACACCATATCTAGCTTTCCCGGTACCTTCATAAGCGCCCATAAATTCATCGAAGGTAGGGTAAGCCACATCTCAAATATGGTTTACTCTTTTTTCTAGGTCATGGTCTCCTTCGAATGGGGCTAGTCGGTTTTGGTGAACTACTTTTGGTTTTCCGTTGGGGACCTTGCTTATGCGATATATAACACCATTGATCCTATTCTTGATTAAGTATGGACCTTCCCAGGATATCTGTAATTTTGGAGAAAATCTTTTTCTCCTCGTCGGGTTGTGTAACCATATTTTGTCCCCTTCTTCAAAACCGCCTTCTGTGGCCTGCGTGTCGTACCGACTTTTCATTCTGTCGCTGGCAACTTGAAAATTTGTTCAAACTAATTCATGAGTATCGTCCAGCCTTTTTCTCAATTGGATTACGTAGTCTTCTCCTACTAGATCTTCTCCAGGCCGACAGCCAAATTCCAGGTCACAAGAAAGCCTCATTTCACGTCCAAACAGGATTTTTGCAGGTGTTTCACTCGTGGACTCATTGATGGCAGATCGATAAGCCAATGCGAATAGGGAAAGATACTGGTCCCAATCTCTCTGATGGCTGGAAACTACTTTGGACAGGTATTTTCCAATAGTCCTGTTCATTCTCTCGACCATTCCATCTGACTGTGGATGTAATGCTGTTGTCCTGGTCTTCTTCATTCCCAGCTTCTCGCAAATCACCTGGAATAGATGGCTTTCGAGATTTCTTCCCTAGTCACTGTGGACTTCCAAGGGCACTCCATATCGGCTGATAAATTCCTTCGCCAATACATCCGCGACAGTTGTGGCCTCTTGGTTTGGGATAGCGTAAATTTCCACCCACTTTGTGCAATAATCCATTACAACCAGTATGTACTTGCTACCATTTTCTGTCGTTGAAAATGGTCCAGCGATATCTAAAGCAATCCTTTCGAAAGGGCTTCCAACATTGTACTGTTTCATGGGTGCCTTTCTCTTGCGATGCGATCCTTTACTCGTAGCACTAGTTGTACATTTCTTACACCAGTCCTTCACATCATCGGAGCTGTTTATCCAATAAAACCTCTCACGGATTCGCTGGAGGGTTTTGTTCACTCCCAGATTACCTCCCGATGGACTGTCGTGTAACTTCTTCAGTACTTCAGCTACTCTTGTTCTTGGGATAACTAGCTGTCTCCTCATCTCGGAACCATCATCGTTTTCAAGGACTCTTTTCAACAGCCCTTCTCCCAGGATAAGGGAGTCTCACTGAGCCCAACACGCCTTGAGTTTCGGTGACAATCTTGACACTTCTTGCCAGGTAGGTCGCCGATTTTCTTCCTTCCATCTTCAGGTGAGGATCATTCTCCTGATCTTCTCTGATCCTGGTAGGTGACCATTCCTCGTTGACTACTGTAATTCTTGAAACTGCAACTTCCTTAGATTTCGACTTGTTGCATTGTGAATAGTCTACAGGGCATGATCGTCTAGGCAAAGAGTTGGCTTTTCGGTGATTCACATCAGCTGGATGTTCACCCCTGTCTGATTTCCCCTGTGACTGGAGTTCTTGGGTTACAGGAGTCTTGAGGCGCTCATACGGACTGCGTACGTGCTGTAGATCGCCACACTTCCGGCATTTGATCTTCTTCGGCTTCTTGTCTGCCATACCTTTCAACAAGTTGACGATCTGGTCAAGTTTGTCATCGTCATCTTCTTCCTGCATGATCCTACCTTAGTTGTACCACGAGCCCTTCGTGGCTGCTTTGCACTTAAGAGGTTCTTGGTTTGCAGGAGTCGTAGGACGCTTACACGAACTGCGTGCATGCTCTAGCTCGCCACAATTACAGCACCTGATCTTTTTCGGCTTCACGTCTACCATACCTTTCAACAGGTTGACGATCTGGTCAAGTCTGTCATCGTCACCTTTTTCCTGCATGGTCCTACCTTTGTTGTAACCTGAAGCCTTCGTTACTGCTTCATATTTAAAAGCAGCTGTCGATGCGTCAACTAATGCTTTGGGATGGGCTAATCGAAGCGTCTTCTCCATATCGTGGTCACATAAGCCGTCAATAAAGGCCCGGATGCCCAAACATTCCATAATGTTCTCTGGTGCTGATGGATAAGCAAATCGAACTAGTCGGGCAATATCCATTTCATAGTCTTGAAGGGTTTCGTCACGTTTCCGCCTTCGGTTCTTCAACTGGAATCTGTATCGCATGTCAAGCTCCTTTTTTAGCTGCCCAAAGTCATCCGCTTCTCCAAGAGGTATCGTCTGAAGTCCATCTAAGACATCTTCGCGAAGCGCTATGGTTAAGTTCACTGCCTCGTCCTTATCGGACCAATTATTTACTCTAGCGTGAACAAACAATTGTGAACAGTTATAAAAAAACCTGCGTATCCGCCATAATTTTAACTTTCATACCTGGCTTAGACAGAGTCGGATTTAGGGACTATACCAGTGTGCTGTTTCGTAACATTACGATATATCTTGTGTCATAAGACTTAATATTTGTATACTAGAGAATATTCATTTATGTTTTCATCAACATTTTCCCATAATGAAAGTATGCTTCCATGGAACAGAAACAAAACTCTTATCTCTCCTTTTTTTATCTAATAGAAAGACACGTACCATTTATATAGGGTGTATCTAACAAGTATTCAGTGGCAACAGTTGTCTTACAGTTCACAACTTCTTTTCCCACGTAATGGGATTTCTACTAGATATTTCCCAACACAATGTCTGTAAAAAAACATGAATAGAAATATAATTTCACAGTTACTTTTCACTGAGAGAGCACTTTGAAAAAGAAGCATTCTACCTCATATAACTCAGGTAAAAATCGCGTTTTTAAGAAAATTAAGAGTTTTTTGTGAACAAACTGAACAATCTATTGATTCCAAATCTTTATTCGAGTAACTGTTGGGTATAAATAAAGTAAAAATCAATTATAATCTATTTATCTTAATTATTTCCACACCCTAACATGATGAACTCATGATATTCGTAACTGATTATTTTTTCAAACAGTTCTCGAATTGGAAAAACTGTTATGATTATATTCCGACCACTCCTTTTTGGCGTATATCTGAAATTACTTTCACTCTTACTTGTATTGGATTCACCTTGAAAATTCACTTTTTGCCCCAGGGTTTTCCAGTTTGTGAGTCTCGTGACGATCTCTTTTGGATTTACGTAATGATATCGGACTATCGAGATATTCAGATCGCATTTGATAAATGTGTGCGATAATTTGTGTTTTGATTTATTCGGAATCCTTCAAGCTGATGCTGATAGAAAAGTGAATCAGAGTGAATGGTGCGTTTTGTATAAATCAATAAAAAAAAACAAGTGGTATCATGTTAAATAATAATTATCTATAATCATCTAATAATGAATTTATTGAAATGGCTCCTCATTTATGAATATATGTATTATTATGAACATGCTAATTTTTTTTAAGTATATACTTTGGACTTTATAATTTGTATGTGAAACCCATTGAAGAAAAAACCGTTTTTTAAATTACGAAACCAATTTTCACGTATGACGTTTCCACACATATTCTTCTTCGCAAATGTATTTCATCTTATTCATAAGGAAACATTGAATTTAATAATAAAAATCAGCTAAACTATCAGGAACAAGTATTGAGCAAATGTTTAATGGAGATTTACCGAAGAATTCTGAAATAAGCTAACTCTAGAATAATCAAGAAGTAATCTTATGAGCACTTCACAATTGCTTTAAAATAATATCAGTCCAATCTACGAAAATATATACAAATATTTAGCTTAGGGTGAAAATTTTGCTCTAACAATCACCGTTAGCTTTCAACATTATACAGGGTGAGTCACCAAGAACGCCACGGAGCTTTATGGCAAAACAATAATTATTTTCAAAAAATGTTTTTGCCTAATTATGTAGGTCTTCGAGAGCTTACACTTTAAAAATATTTTTCAACGTACAGGGTGTTACAAAAAGTTATGTTTTTTTAAATAGAACACCCCGTATTTTCTTAAATTTTCAAATTAAACGTAACAAAATAATATCTGTTTTATAAAGGTTTCCTATACCTATCTTTTATGGTTTTCGATATATCTCGGTTTTTAACGATATACAAGGTGTTGAAAAAAATTAATACCGGAAAAATGGTTTAAAATCACAGAAAAAGAGAGTTCTCAAGTTAATAAGAAGGCCTCGGGGCAACTTTTTGTAACATTTATTTTAAAAAAAAATAACAACAAAGATATTCATGAATAATTCGCGCAAGAAGAAAAAAGGCTACTGAAACAGAGTAGTAACCGCAGACATGCATGTTTCTGGCTTGCCGTCCTCAGTACACGGCATAACCAAATAAGGGTGTGAAACTTGGAAGCAAAGCTGTTGATCGAAACATGAGAAAACACAAAACAACGGATTTCAACAAGGAAACCAAACGCACATTTGTGTCTTCATTTGGAAGGGACAACAACCAAGATCGACACGCAGGCGCATATAGCCCCCCTGCCTGAACCTTCCGACCCATAGTAAACATCAAAGAATATGTACGAATATCGCGTATCATGTAAACAACAACTACAAAGAGATTCATGGGTGATTCACGCAAAAAGAAAAAGAGCTACGCTATGCGATATTCGTACATCTTCATTGTTGTTTACTATAGGTCGGAAGGTTCAGGCAGAGGGGCTATATGCGCTTCGGTGTCGATCTTGGTGGTTGTTTCGAAAACTAGGGATCTTCCAAATGAAGACACAAATGTACGTTTGGTCTCCCTGGTGAAATCCATTGTCTTATGTTTTCCCATGTTTCGATCAACAGCTTTGCTCTCAAGTTTTACACCCTTATTTGGTTATACCGTACTGAGGACGGGAAATGAGCCAGAAACATGCATGTCTGCGGTTTACACTCTGTTTCAGTAGCCCTTTTTCTTTTTGAGTGAATTACCCATGAATCTCTTTGTTGTTGTGTTTGTTTATATGTCACGCGATATTCGTACATCTTCTTTATTAAAAAAAATGTACAGGGTACTCAAAAAAGTGGGAAAAATAATTGACACCTTTCAACCTAAATAACTTTCTTAATTTAAATGCAACGCCCTGTATTTTTTACTTCATTTGATACAATAAATTATCTTTCAATCGATATAAGAGTTCCCAATATCAATAATTAGTAAAAAACATAATTTTATGTGGTTCTCGGGCTTTTCTATTTATTATAAAGGTGTAGTAGGATGAGTTTTATTATAGAAATGTCATAAAAACACAGACGTTAAATATCAACATTTAGAGTAATTGCTGTCAATCAGTGATAGGTTTTTTAAATTCGTGAGTCACTTCAGTCTATGTTATTTATCTATTTTTGTTTATTAACGGAATTACAATGGTTTGGTCTACAAAAAGTAGATATTGACATGATTTTAATAGTTGGTGAATTATATGAAAATTGTTTATTGGCCTCTAGGTTTTACGCAGAGAGGTATCCCAATTGACGGCATCCAAATGAAAATTGCTCGAAACATTTAGAGAAACGGGCGGCGTCGCTTCTAAAAAATAACAGAGAATAAAGCCTATTACAGGAAACCAAGAAAATGAATTTATGGTTCTTGGTCCCATTGCCGAAAATCCGAACACTAGCACTAGGGTAATTGCCAGAGAAACGGTGACTAGTCAATCTAGTGGTAACAGAATTTTAAGAAAACATAAGTATCATCCGTTTCATACTCAATTACATCAGCAGTTGTACGAGACTGACTTTCAGAGAAAGATAGATTTTTGTTTATGGGTCCTTGATCAATTAGCTATAACGTATTATTTACCGATCAGTCAACTTTTCATAATTATGGACTGGTGAACCGACATAATTTTCATTTTTATGACATAGAAAATAGAGACCTTTTTCGCAGTCATCGACAAAACCGTTGGAGCATATGTTTTTGGCAGAATAATTGGTAATAAAGTTATTGGTCCTTATTTTTTTGATGGCCACTGAAATGGCAGAAAATATTTAACATTTTTAAAAAGACATTTTTGGACATTGTTGGAGGACGTTTGTTAAATGTTAGACAAAAAATGAGATAGCAATTAGATGGTGCCCCTGCTCATTTCTTTGGACCTGTAAGAAGCTATCTTAATAGAAAATTTTCAAATAAGTGGATTGGAAGGGGCGGATCAGTTAACTGGCCACTTTAATGGATTTTTTTCTTTGGGACTATGTAAAAAATGAAGTTATAGTACACCACCTACCACAACAGACGATATGAAAATAAGAATAGAAAATGCGCTTCGTAATGTTACTCCAGATATTTTAAAAAACGTAAGACAATCATTTAAAAAGAGAATCATGATGTGTATTCAAGAAGATGGTCATAATTTAGAACACTCGATTTTATTTCACAGTCATTTTTTCCATTTATTTTGTGTTATTTTTTCCTTTAATAAAATGATTTTCTTTGTCTGAAAATGTTAACGATTTTTAATAATTTCAAATAAATAAATTTAATATTTGAAAAGTACATTACTTTAAAATAAAAACAACAGGACGGGGGCATTCAATTTGACATTTTTATAATAAAACTCAGCCCACTACAACTTTATAATAAATAAAAAAGCCCGAGAACCGTATAAAATTATGTTTCCTCTTAATTACATAAAAAATACTCATTATTGATATAGGTAATCCTTATATCGATTGAAGGAGAATTGTTTACTGTATCAAATAAAGTAAAAAAATACAGGGCGTTGTATTTAAATTAAGAAAGTTATTTTGGCTGAAAGGTGTCAATGATATTTCCGACTTTTTTCAGTACCCTGTACATTTGTTGTTAATTAGCGATGTTACAAAAAGTTGCTCCAAGGCCTTCCTATTAACTTGTGCCCTCTCTTTTTCTTTGATGCTAAACCAATTTTTGGTTATTAATTTTTTTTCAGTACACTGCATTTCGTAAAAAACCAAGATATGTCGAAAACCAAAAAAGATAGGTATAGAAAACCTTTATAAAACAAATATTATTTTGTTACTTTCAATTTAAAAAAAAAATTTAAATCCGGAATGTTCCATTTAAAGAAACATAATTTTGATATGCCACGGCTTTTTGGAACACCCTGTAAGTTAAAAATATTTTTAAAATGTAGCTCTTGAAGACTTACATAATATTACAAAAAAAAATTGAAAAAATCTATCGATTTGCCATAAAGCTCCGTGGCGTTCTTGGGGACTCACCCTGTACAAACTGCAATCAATTATGAACCTGATTAAATCCAATACAAATTTTTTTTATAAAATTGTATTAGGTGGGTTACATATTTTTTCATTTCTGATGACTAATTGCACTCCACTATTAATAGAGCAAATTAAAGTAAAAAATTCAATAGCATAAAAGATTTCCTTTGGTGCAAAGTTGACACGCTACCATTGAACTGCATTTTTTTCTCATTGCAAACCCCGTATTTATCAATCCTTTTTAAACGAGTTACTGACAATGCTATTGAATTTTCAGTACAGTATAAAAAAATATGCTTCAGTCGAAAACTAACAGCGTTAGAAGTGAAACGTTTTAAGCAAAAATTGACAATGAGTGTACATAGTGTATAAACAATATAAAACAACATTTCTTGAAAAAAAAATAAAAAAAATTATTTCCTATAGTAAAATCGCAATCGGTGCGGGGTAATAAATCAAAATTTTATGGGACTTGCTCACCACAAGTGGACCAAACAAAATATGTAATTTTATCCTACTTGCTGTAATGAATTTTGTGAAAACAAGAAATTTATTTGTTCCGACGGGTATTGTAGAAATATAACAATGACCGAATAGTATCTTAATACTTTCTAGGGGTATATTAGGCGTAGGTTTAGGAACAATATTAGGGGTTCGTAGGTATATATTGTTAATATTTGTTGTATGGCTTAAGTTTTAAATTATGAAAATACGTAGACATCCTTTTAAATAAGTGTGGTTCATAATGTTGACCGTTAAATTATTGCTCGAATTCTAAATAATGCAATGTTATGAAAGGTACTAATTGTAATTTGCTTACCAAATTAATATGAACATGCCACTTGTAAATTGTTTTAAATAGTTCTTCCTTCATCTTAGAGTCTAGATTAGTGAGTGCAAATGTCTCTAAATCACTGTTGGAATCATAATCGTCATTATTTATTGAAATTATTAATGGTGCCACTGTAATGTTTGCATCTAAGATTTTGTCCAGATTCCACATGTTTTCTTCCTCTTTTAATACATGATGAATTGCTTTTTGCCAATTTTCTTTAGTTATTTGTAATAGAGACCTGTCTAATAATGCTTGTGCATCTTTTAGTTTGAATGTAGTATTATGTCGACCTATAAAACTGTTCACTTGTGCCCATATCAAATTTTTCGGACTTAATTGGCAGTGATATGGGGGAAGTCGCACTACATCAAAACCACGTTTTTTTGCTAGTTCGTCCAATGCATATGAGCAGGAGACTTATTCAATTTCACAATTTGTAGAAGTTCTGGTTTGACTGATTCTTGAGGAAAATTTATATTTTTGTCTGTTAGCCATTCAACGATCTCTTGTTTTCTCCGTGATGTGTTTCGCACCTTCTCAATGTGACGAGAATGGTAACTAGCGTTATCTATTACTATGACTAAACCTTTTGGTATTAGGTCAATCATCTGCTCAAAATATTCCTCAAAAACGTCGGCGTTCATATCTTCATGGTAGTCTCCAGTTTTTTTAGATTGGAATATTAAAGAGCCACCATCTAAAAACCCATTATGAGTGCCAATATTAGTTATGATTAGACGTCGTCCCTTACCGGATGGACTCTTCAATCCTGTAGATAATCCTTCCAAAAAAGCCTGACGTGAAGATTGAATGTTGGTATCCTGCCACATTTTACTGACAGTGTAGCCTACATTCACCCAGGTTTCATCCAAGTAAAATATTGGTTTACCTTCTGCATGTAATTTAAAAATTGTTCTTAGATATCTCCGTCTCCAATCTCCGTCCAATTAGAATCGCTTTTCTATCATGTTTTGCCCATTCAAATTTTAATTCCTGTAGCGTTTCCCGTAGTTTCGTTCGGCCCATTTTAGGGAAATATGGATCTTTATTCATTTTATCCGAAATTTTTGCTAGTGTTAGGATTTCTTTCCTAAAATAATATTCATGCACTTTTCTTTTTATTGCGTTCTTAATTTCTTCTGTGAATTGAACTTTCTTTTTACCGCCTGCATTTTTCTTTGCGGATTTAATAACTCCACTTTTCGCTTCACTTCTAATTTTGTATATTGTTGATTTGCTTACGCCTGTCATATTACTTGTCTTTAGGATATTAGTTTTCCCATCATTACTTCAACATTTAGTTTGCTCAGATTGTTATGAACGATTTTAAAAATTTTAAATTCGTGAGAAAAAATTCAGGAAGTGATTTCACTTACGAAATTATTATGGATCTTTCCCACAACAAAATTTTCAAAGCCCACCTCCTTCCCAGATATCACCACTAAAAGGTGGTGAGTAAGATTTGGTCTATTTTTTCAAATTAAAATAGAGATTGAAGTTGAAATTTTGTAATTTCCGTGCTCTTGCAATGAACTAACCACTGGTATTTTTTCAACATTCCTGTTACATTATAAAGGGTGAAATTAGCATCCCTCACCTTATTTAATGTCAAATATTTCTTCGAAATGTTTTTAAAATACAAAATTTTACTTGAAATGCCTGTTTATTTGAAAACCTTTCTCAGTTTTTTCGTAGAAATAATAGATTCGGTGAAAGATAAAATAAAATGCAATCTCATGATTTTTATTCTTTATTAAATAATAATCGGTGTTTTAAGAGTGAAAAACAGTCAAGACATAAAATGCAAGAATAAGATACGATTCACAATGAATGTTGAAAAAAACCGCCTCCAGCCAACGTATATGAAAATATTTGTTATCAGCAATTTGAAGAATCTTATTGAAATAGCGTGTGATTCTATAAAAAGTACGCCTGAAATATTTGTATATTCCATCTTGGTAAATACTTTTTCCAATAGGACGGTATCATCTATAGTAAGTAGGTTAATTCTACTTCAGTGATGTTGCTTTTTGTTTCTTTCTCAACAACTGGTCTATTTGAACTAGTTTCCAATTTGTCATCTGTGATGAAATATGTTACAAAGACTGGCTTCTATACGACAACTTTGCTAGAATTAAGGTCATTCACTGTCACATTACTGCCGATTATAATAACTATTATACTATTAAGGGAGAGGAGATGAATACCATACTTCTACAATTTTTTCAGTAACCTTCATCATCCTAATTATTTTTTAAAAGAAAAAAATTATTCAGAAAATGTTTTTGGATGAAAATTTGCTTTAAAAAATACAGTGCACATAAATATTTCAGGGGATAGAAGTATTTATGTTATGTCGAACTGGATATTACTGCCAGGGAAGTTTTCTTATATTGGTGCATACTAAATGTGAGTAGCACGTATTAGAAAATTGTTAATGTCGGTTTCTTAAAAAAGTAAATAATTAATATGAATAATGTAATGGTCATATAAAATTAGAAATTAAAATATAAAGATGTTTTATATTATATTCAATAAAAAAATACGACAAACCTGTACATACTATGGAGCTTGATGGTCTGGAAATAATTGTTAATTGGCTCTATCGTATTTATAATATCCAATTTAAGTGTTCTTCAGTTTAATTTTAAGATTTAGATAATACATGGTGTTATACGTTCGCAATTTTAAAAGGAGATATGTTGTCAAAACTAGATATATGATACATTAAAGGAAATAGATAATATTCAGGAAATAAAGTACGACCATTAAAAAAAGGTAATTATTACTTCTCCGCCCAACCTATATATATGCGAAAAAAGTATTGGTTTACCCCAAAAAAAGTTGGAATTTTGAAATTTT